>AP025063.1:5466681-5557611 GCA_036186865.1 Eustoma russellianum
ACATTTTCCGCACCCACTATTCAACCCCCCCCCCCTTCTAGTGGTGCCTTGCAGATCCTACAATTGGTATCAGAGCACAGGAACACTCACTTCAAAGAATCCAACGATTCAGTGAGATGGCAACCACAACCGTGCAAGAAGGAATGTCAACCGTAAGGCCTCCTCTTTTTGACGGTGAGTCTTTCATTCAATGGAAGGTAAGAATGAAACTTTTCTTTATGGCAATAGACATTGATCTTTGGTCAATTATAGAAGATGGTCCTTTTGTTCCATCTAAGTTATCCACCGTAGATGGAGTCACTCTAGAAGTTGTTAAATCTAGACAAGAATATACAATTGATGATAAAAAGAAACTTAGCATGAATGCTAAAGCCATGCAACTACTATTAAACGGCCTAAGTAAAAGTGAGGCTAGTTACATGTCTAATTGTTCTAGTGCTCAAGAGATGTGGCATATTCTTGAAATGAAACATGAAGGGACTAGCCAAGTAAAGGAGTCCAAAATCAATATGCTTATGTCCACACTTGAGTCCTTTAAACTATTGCCAAATGAGTCTATTGTTGAGATGGATTTACGCTTGACTAACATTTACAATTCTCTTGAGTCTCTTGGCAAAGCCTTCACTATGCAGGAAAAGGTACAAAAGGTCTTACGAAGCCTTCCATCCGAGTGGGATCCTAAAGTAACGGCCATAGAAGAAAGCAAAGAGACCAAATCGATTAAAATGGAAGAACTAATCGGATCACTTAAGGTATATGAAAACAAACTTGCTTTAAGACATTCTGAATCCATTTCTAATAATGATAGGGCTATAGCATTTAAATCAAATGAATACGTCGTAGATGATAGTGACACAGATTCCGATGATGAGGACTTAATCACAATGGCTAAAAGATTAAGAAAAATATTGAGAAAATCGATTAAACATAAGTCTACCTCATCTAAGGATCATAAAAATAAAAATAAGGAAATAAAGTGCTATGAATGCGGCAAACTTGGACATCTATCATATGACTGCCCTAATAAAGAAAAACAAACAAACAAATACTCTGACAAGAATCGGAACAAGAATAGACTCGTCTCAGAACCTAAGCAAAGGAGAAGAGCATTCAAAGCCTCCACTTGGAGTGACACATCCGACTCTGAGACTGATGATACGGAAGAACACAAGGCACAAGTATGCTTTACATCTAAAGCATCAAATGAGGTATCTTCCGACTCTGATTCCGATTCTGAATATTCATATGATGATTTATTTAGTCAATATTTAGAATTACATAAGTTTTCAAAGACTCTTGCAAAAGAAAAGAAGCGATTAATTGAAGACAAGAAATTGTTAGAATCTTCTAACAAAGATCTTGTGTCTCAATTAAACGATTCAAAAGAAGAGTCGTCATGCATTATAAATTCATTAAAGTCTGAAATTTCATCATTGACATCCGAGAATGTTGAATTGAAATCCGAGATTTCAAAATTAAAATCAAGGAATGCCGATGTAGAGAAAAAGGTGAAACAGTTTGATACAGGATCCAACATGATGCATCGCATTATATTATCACAAAAGCATGACAGTGACAAAACGGGTTTGGGATACGTTGATACTAATGAAATATCAACCAAACCAACTAAGTTTGTGGTGTCTAAGAAAGTAGACACTCCAAAGCCCCAAGTGGCGTCCAAGATGACGCAAAAACCGTCACTTCCCTTATCACGTCCCACTACATCTTCATATCACTTGAACTACAACTTTGTACCATATAGACATGAAAAGAAAAGAGTATTGCATACACGACATTCATTCCATCCACGCACTACGCATACAAACACAAGGACATATCAAAAACGTCCTACATATAATGCGTATAAAGGAGTTCTTGGCCAAAGGCCAGATAAAGTTGCACCTAAAGTATATTATGTTGCGTTCTCATCATATATCTCACCTTTTGGAAGACCTAGAAAGGTCACCCAAATGTGGGTACCAAAAGGGACATTTTCAAAGGGTTGAATAAATAACCCTTACGAACGCACGTTATATGAAATGGATAATTTTTTCCTTCTTTATCTTTACAGGAATCTTTTGATTTGCTTTCCAAAATAAAGGGGGAGAGAAAGCATGATTTAAGGGGGGGGAGAGATACTAATTGCATAAATCAAGGGGGAGCGGTTTTTTTGAATTTATGCATGATTGAAGGGGGAGCGATAGGATTTAAATCATGTGTATAGGTTATTTTGAAAATCATCAAAAGGGGGAGATTGTAGAGAAAAAGGGGTTTGAGTGATTTTCAAATACATGATTTAAATGTGCACAAGAACGAGCATAAGATAAAACATGCATGATATAAACAATCGTGTGCATGATATTGCTTAGTACTTGCCTTATTTAGCTTATATATTATGTTTCCGTACTAACGAGCCATGAAGGGTTAAAGCTTACATCATATGGCAAACATTTGTTGTGTTTATACTATTTTCAGGTGCCACCATTAATGAACTAAACTAGTTCATTAAGTGAAGTACTTAGTTTATTAAACTAAGTAGTTCATTAAAGGTAGCCACATTTGGAAAAGGCACAAAGGCAACAAAGCTATGGAAGGAAAGTTTTCTCCTCTTCCCCTCTTTAATGTGTACACGCCATATACATATATATTACATATATTTTCAGATTTTTTGAAAAAGGCACATACACATGTATTCCAACGTACTACCGACACGTTATATATTTTACGTACATACGTTAACGTCACACCACTATACTTAACTCATATTTATGAGTATATTCAGGTCTTATATCATATGATATAAGATATGGTGATGACAAATTAGATACGACATGATAAAAGGTTCTAAACCAAAAATTGTCGTGTCGGGTGAATACCGAAACTTCGCCAACGTGTCACGTACTTGCCATAAATAAATGGCCAGCCCCTATACATCAAAAATTGATGTAAATTTCGTGCACATCACTGAAAAATCAGGCAAAAATACTTTCCATGTTGGCACACACAAATTACTCCACATTAAGGCCAAAATGTGAAGATTCCAAGTTTAATTTTTGTCACATGTAAATGGTACCACTTTAGACCAGCCAAGTGCTGAGATTTAAAGTATATATTATATATATTATGTATAACATAATATATATAACATGTGCAAAAGTTGGAATTTAAATTATAGAAAAATCGGGTAATCGATAAATATCGAAAATTCGGTTTTCTACGCACACAACACATGGAACATTTTTGGTACATCAAGTGACACGTATCTAGACACTTTTTACATATGATATACATCTTAAAGTGTTCTAGAAAATAAAATTAAGGGCTGATTGGAATATAACATTTGTGTATTATTAAATGTGCATTATTTTACAAAGTTAGCAAAAATAAATTTCAGCACATGCACAATCATTTCCAACGCCACCTACAGCTGAGATGGAGCTTATTTGGAGCCTTTTTGGCATATTGATTGGTCAAGGATCAATCATACAATGTTGGTGAATTGAAGAGAGAAGCTACAAATGGTAAGAATTCAAAATATATCTCTCTTATATCACATGCTGAAAATTTCAGCATGCTAAACATAGGGTGGCCGATTTTGTCAATTGAATGTGATATATTTCATCATATTTTATTATGTGATTGATTGGAAGAAGAAATGGAAATGATTTGAATGTTATTTAAATTAATAAAGAGTGATATTTTATATATCACACATGCTGAAAATTTTTCAGCATGTGTAAGACATGGTGGCCGAATTTGTTAGCTTGGAAGTGTCCAAGTTCATTTGTCATGAGATAGCAATACTTACCATAACTTGGTGATTCATTTTATAAAGAAAAAATCAAAGAATATTTGGTATTATTTTGAATAAAATTGAATGGTGCACATGCTGAAAATTCAGCATGGCAATGAGACTAGTTGGCCGATTTTCTCACTTGATATGGAAGAATTTATTTGTCTTGTAATTTATGATGTATCTCTTGATTTATGGAATGATTTTATGATTGATTTTTGGCACATGGTAAAGTGTATATCTCAGATTTTTTTCCATGTCATCATGATGACAATGTTGAACCAATAAGGAGGTGCCAAGTAAGCGAAGACTAGATGATCATCCAATAAGAAGATGCCAAGTAAGCAAGGCCTTGTCACAATGATGTCTTACACTCTCTCAAGGACTTAAAAGATAATTTTCAAGAGGGAGAACACACTCAAGGGGGACGGCTGCAAGCATTAAAAAGAAAAGAAGAGAGCAAACAAAATAAGGCCAAGCATAACAAAATCAAAGTGAACAAAAAGCCTAGTTCTTCTTCTTCTACATTCTCTCTTTCTTTCTTTCTTCTTGTAAGCCTATTGTATTCATATTCTTTCAATCTTGAATGGGCTTGATATAAACCACCATTCATTCTATATCTTTGTAAAAGATTGATCAAGGTGTGATCAATCTTCATTCTTGCGAGGTGGTGGTGTTCGTGTGAATTGTACTCGTCATACAAGGTTTATAAAGGGTTGGAGTTAGGTGTAACTCTATCAACCCTGCGGTAAGGTGTACTGCGTGTGTGTGATTAGTGTGAACCAAGGAAAGTGTTCCTTGAAGACTGGAGTAGGTTGTTTATAACCGAACCAATATAAAATTCTTGGTGCCATTTACTTTCTGCATTTACTTTTCAGTTACTGCACTGATTATCCTTCTTAATCACGTTCGTAAAAATAGTAAACGAATTTCAAAAATTATGAAACTTTCAGAAAACATAGCCACACGTTCTAGGGTTCTTTTGGCACAAGTTTCAACCCTTTTGGACAAGTATAAGTCATCCAAACGTCCAAAGTTCTGAGACTAGTGCAGTCTGATTTTCAGGCTTGCAAAGGTTGAGACTTTGATCGTATTTGACTAACTTCCCAAAAGAATTTTTCAAAACTGTTTCAACCCTTTTAAATACAACTTATAAGGGGTTAGTATTAAAATTTTCAGATCATTTGGAGTTGTGTACAAATAGGAATTAATTTTTCAAATCAGTGTATCGTTTCTGGCAGATTTGCGCAATCTGACCACCAACGATTTTTCAAGGGTTTAGAGGTTGAATTCTAATCTGAAATTTTTAGGAGATACTCATAACATCTGAGTCTAAGTTCTCTCCTAATTTCAGAATTTTTGAAGACCTGAAACCTAGTTTTCAAAACGTTTTAAAACTGGTCTTGAAAACAGAATCTGTTTTCAAAAGTTGGGTTGTTCAAGTTTAAAGAAATTTTAAAAACCACATTTTCCGCACCCACTATTCAACCCCCCCTTCTAGTGGTGCCTTGCAGATCCTACAATTGGTATCAGAGCACAGGAACACTCACTTCAAAGAATCCAACGATTCAGTGAGATGGCAACCACAACCGTGCAAGAAGGAATGTCAACCGTAAGGCCTCCTCTTTTTGACGGTGAGTCTTTCATTCAATGGAAGGTAAGAATGAAACTTTTCTTTATGGCAATAGACATTGATCTTTGGTCAATTATAGAAGATGGTCCTTTTGTTCCATCTAAGTTATCCACCGTAGATGGAGTCACTCTAGAAGTTGTTAAATCTAGACAAGAATATACAATTGATGATAAAAAGAAACTTAGCATGAATGCTAAAGCCATGCAACTACTATTACACGGCCTAAGTAAAAGTGAGGCTAGTTACATGTCTAATTGTTCTAGTGCTCAAGAGATGTGGCATATTCTTGAAATGAAACATGAAGGGACTAGCCAAGTAAAGGAGTCCAAAATCAATATGCTTATGTCCACACTTGAGTCCTTTAAACTATTGCCAAATGAGTCTATTGTTGAGATGGATTTACGCTTGACTAACATTTACAATTCTCTTGAGTCTCTTGGCAAAGCCTTCACTATGCAGGAAAAGGTACAAAAGGTCTTACGAAGCCTTCCATCCGAGTGGGATCCTAAAGTAACGGCCATAGAAGAAAGCAAAGAGACCAAATCGATTAAAATGGAAGAACTAATCGGATCACTTAAGGTATATGAAAACAAACTTGCTTTAAGACATTCTGAATCCATTTCTAATAATGATAGGGCTATAGCATTTAAATCAAATGAATACGTCGTAGATGATAGTGACACAGATTCCGATGATGAGGACTTAATCACAATGGCTAAAAGATTAAGAAAAATATTGAGAAAATCGAT
The DNA here is from genome assembly GCA_036186865.1 of Eustoma russellianum. Lineage (NCBI taxonomy): Eukaryota > Viridiplantae > Streptophyta > Magnoliopsida > Gentianales > Gentianaceae > Eustoma > Eustoma russellianum. The sequence continues at coordinate 5,472,857 of AP025063.1, forward strand.
TAAACATAAGTCTACCTCATCTAAGGATCATAAAAATAAAAATAAGGAAATAAAGTGCTATGAATGCGGCAAACTTGGACATCTATCATATGACTGCCCTAATAAAGAAAAACAAACAAACAAATACTCTGACAAGGATCGGAACAAGAATAGACTCGTCTCAGAACCTAAGCAAAGGAGAAGAGCATTCAAAGCCTCCACTTGGAGTGACACATCCGACTCTGAGACTGATGATACGGAAGAACACAAGGCACAAGTATGCTTTACATCTAAAGCATCAAATGAGGTATCTTCCGACTCTGATTCCGATTCTGAATATTCATATGATGATTTATTTAGTCAATATTTAGAATTACATAAGTTTTCAAAGACTCTTGCAAAAGAAAAGAAGCGATTAATTGAAGACAAGAAATTGTTAGAATCTTCTAACAAAGATCTTGTGTCTCAATTAAACGATTCAAAAGAAGAGTCGTCATGCATTATAAATTCATTAAAATCTGAAATTTCATCATTGACATCCGAGAATGTTGAATTGAAATCCGAGATTTCAAAATTAAAATCAAGGAATGCCGATGTAGAGAAAAAGGTGAAACAGTTTGATACAGGATCCAACATGATGCATCGCATTATATTATCACAAAAGCATGACAGTGACAAAACGGGTTTGGGATACGTTGATACTAATGAAATATCAACCAAACCAACTAAGTTTGTGGTGTCTAAGAAAGTAGACACTCCAAAGCCCCAAGTGGCGCCCAAGATGACGCAAAAACCGTCACTTCCCTTATCACGTCCCACTACATCTTCATATCACTTGAACTACAACTTTGTACCATATAGACATGAAAAGAAAAGAGTATTGCATACACGACATTCATTCCATCCACGCACTACGCATACAAACACAAGGACATATCAAAAACGTCCTACATATAATGCGTATAAAGGAGTTCTTGGCCAAAGGCCAGATAAAGTTGCACCTAAAGTATATTATGTTGCGTTCTCATCATATATCTCACCTTTTGGAAGACCTAGAAAGGTCACCCAAATGTGGGTACCAAAAGGGACATTTTCAAAGGGTTGAATAAATAACCCTTACGAACGCACGTTATATGAAATGGATAATTTTTTCCTTCTTTATCTTTACAGGAATCTTTTGATTTGCTTTCCAAAATAAAGGGGGAGAGAAAGCATGATTTAAGGGGGGGGAGAGATACTAATTGCATAAATCAAGGGGGAGCGGTTTTTTTTGAATTTATGCATGATTGAAGGGGGAGCGATAGGATTTAAATCATGTGTATAGGTTATTTTGAAAATCGTCAAAAGGGGGAGATTGTAGAGAAAAAGGGGTTTGAGTGATTTTCAAATACATGATTTAAATGTGCACAAGAACGAGCATAAGATAAAACATGCATGATATAAACAATCGTGTGCATGATATTGCTTAGTACTTGCCTTATTTAGCTTATATATTATGTTTCCGTACTAACGAGCCATGAAGGGTTAAAGCTTACATCATATGGCAAACATTTGTTGTGTTTATACTATTTTCAGGTGCCACCATTAATGAACTAAACTAGTTCATTAAGTGAAGTACTTAGTTTATTAAACTAAGTAGTTCATTAAAGGTAGCCACATTTGGAAAAGGCACAAAGGCAACAAAGCTATGGAAGGAAAGTTTTCTCCTCCTCCCCTCTTTAATGTGTACACGCCATATACATATATATTACATATATTTTCAGATTTTTTGAAAAAGGCACATACACATGTATTCCAACGTACTACCGACACGTTATATATTTTACGTACATACGTTAACGTCACACCACTATACTTAACTCATATTTATGAGTATATTCAGGTCTTATATCATATGATATAAGATATGGTGATGACAAATTAGATACGACATGATAAAAGGTTCTAAACCAAAAATTGTCGTATCGGGTGAATATCGAAACTTCGCCAACGTGTCACGTACTTGCCATAAATAAATGGCCAGCCCCTATACATCAAAAATTGATGTAAATTTCGTGCACATCACTGAAAAATCAGGCAAAATACTTTCCATGTTGGCACACACAAATTACTCCACATTAAGGCCAAAATGTGAAGATTCCAAGTTTAATTTTTGTCACATGTAAATGGTACCATTTTAGACCAGCCAAGTGCTGAGATTTAAAGTATATATTATATATATTATGTATAACATAATATATATAACATGTGCAAAAGTTGGAATTTAAATTATAGAAAAATCGGGTAATCGATAAATATCGAAAATTCGGTTTTCTACGCACACAACACATGGAACATTTTTGGTACATCATGTGACACGTATCTAGACACTTTTTACATATGATATACATCTTAAAGTGTTCTAGAAAATAAAATTAAGGGCTGATTGGAATATAACATGTGTGTATTATTAAATGTGCATTATTTTACAAAGTTAGCAAAAATAAATTTCAGCACATGCACAATCATTTCCAACGCCACCTACAGCTGAGATGGAGCTTATTTGGAGCCTTGTTGGCATATTGATTGGTCAAGGATCAATCATAAAATGTTGGTGAATTGAAGAGAGAAGCTACAAATGGTAAGAATTCAAAATATATCTCTCTTATATCACATGCTGAAAATTTCAGCATGCTAAACATAGGGTGGCCGATTTTGTCAATTGAATGTGATATATTTCATCATCTTTTATTATGTGATTGATTGGAAGAAGAAATGAAAATGATTTGAATGTTATTTAAATTAATAAAGAGTGATATTTTATATATCACACATGCTGAAAATTTTTCAGCATGTGTAAGACATGGTGGCCGAATTTGTTAGCTTGGAAGTGTCCAAGTTCATTTGTCTTGAGATAGAAATACTTACCATAACTTGGTGATTCATTTTATAAAGAAAAAATCAAAGAATATTTGGTATTATTTTGAATAAAATTGAATGGTGCACATGCTGAAAATTCAGCATGGCAATGAGACTAGTTGGCCGATTTTCTCACTTGATATGGAAGAATTTATTTGTCTTGCAATTTATGATGTATCTCTTGATTTATGGAATGGTTTTATGATTGATTTTTGGCACATGGTAAAGTGTATATCTCAGATTTTTTTCCCATGTCATCATGATGACAATGTTGAACCAATAAGGAGGTGCCAAGTAAGCGAAGACTAAATGATCATCCAATAAGAAGATGCCAAGTAAGAAAGGCCTTGTCACAATGATGTCTTACACTCTCTCAAGGACTTAAAAGATAATTTTCAAGAGGGAGAACACACTCAAGGGGGACGGCTGCAAGCATTAAAAAGAAAAGAAGAGAGCAAACAAAATAAGGCCAAGCATAACAAAATCAAAGTGAACAAAAAGCCTAGTTCTTCTTCTTCTACATTCTCTCTTTCTTTCTTTCTTCTTGTAAGCCTATTGTATTCATATTCTTTCAATCTTGAATAGGCTTGATATAAACCACCATTCATTCTATATCTTTGTAAAAGATTGATCAAGGTGTGATCAATCTTCATTCTTGCGAGGTGGTGGTGTTCGTGTGAATTGTACTCGTCATACAAGGTTTGTAAAGGGTTGGAGTTAGGTATAACTCTATCAACCCTGCGGTAAGTTGTACTGCGTGTGTGTGATTAGTGTGAACCAAGGAAGGTGTTCCTTGAAGACTGGAGTAGGTTGTTTATAACCGAACCAGTATAAAATTCTTGGTGCCATTTACTTTCTGCATTTACTTTTCAGTTACTGCACTGATTATCCTTCTTAATCACGTTCGTAAAAATAGTAAACGAATTTCAAAAATTACGAAACTTTCAGAAAACATAGCCACACGTTCTAGGGTTCTTTTGGCACAAGTTTCAACCCTTTTGGACAAGTATAAGTCATCCAAACGTCCAAAGTTCTGAGACTAGTGCAGTCTGATTTTCAGGCTTGCAAAGGTTGAGAATTTGATCGTATTTGACTAATTTCCCAAAAGAATTTTTCAAAACTGTTTCAACCCTTTTAAATACAACTTATAAGGGGTTAGTCTTAAAATTTTCAGAGCATTTGGAGTTGTGTACAAATAGGAATTAATTTTTCAAATCAGTGTATCGTTTCTGGCAGATTTGCGCAATCTGACCACCAACAATTTTTCAAGGGGTTAGAGGTTGAATTTTAATCTGAAATTTTTAGGAGATACTCATAACATCTGAGTCTAAGTTCTCTCCAAATTTCAGAATTTTTGAAGACCTGAAACCTAGTTTTCAAAACGTTTTAAAACTGGTCCTGAAAACAGAATCTGTTTTCAAAAGTTGGGTTGTTCAAGTTTAAAGAAATTTTAAAAACCACATTTTCCGCACCCACTATTCAACCCCCCCTTCTAGTGGTGCCTTGCAGATCCTACACATTCTATAATCTTTATAGGCTTCATATATACGACATGCACACATTCCATTCTTGTACAAGGTTGATCAAGGTGTGATCAAACCTTCATTAGTGAGGTGGTGGTGTTCTTGTTGATTGTTTGTGTTGTTCATTGTAAAAAGGGTGGACATCAAAGGAGTTGGTGCATGACTCCGGTCATCTTTGTCCTAAGCTGTTTTTGGTGATTAGTGAATATTGGGAAAGGTGTCCTTGAAGAGTGGAGTAGGTCGTTTTGACAGAACCAGTATAAAATTCTTGGTGCTCTTACTTTCAGCACTTTTACTCTCAGCTTTTGTTTTTACATAGTTTTCAACGCTTTTGACAAAATAGTAAATGTTTTCCAAAAATCATCAAACTTTGCAGATACATAGATAAAGGTCTTAGGTTCCATTTAAGACAAGTTTCATCAAATTCGGATAAGCAAGAGTCCTCCAAATGTTCATAGTTCTGAGACTAGTGCAATCTGATTTTCAGATTCGCAAAGGTTGAGAACATCAACGTGATTGACATACTTGTCAAAGGAATTTTTAAAAACAGTTTCAACCCATTAAAGTAGGCTTCTTAAGGGACATTTCATAAAATTTTCAAATCATTTGGAGTTGTCATTAAATATGAATTAATTTTTTGTTCTAGGGGAAAGTTTTTCACAGGTTGACAGAGTCAATTAGAACCGGTTTTTCAGGGCCTTACACTTTGAGTTTTAATCTGAAATTTTTATGGCATATAGATAACATCTGAGAGTATATTGTCACAAAATTTCACAAATTTTGGATGTCTAGAACCTAGTCATTCAGTCAATCAAAAAACAGGATTTGAAAACAGAATCTGTTTTCAGAAGTGAGTAATTGGTCATTAAAGTTTTTAAAAACTAATTTTTCTGTACTCACTATTCAATCCCCCTTCTAGTGATGCTATACAGATCCGACACAAAATTCAACACAACTTACAAGGAGAAAATTGTAGAAATTTTGAATTATATGTTGACAAAGTCTTGTCAATTTTTATCTATTGATTTCTCTTCAACAAATCTGAGTTTGTACACATGTATGTGGCTCAAAAAAACGTGTGTATATAGGTGGAAAAGGTGTTATGTACAAGTTTATGCCACTTGGACCAACCAAATATAAACTAGTTGGCAAAAATTGCCAACTTGAAAATTTCAAAAAGATGGCAACGGTCACAAGGCTGGTTGGAGCTGATCTTGGAGTCAAAATGACAGCCTCACATGTCCTATTATCTTGCCAAGAAGTTGAGGTAATCTTGGAAGAATATGTCATTCTTATTATCCTCATTTTGCAAAGAATTTCCAAGCCATTTTTAGGATGAAATTTCGGCCAAGTTGGTGTGCAAAGGTGGACAAATCATTCTTCTTGAAGTTACCAAGTGTACAAGGTGTTAAGGTGGCCATCCAACGAAGTGAAGACACATATGATTTGATGATGAAGATGTCGATACATTAGCATTCTTATCTTCAAAAGTCATTTCACACTATAAATAGAAGGTAAGGTGAAAAAGTAAAGAACACACTTGAGAACAAACTTGAATTTCATATTCTTGCGATCTTTACTTCCATTATTTCTTGTTCATTCTTTGTGTAGCTAAGGTGTTTCTTTGAGAGTTGTTATAGAGCTACATTATACGCCTCTTGTTTCATATTTTGTAAGATTGATTAACCATTTTATAAGGCTACATCAATAGGTGGTTGCGGTGTTGCAACATAAGTTGCTTAGAGCTGATAAGCCAAGTCTTGAATAGCGTTGGTGTATAACCCAATGATCAAGCTCGACTCTTCTTGTTGTATTGGTGTTGTTTCATAATAAAATCCAAGAAAAGGTGTTCCTTTGGACTGGAGTATGTCACATTGGCCAAACCAGAATAAATTCTTGGTGTTCTTGTCTTTCTTCTTTATTTTTGCATTCTGCCCATTTTTACTACCTTTTTACTCAATTTTACACGACTTGAAAAAATAGCAAAACGTTTTCAAAATTCTTGATTTTCGGTGGAGTTGAACTTCAGACTATTAGCTTCCACTTGCAATAAGAATCACTCGATTTCCGCAAAGGAAATTTAGTCTTTTAGTCTTTGAAAGATAATTGTTGCATTCTAGCAGCAATCTAACTAGTTTCAAGGAAACGTGTATTTTTATTTTATTAAGCACAGTTTTAGGTCAGGGCTTTTAGTAAACTTAAACTAGACATAAAACTAGACATTCTAAAGAGAATTTTGACACAGAAATCGATCTTTTTGGCTGAGTATACAAAGAGTTATAGCATTTCAAATTTTGTCAACATTATGTCCAAAACAGTCCAGATTGACCATCTGAATTTTTTTATTTATTTGAAGGGACAAACGATTTTACTTTTAGCTCGTTTTTGGGCAGAGTATAGCGAAAACCTTGAAATTGATTTCTGAAAAAATTCGTGTTGGAGTTGTGTATCGAGACTTGTGAATTTTTCAAAAACATGTATTGAATCTGAGTAACTCTCAGTTTCAGTTTTGAGGGGCATTTTACAAAGGATTTAAAAATAGTGTAATTTCCGCTAACCACTATTCACTCCTTTTCTAGTGGTGTTTATTGTAGGTGTTAAAGTCTAACAGTATTGTATAGAACAAGAATGTATACAAAGACTAGAATCACAGGAAAAATGTGTAACAACACAGTGGATTTGATGATCTGACACTTTATACTGGCATCGCTAACCGCTAACCAGAGAATGTCACATTAACACCTCAACTAATTTATTTATTTATTTATTGCAGTAAATCAACAAAGGTTGGGTGAGTAGATCTCATCTCGTAACAACACCCTCACCCAATCAATGATATTTGATAAGTGATTTCTTTGATCTCACTGCAGAGCTTCCAATCTGCACATCATAATCTTCACTGCTTCTTAGCATGCCTAGAGCAGAATGCTTCAATTCTCTGCAAACCATCAACAAGACATGGCAGCTCAACCGCAAAAGTTACGCGCAGCCAGTTCTTCATCCCCATGGCAACACCTGAAATCATTCTGGATCATTTATTAAAAGCGTTCATAGATCAATCAAGCGGAAATGTTACTAGCTGAAGTAGAAGTATGGTACCTGGAAAAAGGTTATATTCTTTATTAAGATACCATGGCATGATCTTTTATATGATAAGTATAGTTTAGTTTCTGAGACTACTTAAAATCAAACAATTATTGTTGTTTCACGTGGTCACTAATAAACGTAGGAGAATATTGGAAATTAGTGATCTCAACGACCAATAATTTACAGGTTGAATGATTGTCATAGTGATCATCATGCAACCTGTAAGGATTATTATTCATTAACTTGTGAATTGAAGGGGGAAAAAGAAAGCTGTAATATCCATATTCAAGGACCTCTAGCCTATGATCTTTGAAACCTCTATTATAACAACAACAAGCATACTCAGTACATCCCAACAACAGAAATAGCTACCGCTAGGGTATGAGGAGGGTGAGAGACAGACAAACGATACCTCAATCCTAAGAGATAGAGAGTTTGCTTCCAGTGAAACCCCCAGTTCTATATATACCTGCATAGATCTTTGAAACCTCTATTATGTGATGAATTAAAGGATGCAAGTCAATCCCCTTCATTCTAAAATTGTTTGTCCATGTCAAACTTCCACACCGTTTAAAAACAAAAGTTAGTTTAACAATCATTTAATGTTCTTATTTCTCGAATTACCATTAAAAAACAACCTTTGGTTTTAAAATATACACAATTACTGAGAACGACATTGTAAATTAACTACTACTTTTTGTTTCGATTACAAAATGTGGACAAAGAATTTGATAACAAAATACTTAAATATAGAGCATGTTTTTGAAACGGAGGGGGTATGTTTCTAGATGGAGGAGGAATAAATGAGCTACTAAGAGAGTCACTTTACTCTAGGTGGAGGCTATTTGTTCCTTCTTCCAATCTAACGAAGCTTATGTTCTACTAATTAATTTACTTAAACATAGTCCTTAGGAGAGAGAACATACATTATCAATACTAGATTATCATGAACGTTTCAAGAGTTCCCAGTAGAATGAAGATAAGATATCACGTAGCTAAAGCTTGAATTGTAGTTTTTCATGATTAGTTAAGAGGTCTTCAAGTACTTATGTTTTACAATATTTGGCTGAAGAGTTAATTGCACCTGGTATCCATACTTTGCCACCAAGTTTTAAGTAGCATCCATTCTTTCATGAAACTCGCTTACCAGCCATACTTATAAATGAAATTAACACATGGCATCCGGCAACCGGGAATTGACCTGCTGTAGGCGGTTTTTATCAAAATTCTATTTATTTTTCACTTTTCCCCCACTTGGCGTCGAAATTTTCCCAACCATGGTTAATTTCACTTTCCCTCCATTAATTACAACCAATTCCTCCCTCCAAAAACTTTATACCTCTGCTTTTCCATCAAACCAAGATACGGATTCAATTAGCTCTCTGCTTCGATTCAAGAACTTCGAATGAACAGAGAGGTTATATGATATAACCGGAAAAAAAAGGAAATAAATAATTATGATAAATAAAATAATAAATGAGGTTAGTAATCATTTTAGATTTTGAATTAAAAGGATAATGAAAAAAAATATAAAATATATAGCAAAAAGGGGGGGAACGTGCGTTAATGGCAAATAACGCCCCCCCCCCCAATTCACGGCAATCAGCAAATAAAGGGGCAGCAAAGGGGGGGTTAAACATTAGTAGGAAAATAAAAAAAATATATACTTTGAAGGAAAAGGGCAGAGCCACCGGCAGCATAGGGAAGGGAAGAAAAGAGGAAGAAAGAAAGAGAAGGAAAAGGGAGAACTCATGTGTTTTCAATCCATTCGCAGTGTATTATAATTGCGTAGTTGGTTGCAATCGAGGTAGGTTCCCTTTTCCCCCTCCAAACCGGTATAATCCAAGCATGCCTTAGTGATACTTATGTGTTTTTGTTGTTTTAGTTGTTGAAATCGATAGTTTGAAGTCAATCTGTGAAGAGCATGAAATTTAGACTCTGTGGAATGCCTATACTGATTTGCGTGGCTTGGTTTTGCTTTTAGGGAAGAATTTGATAATCAAAATAGTTAAACTGGTACAAGATTAGGAATTTCTTTTTTTGTTTTGGCCTTAGAATAGGTTCCCATAGACTGGAAATAGGCGAAAATATAGATCGGGGTCGAAAAACGGTCGCCGGAGACCGCCGGTGCGCCGCACGCGCCGCCGAAAACGGCAGCGCGTGTCCTGCACGCGCACACAACAGCCGCATGCGCCACTGGAAAATCCCAACGCTGGATTTTGTATTTTAAATATAAAAAAAATATATTGAAAAGGGCAAAAGGGGCCGAAGGCCCTAAATTGTGGCAGGCTAGACTAATCGGGCTGACTGCATTTTCAGCAGTCAGGCCCATTTCGCTATATATATATAAAAAAAAGAGGGGGGGTTGGCAGCTTAGCGGACCGGGCCGAATGGCCAACGGACCGAGTCAGCTGCTGTCGGCCCAATTAACCGGATAAATAAAAAAAATGTAACAGGGATCGCAGGCCAGCCCTCAGCGGACTGGACCTGCGTACGCGCGAAAGGGGCGGGTCGGCTGTAGGTAAAAAGAGGTCAGCCCAAATCCTCAGTTTTTTTTAATTCCATTTCCTTATTTCTGAAATTTCAAGTTTTTCATAATTATTAAATAAGTAATTTAAAATAGTACTAAATATAGAAAAAATATAAATAAATATCAGAAAATTATAAATTAATTCCAGTAATTATAAGATGATGAAATTATATTATTTTCAATTAATTTTAAGGATTATGATAATTTATTTAATTTAGATAATTAGGAGATAAATAGAAATAAATAAGGGAAAAATAAGGGAAAATACAGGAATTGTACGATAATGGTATACAAGCCGCAGAAAAGTGGATTTGATGCCGAACAATGTCGAGTTAACATACGAGCAATAACTAAACCTAGATTTGAGTGCCGGAGGATGGTGAGGATGGGCCAGGGGCCTCAGGCGTTTGTGTTTTTGCATTCATGGCACGTGCATTGCATTGATGGCGTGTCGTGACGTACGGGTCACGGGCGCTCAGGATGGTGTACGGTGGCAGGGCCACGACACTCAGGATGGTGTATGGTGGCGGGGCCACAACACTCAGGATGGTGTGCGGAGGCGCGGCCACGCACACTCAGTATGGTGACTGTGGGGTGTACGACCTGCAGCCACTCAGTAGGACCCGGGTTCATGCATTGCACGGTAGGGATATTGGCACATTGTGTGACATGACCTTGTTGCGTGTGACATGCATAGTGGGACATGCATCACGTTGTTGCGCATTCTTATCTGGAGTGAATTACTTTTCCGCCTTCATATGCTTATGTGATATCATGTCCTACGTGCTATGTGCTATATCATTATTGTATGTTTGTCTTGTACTACTTGGAGGCAGGTGCCTACTGAGTGATTTCCCAGTCACTCACCCCTACTTCTCCCCCCCCCCTCAGGTGAGCAGGAAGAGACTTATGACTACGTCTTTGTTGAGGACGGGGCTGATACAGTGGAGTGGGCAGACTGATGGTCGCGCTTAGGATATAAGAAGACCCTGCGACTGTTTGTCTTTATTTTATTGAGATCTCACCAGACATTACCTTGTTAGATTTTCAGACTTGTGTTATTGTCAGGATTTGGTTATTATTGTGTTAAGGAAGTTTATTTATCAAGGAAACTCTATGTTATGGTATTTCGTTTCCGCGCAAAAAATTTCTACGTCTTTTTGGACATGTTGGAAATTGATTCGACGCTTTGTATTCTCCTCAGCGAGATACGGCGGGTGCACCGTTCTCGATACTAGGGTTCGGGAGCGGGGCGCTACAGGTGGTATCAGAGCCGAGGCTTCAGATCCGCCTCGGAAACGCAGGATTAACTAGATCACCTAGACATAAGTGATGATCTTTCTCTAAAAACGACTAGTATACCCCTAATAAATGAAGTAGACCTAAGTTATGAACGGGTTAAGGGAGGTGTGTGCCGATGGAAAGCTTTTCTTATTAATTACTGCTTTGTCCCGCGAACAACTATTTACTTTATTTGTGACTAACCTGCGTACCTTTATGAACTCGAACTACAGGAAAATGCCGCCAAGACGTGAGTCAGCAGGAAATAGAGGGCGCGATGGAGATGACCATCAGGGTCAGGGGGCTATCCCCCAAGTTATCGCTGATACTCTAGCCACCCTGACTACCCTGGTGGCTCAGCAGCAAGTGCAGATGGCTCACTTGCAGCAACAACAGGAACAGCAGCAACAACAGCAGCAGCAACCCCCACCACCACCACCCCCGGGACTTCGTTTCTTTTATAAGGAGATGCAACACTCCCGGGTACCGATGTTTAGGGGCACTACACGGCCAGAGGAAGCTGAGATTTGGCTCCAGAATATGACTGAGCAGTTGAGATTATTACAGGTCCCTGATGACCTAAAGGTGGAGGTGGTCGTTTTATTTCTGGAGGGTGATGCGAGGGGATGGTGGATTAATGTGCAGCGCCGGTTGACCCCTCCGGTGACTTGGACTCAGTTTCGAGAAGAGTATGAGAGGCACTACATTCCGGAGAGTGCCATACAGAGGAGAATGACTGAGTTTCAGCTACTTACTCAGGGGTCCATGACCGTGGACCAGTATGCAGAGAGATTTCATGCGCTGGGGAGATATATGCCCTCTGTTATGGATAACGAGAGGGCAAAGATGTCTAAATTCAAGACCGGACTGAGCCCTCGCATTCAGTCGTTGATCATTTGTGCTAGACCGAGGACTTTCGAGGATTTGCTGGAGGTATGTCGGGATGTTGAGGGTGACCTCAGGAAGAGTGCGGTAGATGACCGGACAAAGCGGCCACGGGAGGAGTACCGTTCCGGGAGACCTGGGAGATGGCTGAAGGTGCCCCGCCGCCAGCAGCAGGGGAGCTCTTCTCGACCACTGCAGCAGAGACAGTTTACTCAGCCATTAGCCATCGAGGGACCAGCATTGACAGATGCACAGCCGTTGAGGACAATGGCACCCACTACACCATGTGTCCATTGTGGGCGTTTCCATCCGGGTCAGTGTTGGAGGACCCAGAATGTATGCTACAGATGCGGCACACCAGGGCACTTTGCCAGAGACTGCCCCGCGCAGGGACAGGCAACCCCAGCACAGCAGAGCCAGACGCAGCAGAAGGGGAGACCGAAGACTAATGCCCGAGTACACGTCCTGACACATGCCGAGGTCGAGGAGACCGGCGACGTCGTAGCAGGTACCCCTTAATTCAGTATTAAAAATTCTAGTTGCTTTACATACCTTTCCTTATTGCGGTTACGTGTTATATGTACAACCATGCCCATGTTAGGTGAGATATTGATTAACAAGGTCCCAGCCTACGTTCTTTTCGATAGTGGGGCCAGCCATTCATTTATCGCGAGGAGGTTTGTCAAGAGTCTGGATATTCCAGCAGAACGGCTGGAGATTCCCTACCATGTCCAAACCGCTGGTGACCAGGTGTTTGTATCACACTATCAGTACGGAGATTGTTCGGTGGAGATTAATGAGCTGGGGTTCACGACGACTCTGATTCCGATCCAGATGCAAGATTTTGATGTTATTCTGGGCATGGATTTTCTGGCTAAGCATGAGGTCAAGATCGACTGTCGTCAGAGGCAGGTCCGCATGCAGACACAGAGCAAGCAGGAAACCATCTTTCAAGGAGACTACAAGTTACATAAGGCGCCCAAGAAGATTTACATGAGTGCATCGCAGGCGCACAAGGCGTTGAGGAAAGGTAATCAATGTTTTCTTGTATATGCTATTGGCACAGAAAAAGAGGTACCCTCGATAGCATCAATACCAGTGGTGAGTGAGTATAAAGATGTATTTCCCGATGAGCTGCCAGGACTACCGCCCAGTCGGGAGGTAGAATTTGAGATTAATTTACTACCCGGTGCTGAGCCGATATCAAAGGCACCGTACAGAATGGCCCCGGCTGAGCTGAAGGAACTGAAAGAGCAGCTGCAGGAGTTGCTGGACCGGAAGTTCATCCGACCCAGCATCTCACCCTGGGGAGCTCCGGTCTTGTTTGTGAAGAAGAAGGACGGCAGCATGAGGCTTTGCATTGATTATCGGGAGATTAATAAGATTAATATCAAGAATAAATATCCTCTACCTCGGATCGAGGACCTCTTCGATCAGTTAAAGGTACCCCTCTAGTCAATACAACTCACAAATTCATATTATTAATTCTCCAATTAATTTTGCAACATTGGTATTCTCCAGGGCGCTAAAGTATTCTCCAAAATTGATCTTCGATCTGGATACCATCAACTGAGGATAAAAGCCGAGGACGTAGCAAAGACTGCCTTTCGCACTAGATATGGACACTATGAATTTTTGGTGATGCCATTCGGTCTCACTAATGCTCCCGCAGCCTTTATGGATCTGATGAATACGGTGTTCAGGGATCAGCTTGATAAGTTTGTGGTGGTCTTTATCGATGATATATTAGTCTATTCTTCGGATGAGGAATCCCACGAAAAGCATCTACGGGAGGTTCTGGATGTTCTCAGGAAGAAGAAGTTATATGCTAAGTTTAGTAAGTGCGAGCTCTGGCTGAAGAGTGTTGCGTTCTTGGGCCACGTGGTCTCAGAGGAGGGAATTTCTGTAGATCCCAAGAAGATTGAGGCCATTACTGAATGGCCTAGACCGACTAATGTGATCGAAGTGAGGAGTTTTCTGGGTTTGGCCGGCTACTATCGGAAGTTTGTTGAAGGATTTTCATCGATAGCAGTGCCCTTGAGCAGATTGACTCAGAAAAAGTCAAAGTTTGTCTGGACCGCTGAATGCGAGCAGAGTTTTGAAGAACTTAAGAGACGATTGACGACGGCCCCTATTCTTGCTCAACCCTCAGGCTCAGAAGGGTTCGTCATATATAGCGATGCATCGAAGAACGGATTAGGTAATGTATATGTTTCTAGAATTGAATTATACGCATTACAACGGTGGCCTAACTGTTTCCTTGCAGGATGTGTTCTCATGCAAAATGGCAAGGTCATCGCGTATGCTTCGAGACAGTTGAAACCATACGAGCAAAATTATCCGACGCATGACCTAGAGTTAGCTGCAGTAGTCTTCGCACTTAAGATTTGGCGTCATTATCTTTATGGAGTAAAGTGCGAAGTATTCACGGATCATAAGAGTTTAAAGTATTTATTCACCCAGAAAGAGCTGAACATGCGTCAGATGAGATGGCTTGAGCTTTTAAAGGACTACGATTTGACTATCAGCTACCATCCGGGAAAGGCGAACCGAGTCGCAGATGCTCTGAGTAGAAAATCTAGTCATGCTAGACAGACGCCGTTGGAGAGAGATATGGCGGAGTTGGACCTTGACATTGTGGACTCCACAACGAGTGTTCTAGCGGCGTTGATTATCACTCCATCTTTGATTGAGCATATCAAAGAGGCGCAAAAGGGAGATGAAACCCTTAGTGAGCTACGTGAGAGAATGATGACGAGTCAAGTTGACGGGTTCCAGATCCATAACGATGGCAGTATGTGGTTTCAGGGGAGACTGTGCGTACCAGAGGTTGAGGATCTCAGACGAACGGTATTGAAGGAGGCACATAACTCGAAGTTGTCAATTCATCCGGGTGCTACCAAGATGTATAATGACCTGAAGAAGCATTACTGGTGGAGCGGTATGAAGAGACATATAGCTGAATTTGTTGAGAGATGTCTAGTATGTCAGCAGGTCAAGGCGGAACACCAGAGACCAGGAGGGTTGTTGATGCCTTTGGAGATTCCTGAGTGGAAATGGGAGCATGTAACTATGGATTTTGTGATGGGTCTCCCGAGGACAAGAAATGACAATGACATGATCTGGGTGATCGTGGATCGTTTGACGAAGTCCGCTCATTTCCTACCAGTACCGAATGATGTGGCTCTAGAGAGGTTGGTTACACTTTATATCGACAACATTATCACGTTACATGGCGTTCCAGTCAGTATTGTCTCCGACCGTGACTCGAAGTTCACTTCCAAGTTCTGGTCAGCATGTCAGAAGAGAATTGGGACCGAGCTACGATTGAGTACTGCGTTTCATCCGCAGACAGATGGACAGTCAGAGAGGACCATACAGACGTTGGAGGATATGTTAAGAGCTTGCGCCATTGACTTCAGGGGGAACTGGGATAGTATGATTAAGTTGATTGAGTTCTCCTACAACAACAGTCATCACAGCGCCATCGGCATGGCACCATTTGAGGCGCTCTATGGTCGTAAGTGCAGATCTCCTATCCTTTGGGATGAAGTTGGAGAGCGCGCTATCACTGGTCCAGAGTTGGTTGAGAAAACCAAGGAAAGGGTTAAGTTGATTCGAGAAAGGCTTAAGATTGCTCAAGATAGAAGTAAGAGCTGGGCTGACTCGAAGAGGCGTCCGTTGAAATTTGATGTTGGAGAAAAGGTCTATTTGAGAGTATCGCCTATGAAGGGTGTTGCGAGATTTGGACTGAAGGGTAAGTTGAGGCCTCGGTACATTGGACCTTATGAGGTGCTCGAAAGGATTGGTTCGTTAGCTTACCGTTTGGCATTACCCCCGGCGTTGGCTCAGGTGCACAATGTCTTTCATGTTTCTCAGTTGAGAAAGTACGTCCCAGACCCGAGTCACGTACTGGATGCACCACCTTTGAGGATCAGACCAGACACATCATATGAAGAGACTCCTATACGGATCATAGATCGCAAAGACCAGGTACTGAGGAGGAGAATCATTCCATACGTCAAGGTTCAATGGAGCAATCACAGAGAGAATGAAGCAACTTGGGAGCTGGAGGACCAGATGCGCGAACGCTACCCTGAGCTCTTCGATTAAGGTACGTGAATCTTTTCGGCCTCTACGATTAAGTTACAGCAAGTTTCGAGGACGAAACTTTTTGCAAGGTGGATAGGATGATATAACCGAAAAAAAAAGGAAATAAATAATTATGATAAATAAAATAATAAATGAGGTTAGTAATCATTTTAGATTTTGAATTAAAAGGATAATGAAAAAAAAAATATAAAATATATAGCAAAAAGGGGGAGAACGTGCGTTAATGGCAAATAACGTCCCCCCCCCCAATTCACTGCAATCAGCAAATAAAGGGGCAGCAAAGGGGGGGTTAAACATTAGTAGGAAAATAAAAAAATATATACTTTGAAGGAAAAGGGCAGAGCCGCCGGCAGCATAGGGAAGGGAAGAAAAGAGGAAGAAAGAAAGAGAAGGAAAAGGGAGAACTCAGGTGTTTTCAATCCATTCGCAGTGTATTATAATTGCGTAGTTGGTTGCAATCGAGGTAGGTTCCCTTTTCCCCCTCCAAACCGGTATAATCCAAGCATGCCTTAGTGATACTTATGTGTTTTTGTTGTTTTAGTTGTTGAAATCGATAGTTTGAAGTCAATCTGTGAAGAGCATGAAATTTAGACTCTGTGGAATGCCTATAATGATTTGCGTGGCTTGGTTTTGGTTTTAGGGAAGAATTTGATAATCAAAATAGTTAAACTGGTACAAGATTAGGAATTTCTTTTTTTGTTTTGGCCTTAGAATAGGTTCCCATAGACTGGAAATAGGCGAAAATATAGATCGGGGTCGAAAAACGGTCGCCGGAGACCGCCGGTGCGCCGCACGCGCCGCCGAAAACGGCGGCGCGTGTCTTGCACACGCACACAACAGCCGCATGCGCCACTGGAAAATCCCAACGCTGGATTTTGTATTTTAAATATAAAAAAAAATATTGAAAAGGGCAAAAGGGGCCGAAGGCCCTAAATTGTGGCAGGCTAGACTAATCGGGCTGACTGCATTTTCAGCAGTCAGGCCCATTTCGCTATATATATAAAAAAAAAGAGGGGGGGTTGGCAGCTTAGCGGACCGGGCCGAATGGCCAACGGACCGAGTCAGCTGCTGTCGGCCCAATTAACCGGATAAATAAAAAAAAATGTAACAGGGATCGCAGGCCAGCCCTCAGCGGACTGGACCTGCGTACGCGCGAAAGGGGCGGGCCGGCTGTAGGTAAAAAGAGGCCAGCCCAAATCCTCAGTTTTTTTTAATTCCATTTCCTTATTTCTGAAATTTCAAGTTTTTCATAATTATTAAATAAGTAATTTAAAATAGTAATAAATATAGGAAAAATATAAATAAATATCAGAAAATTATAAATTAATTCCAGTAATTATAAGATGATGAAATTATATTATTTTCAATTAATTTTAAGGATTATGATAATTTATTTAATTTAGATAATTAGGAGATAAATAGAAATAAATAAGGAAAAAATAAGGGAAAATACAGGAATTGTACGATAATGGTATACAAGCCGCAGAAAAGTGGATTTGATGCCGAACAATGTCGAGTTAACATACGAGCAATAACTAAACCTAGATTTGAGTGCTGGAGGATGGTGAGGATGGACCAGGGGCCTCAGGCGTTTGTGTTTTTGCATTCATGGCACGTGCATTGCATTGATGGCGTGTCGTGACGTACGGGTCACGGGCGCTCAGGATGGTGTACGGTAGCGGGGCCACGACACTCAGGATGGTGTATGGTGGCGGGGCCACAACACTCAGGATGGTGTGCGGAGGCGCGGCCACGCACACTCAGTATGGTGACTGTGGGGTGTATGACCTGCAGCCACTCAGTAAGACCCGGGTTCATGTATTGCACGGTAGGGATATTGGCACATTGTGTGACATGACCTTGTTGCGTGTGACATCCATAGTGGGACATGCATCACGTTGTTGCGCATTCTTTATCTGGAGTGAATTACTTTTCCGCCTTCATATGCTTATGTGGTATCATGTCCTACGTGCTATGTGCTATATCATTATTGTATGTTTGTCTTGTACTACTTGGAGGCAGGTGCCTACTGAGTGATTTCCCAGTCACTCACCCCTACTTCTCCCCCCCCCCCCTCAGGTGAGCAGGAAGAGACTTATGACTACGTCTTTGTTGAGGACGGGGCTGATACAGTGGAGTGGGCAGACTGATGGTCGCGCTTAGGATATAAGAAGACCCTGCGACTGTTTGTCTTTATTTTATTGAGATCTCACCAGACATTACCTTGTTAGATTTTCAGACTTATGTTATTGTCAGGATTTGGTTATTATTGTGTTAAGGAAGTTTATTTATCAAGGAAACTCTATGTTATGGTATTTCGTTTCCGCGCAAAAAATTTCTACGTCTTTTTGGACATGTTGGAAATTGATTCGACGCTTTGTATTCTCCTCAGCGAGATACGGCGGGTGCACCGTTCTCGATACTAGGGTTCGGGAGCGGGGCGCTACATTATATGAGGTAGATTCTTGGAGACAGAAAATGCAACAGAGGTCCTTACAGTAATATCAAAAGAGATGGAGGCAGAAAATGCAGCAGAACGATATGCCAAGAAAACATAAGATTTAAGTACAAGTTTGTTGACAGTAGAACGATATGCCAAAGCTGGTGAAGAATAAAGAAAACATGAAGTATTGAACAGGAATTAATCAGCATACCCCTGCCACGAACCAGTAGGAATTGGGATTTGGGACAGTCCTCAAGCTTGAAGAAGGCGATTTGAGAAGAAAATCAAACTGCTGTGTTGTTTATAGAGCAGCTTTAAAGAATCGATACAACCAAAGGAGAGTGAAAAACAGGAATCAGATTGTTGAGAATCCCACATTATCTAATTTGAGAAAAAATGCATGGCTTATATGAGGATGAGGTACCACCACCCTTTGCCTTAAGGTTTTGAGTGGATATGAGCCTCATCTCATGTAAGTCCAAGTTTCAACATGGTATCAGAGCAGGTTTAAAAATGTAGACTCACCCCTTGTCTGGCCCATGGTTGGCCACTTAATGTTTTCCCTCACCTAAGTCCAGATGTTCATGTCTGGCTTGTGGTTTATGATTGAGGGCCCAGATGTTCATGACTGGCTTGTGGTTTATGATTGAGGGCGGGTTGTAAGGCGCGTATGTATGTCAAGCCACTTTGCCACGTGAGGGCGGGTGTTGAGAATCCCACATTGTCTAATTTGAGAAAAAATGCATGGCTTATATGAGGATGAGGTACCACCACCCTTTGCCTTAAGGTTTTGAGTGGATATGGGCCTCATCTCATGTAAGTCCAAGTTTCAACACAGATCAAAGTGGCAGATGATAGAAATGCTACTTTTTCTTAAATTTTTATTTTTTTTTGACTTTATTATTTTATTGATCCTAAACCGTGATTAAAGTCGGGTTAAATGTGAGGTTAAGTACGGTCAACGGTTGATTTGAGCAGTCAATGGTAAACCAGCAGGTCATCCGGATGTCAGGTGTTAATTTCATCTATAAGTATGGCTGGTAAGTGAGTTTCATGAAAGAATGGATGCTACTTAAAACTTGGTGGCAAAGTATGGATACCAGGTGCAATTAACTCTTTGCCTGAAAGTTACATGTCATTCTAACAGACTTAACTTAGTTTATTAGGTTCCTTGTCATAGAAGTGTACAAAAGATCACTATGAGTTCTCTGTATGCCTACTAATGCTTACCTGGCAAGATGACAACAGATTCTTCTCTGGCTAGTTTGAGACAAAACTCCATGTCGTCTTCTATGTCTTCCAGTAACGACGGGTTTAGTTCCACCTGAAGTGGTACATTCATCAGATCACAAAACAGCAGTCTAATGAAGGCAATATCAAGAAACAGAATTTGCACAATTTGATTACCATAGAAAACATGGACCCTTGGGGTTTGCAAGGGCATGAAATGCAAGGGATTTTGTTGAGCCTGTCATGGGAAACACTTGCAGCTTCTTTGAGTAGGTTCACAGTTCCACTGTAGAAATCTTCTGGTGTTTCCTTCAGGATTTTAGGAAGAGACCCCTGAAATCCAAAGTTCCATTGGAGTTACACATGATTTACTAAGGCGTTTGGTTGGAGGGTATGGAATAGCGGAATGAGAATTATGTTAAGCGATTCTTATTGAAAAAGTTACACATGGATCCTCATTTTAATACCAAATGTCTAAGAGATAATCCAGTGAAAGAACCATTATCCTTATATTACAACAAAAATTTATTTTCTTCAGCAATGATGCATATGCGAGGACGCGAAGAAATTTGGACGCGAAGAAATTTGACTGTTTGAAGCTTCATATCTTTGGTGGCAAATGATCAGATGATAAAACAAGAATGCGTGCAATTACCTTGAAAAATTACCGGAGTTTGAAGATAGAGACTTCAGCTTGTACACGACTTTCATTTACCAAGTGCAACAGCTTTCACATTTCAATTTAGTTGCCACTTTCATAAAGTTTCCACTTAATAACAGCACTAGACAAACAACTCTAATTTACAATTACTAGTAACCAAAGAAAGGCAGCATCAAAAATCATGCACCTGGATGAAATTTGGAGCATCGGGTGTAATGTCAAGACAGCTTTTGATTGAATCAACCACCTGTAGAAAGAAGTTTTAGAGACTGTTTTCTTCCAAAGAAAAAGTTGTTGTGTACTGTCAATGTACAGGCAAGAAAAATGGTGGCAGAGTAGTCCAGATTGCAGAAGGTTAAATGTCACATGGTATTAGTGAAGTGTGTAACTAATGCTTCAATTTCATACTTCAAGTCAGAGGAGTGCTGCAAAAGTAATCTATGCTTTTAGCAAGAGAAAAGCGCATGTAAAGTAAAGGGAAAGCACTTCCTTTTCTTCTTTCATTTCTATTGACTCAAAGTAACTATTTCTGAAAATAACAACAACAATCATATCCAGCATATCCTATCGACAGCAAATGCTATCGCTAGGGTCTGGGGAGGTTGAGAGACAGACAAACAATACCTCCATCCCAAAGGATAAAGAGTTTGCTTCCAGTGAGACCCCGGCTCTATATGTACCTGCATAGATAGCACAATAATAGGAATATGTACTAGTGAAGAGATTTTATTAAACATAAACATAAGCCTTCCGATATTAAAATAGTCACAACAGTGGATATGCACAAATAGTTGAAAGACAAAGGTCGAAACAAAAATGTGCAAAGTCAATCTAAAGTGTAAATACTATCTAATCCTCGAAAACAAAAATGTGCAAAGTCAATCTAAAGTGTAAATAATATCTAATCCTCGAAGTTGCTTTAAGGTGCCCCTTTTTCCTGCCTACCCCTCCTTAACCTTGATCCTCTGCATCTATGAACTCCTATCATATACCATGTCCTCATAGAGGTGCAACTCTAGTAAGTTATGTATAATGTGAAAGAAATTAAGAGCAAGAAGGGAACCCCAAGCTTTTCTAGGATGCCATCTGGATCGACTGTTACAAGCCAACCTAAACGCCAACCAGGAATCATCCATCTTTTTGACAAGGAGCCAAGTGAGACAACAGGAACAATTGATCCAAACTCTTGCATTGGAACAAACGGATTCTCGCCAAAAGACAAGTGAGCATAAGCTTCATCAGCAATCACAAGAAAGCCCCGACGCCTTGCAGTCTCTGCAATCTAAACAATAAAAAGAAAGGGTAGCATTATCAATTAACAGAGAGTTTAATTACTGCAAGACTTTGCATCTTTTTTTCCTTCAGCGATCCCAATAAAAGAGCTACCTTTTGCAAATGGGCATATGTGTATACATTCCCACATGGATTACCAGGATTAATAATTATAATAGCAACTGTTTTATCATCAGCAAGGGCTTCCACATGATTCAGGTCAACCTCCCATCCTTCTTCTGGCAAAAGATTGAAGTGTCGAAACTCAAGATTGCTAAAAGTGGCACGAGCTTCATAGAATGGATACCCAGGTTTTGGAAGCAATATGTTGGCACCAGGAAGAGCAAGTGCAGTTAGTATTACTTCAATCGCCTGCCTTCCGCCTAGAGTGATGTAAACATCATCTGCTTGTATTTGATAATGCTGTTCACTTGAAAGATACTCAGCAATGGCCCTGGTACAAGCATTAAATTGGAGCATCAATCCCACTCATTTAAGTTTACATTTAGCCATAAATTCCAACAGGGCGATTGATTTGAAGAAGAATGGCTGTACTCTCTATTTGTTCTCATATTTGGTACTCTTTCTATTCTGAAAATATTATCATAGCTTACTTTTTTTTACATAGTTTGAAATGACTTTCTAAAAAATAACTATGACGATATTTCTGAAACCGAAAGAGTATATTCATACGTAAAAGAAGCCCATAACTGACCTTAAGGAAAAAGTAATGGAAGCTAGTATCCACAGATCAACATACTTGTCAGCTAAAGAGTCAATTATCTGTCATAAATTACATCCAATTATCATGTGTTAGAAGATGGAGTCAAAAGTGGAGTAGAATGAGTAGAGAATTGATGACTTGAGGCGTGTATTCACACTATCCGTAAAGAATATTTGCCTCCACTAGTTGCTGCAGGGTTGTAGACAAATTTCCTCCTAGAATACAGCAGTCAAACAGATTTCAATCCTCAGAAATAAGGAAATAAACCGAATGAACTTTCAAAATAAGAATGTATAGTGAAGGAAAAAGAACATCAATGGCAAGATTAAACTTGAGGTTTGGATTGTCTTGAAATGTATTGCAATAGCTTTTTCATAGTCTCTTGAACATAATATCAGACGCCGTTGAGAAGTGATTGGATATGTCCCTTGGTGCATAAGTTGTAACTTTGAATGAAAAGTCACATCTGTTGGACACATCTATCGATCAATGTCATCGATCAATGTGACATCGATCGATCGATGTAATCGATCAATATGACATCGATCGATCGATGTAATCGATCAATGTGAGCTCTAACTTTTCATTCAAGCCACATCAATCGATCTATGTATAGATTGATGTCTCACAGTGTGTTCCAATTTTTCAAACAAGCTACTTCGATCGATCGATGTATCAATCGAAGTCACATCGATCGATCCATGCGATTGATGTACATTGGACAATGTACTTCAACTTTGCACTCTGGATACATCGATCAATCGAAGAGATCGATCTATGACACATCGACCGATCGATGTGAGCGATCGATGTCTAACAGAATAATCAGCTTCATTTCTAAGCCACATGGATTGGTCCAACTAAGACATGGATCGATCCACGTCATGCGCCAAGCTATTTTTACTTATTTAAAACTCCAATTCACATTCATTCTTCTTTCCATTGTCTTTACAAAATATCATAACATCATGTAGAAGTGATTTATTTCATGATAGTGTGAGAAACAGTTTCAGTGCCATAATCAAGAAAGAAAATCATATTTCTCACTCTGTAGAGCAGGATTAATTACGTCGTGTCATCTCTAAGTTCTCAAGAACTTAACAATCAAACAATGAAAACCTATAAAAGGGCATAAACCCTACTCTCCCACCACCCCTCTCCCAACCTTAAGATTTTCTCTTTCCTGAAAATAAACCTCTGATATCAAGTAGACTAAAGATGGGCAACAGAGTAAATCCCACTTTTTATTTCTTTGAAATAAAGAAGAAAGAACAACATATTGTTACCTTCTTGCTTGAGGAGAACCGGAACTGGGGCCATAAGAATTAAATTTAGCAGAACGAACGGAATCAACAATGGCATCTTCAGCTACTTTACTAGTCCTAAAGCTTGGAAAAGAGCTGGGATCACCATGGCCAAGAGGTATCACAGGCCTCTGGATTTCATCATTCTGACTCACATTCTTGTAGACAACACTCAGAAAAGTTCTTATAGTAAATGATGAAGCGGTCCTCAACGTTTCTTCTCCTTCGAAGTTCCAATCTTTCCCCATAGTTTTCCCCTCACACAAGCAGGTCCAATAATTTCTCTGGGCTGGGGGTTTATGTATTAATTTTCAAGGGGAGACTTTGGGCTAGGGGAGACGTTGATCCCCCCACACACACACAACGCGCGCATATATATATATATATATATATATATATATATATATATATATATATATATATATATATATATATATATATATATATATCATCCGGACCCAATATATCCCAATAACAGCAAAAGATATCGTTAGGTTCTGAGGAGGGTAAGTGGTAGGCAGACAATAACTCTATCCCAATGGATAGAGAGTCTGCTTCCAGTGAGAACCCCAGCTCTATATGTACCTGCATAAATGACATGATAATAGAGATATGTTGTGCTAGTGTGTTAGTGAGGAAATTCAAGAAATACAAAGAAAGGACTTTCGATATTAAAATACACATCATGTTTATATGTACATGTAATGTAAAACAACGGTATAACATACGCAACCAAGTGGAAAGTCAACATAAAGCGTAGATAGTGTCTACGCCTATCTATGTCTCTAAATATACTCTAAAGTGTCCCTATATATGACATATATCTTGTTAACCTTAATCTTATGTCTCCATGACCTCCTATCCTGGACCATGTCCTCAGAGAGGTGCAAATCTAGTAGGTCGTGTCTTATATGCTCATCCCAAACCAGTTTGGGTCTGCCTTTACTCATGTTCCCCTCTACAATGAGACTTTCAATCGCTCTGACCGACGCCGCTGTGTGTCTCCGCTTGACATGCCCAAACCATCTCATTCTACCCTCCCTTATCTTATCTGCTATACTAGCCACGCCTAACCTTTCTCGAAACACCTCGTTTCTGATCCGGTCTAGCCTTGTATGCCCACGCATCCATCTTAACATCTTCATATCTGCTACTTCCATCTTCTATAATTGTGACCTCTTGATGGCCCAGCAGTCTGTCCCATATAGCATTACCGGTCGTGCTGCCACCCTATAAAACTTTTCCTTTAATTTAGTTAGGAAATTTTTGTCACACAGCACCCCTGAGGCCGCCCTCCATCTACACCAGCCTGCTTGAACTCGATGTGCTACATCATTATCTTTGTCGCCATTCTGCTACACAAATGATTCTAGGTACTTAAACTTACTTACCTGCGGTACCACTTGACCAACGATGGTGAGCTGACTATTCTCACTGTCTGCTACACTTCTGAAATCGCAGTGCAAATACTCAGTCTTAGAACGGCTAATCTTTAAGTCTTTTCTCTCTAAAACACATCTCCACTGCTCTAGTCTCATACTCAGGGTATGTCTACTTTCTGCAACTAATACAATATCTTCAGAAAAAAGCATACACCACAGAACTGCCTCATGTATCGGCTTTGAACACTCGTCAAGGACAACTGCAAAAAGAAATAGGCTCAACGCAGACCCTTGATGGAGACTGACCTCCACCGGAAAGAAGTCTGTATCCCTCACAGGCATACGAACGGTTGTTTTTATCCTAGCATACATATCTCTAATTATGTCTATATACTTCATAGAGATCCTTCTTGCATTCAGACTATTCCATATCAGGCTACGTGGCACATTATCATACGCTTTTTCAAGATCGATGAAAACAATATGTAAATCTCGCTTCTTCTCCCTATACTTCTCCATTAATCTCCTGAGAATATGTATTGCTTCCGTAGTTGACCTTCCTGGCATAAAACCAAATTGGTTCACCGTAACCTAAGTTTCTCTCCTAATGCGAGTGTCGATTACTCTCTCCCATAACTTCATGGTATGGCTTAGCAACTTAATCCCTCTATAGTTCCCACAACACTGTGCGTCTCCTTTGTTCTTATATAAGGGGACCACGACACTCTTTCTCCACTCATCTAGCATCTTCCCTGTTTTGTAAATACGGTTGAACAGAGTAGTTAGCCATTGGACCCCTTTCTTTCCTAAATACTTCCACGCCTCAATAGGTATGTTATCTAGGCCTACCGCTTTAGCTCTTCCCATCCTCTTCAGTGCTCTCATCACCTCTCCTTGTGTGATGTTCTGACAATCGGAGTTATTATGTTGTCGTTGTTGGTTAGTGGTGCTTTCTCGTTCTTCGTAGTCGGCACTACTGCCGTTGAAAAGATTGTGAAAGTACGTTTGCCATTTCAACTTGATGTCTTGTGCTTTGAGTAACACATGTCCATCTTCTCCTTTTATAAACTTCCCGTCTCCTAGATCCTGTCTCTTTCGATCCCTAGCTTTGGCAATCTTGAACATATCATGTTCTCCTTCTTTTGTTTCTAGTCTCTCATACATCCTTTTATAAGTTGTAGTCTTTGCCTCTGTCAATACCTTCTTCGCCTCCTTCCTGGCGATTTTGTAATTCTCCTTCAATCACACTTTTTCTTCCCCATTGGTGCAGCTTAACAGCTCTCTAAAAATCTTTTGTTTGTCTTTTTTTTTGTTGCACATCCTCATTCTATCACCACGTCTCTTTATGTACAGACTTCTTTCCTGTTGTTACCCCGAGCGTTTCTCTCGCCGCTTGGGTAATTGTAGTCGATATAGCTTCCCACATCTGATTTGTGTCATCACCTAGACGATCTAGTTTCACAGAGATGGCTTTGTCTTTGAATATATTAATTTTTTTCGTCCTTTAACTTCCCCATCGAATCACGGGTGGGACTTTTCCAACCATCTTACTCAGCTTTTGGCTCAATGCTATAACTGCCGCTAATAAACAGTGTTGCATCACCGCTGTCTCTCATGGTATAACCTTACAGTCCCTCCACAACCGTAAGTCTTCACGCCTCATCAGAAAATAGTCGATCTACATGTGACGTCCTCCGCTGTTAAACGTGATCAAATATGATTCTTTTTTCTTAAAAAACGAGTTTATAATGCCTAGGTCATGGGCTACTGCTATGTCTCGCAGATCTCTACCCTGTTCGTTTCTATCTCCATAACCAAACCCGCCATATACCGCCTGAAAACCATCGCTATTCTTTCCAATATGTCCATTAAAATCACTTCCGATACAAATTCGTTCCTCCATGGATATTGCCTTTAACACTACGCAATCCCAAAACCTTTTCTTCTCCTGTTCTCCTAGTTCCACTTGGGGTGCGTAGGCGCAAATCACTGTCATTACCTCCTTATTTAGTACTAACATCAACACAATAATTCTATCATTATATCTAATCACATCAATCACGTTCGCGTGTAATTCTATCTTTACTAGGAATCCTACTCCATTCTTGGTCCCATCTGACCCTGAATACAACAACTTATATCCATTACACTCTTTACTTTTATTCTCTTTCCACCTAGTTTCTTGGAGACATGCTCTATATATATATATGTATATATATATACATATATATATATGTACATATATATATATGTACATATATATATATGTACATATATATATATGTACATATATATATATGTACATATATATATATATGTACATATATATATATATATATATATATATATATATGCTAGAATTCAACTGATTCGAACAAAATACCTTTGTATTACAAATAACATTTTTTAATTTTTGTGGCAATATTTTAGAAATGTCGTCTCGTGATGTGTAACCGTGATCCTGGTACTTAATAAATATATGTTTGAATAATATTCAAATTTTTCATTACATATTAGATCAAATCTTTTTAATATAAATTACTATTTCGAAATAGTTATTTTATTATGTTATCTTCACCATTGAATTGTCTAGTTTCAAATCAAGTCTCTCATTAGAAAATGCATTGTTAGAGTACCAATATTTGATTTATGAAGAAGTTCTGTTTATTTTTCTTTTTTTGTCGATTCTAAATAGAAAAATATATTTTCAGAAAAACGATATAAATGTTAATTACCACATAAATATGTTTTTTTATCCGGTGTAAAGAACAGTTTTGATCTGTAACAATAATATATAGTTGGACCAAATTTATTCTAATGTTTAACTATACCCTGATGTGACAAATGAGCGGTGTATGATATAATTAATTAAGTTTTAAAGATAATTTCACATGTTAAGCGACAAGACGAGAGGAATTTAGGGAGCTTTTAGTTCATCTCCAACTCAAAACCCAAAATTCTACCCAAAATCCTACTTTTTGGGTTTAGTACTGATTAACCCAAAACATCAAATTCTACACCAAATAAAAATATCCTTAAAGATTCTTCCACTATTCTATATCTAATCCATTATTAATACATTTATACAAAGTCTTCAATTAATTTGTTGAATAATTTAATAATTTATTTACATTTCATAATTTAATGATTATTAATTTTATTTAAATAGTTTATGTTTATTTTATGTTATGTAATATCTTAGCGTTTAAAATAATGTTTAATATAAACATTATTAATTAAAGCGCGTAACAAAAAATAAAGTGCGTTTAAAGTAGCTTTTATTGCGCAAACAAACATATTAAAAACATGAAATTGTCAAACAACATATGAAATACTAGGAATTAAGTTCAAAACCCCCTATAATTAGTACATTCCTCCCATAAATGCTCTATCAATGCATTGCTTATATTCAATCTGAACAAATACGAATATTGGCAAAAAAGGGTATATTTCCACAACCACCACCTCCTCACTCAAATCAGTTTGCCAACTATTTCTACAATCTTGGTGGGGATGGAGATAATCTTCCAGATTATTGAAAAATCTTTATGGAGTTGAAGTTTCCCGAATAAGTGAATTGTTGTTGCTTTAATTTATATGTATGTTGTATTAGTTTTTTATAATCTTCTTGTTAATTTAGTTTCTTTATTGTGAAATATTCTATGTAATGTGTGTAATGTATTTCATCCTATGTTTGTAACGTACTTTGTTTAATTAATATTATTTTATATTTAATTATCGTTGTTGCATATTTTATGTTTATTTAATTTAAAATAAATATATTTTAATTTATAAATATAAAATATTTTTAATTATTATTAATATTGGGTTTGAATATTAAAGAAAATAATAAAAAAATGTCGAATAGTGTTTTTGGGTGATGAATATTGAAACACAAAATGGCGTGTGAATAGTGAAAATCCCAAAAATAAGGGAGGATTTGGGTATGGGTTTGAGCAAGTTTTACACAAAAACTAATGTTTTGGGTGGGATTTGGCCATTTGGGTATGAGTTGAAGATGCCCTTATACTCTCTCACTTTTGACAAAGCAACTACAACATGCAGGCAATAATGAAAAAACACCAAAACTTTTGATTTGTAGGAAAAGGCCAATACCTTCGCCTGTGGGTTATATCGTTTCAATTTTATGAGTTTTTGTAAAAGACGTAAATTGAGAGTTTATTAGTTTTTTAAGTTGTTAAGACATTATCAAAAACTCACACAATATATTTAATGTAAACTGGGTTAACAATTCTCTAACCTAACTAGGCTAGATGCACTAATATAGTCATTAGTGACATAGACAAAGTAACGCTGTACTTGTCTCGTTGGAACCTGCGCTTTTATGCATCTTTCCTGAAAACCATGTGACATGTCACAAATTTTGATGATTGAATTTTAACAATGTTTATTTAGAACAAAAGGTCATTTCCTGGTCCTGAGGACTACTATCGACTCTGTCATAAGAAACATTGTGGATGATGCAAATCAGAAATCCAACAGCCTTCTAGGTTGGGTGAGCATTTCATGTGTGAGTCATGAAATTTGTCGTTGATAATGTAATATATTCTCTGTCCTCATTCATAGTTTAGTATACTATTTAGTATACTTTTGCTTCTCCCAAAATTAGGGGTGTCAAACAGGTCGTGTATCGTGTTTCGTGTTTTTAGGTTTCATGTATCAAAGTGTCGTACCCATACCTTACTCGTTTGCTTCACGTGTATAGATGTAGATACCCAAACCTGTACATGTCAGGTTTCGTGTCGTGTATCAGGTATACCTACGAACTTGACAAGTACAAATATTTTAAGTCGTCTATAGGTCATTTTATATATTTTCCAGGTATTTTCAGGTTTCGTGTATTTTTCATGTTTCATGTAGTTAAATGACTACTGATATGATGTATGAAACAACAATAAGTACACAACCAAAGGTTAAAGATTAAAATGAGTGATGTCCTCTAAACTCAAATCACTTGACTACGCAATAATAGATTAAAGAAATGAGATTTGGAAATGGAGGAAGGGAGAAACCGAATAGGGTTACTTAGTAGCACAATAGTCTTTTTTCTTTGAAAATTTATTTTTTATTTTATTAATTATAAATTTTATTTAAAATATATTTTTTATATTTCGTGTATAAACGGTTACCCACAGGTATACCTGGACACGACCTGCCGTTGGCGGGTATCTTTCAGGTCTTACCCGATTTGTACACGAAACCCATCAAGGTCATATCCATACCTGTGAAAATTCGCGTCAGGTTCGGGCCGTGTTTCGTGTCGTGTCTGAAATTGCCACCACTACCCAAAATGATGTGTAATTACTATTTTTGTCATGCCAACTTAATGAATTATTTTTCAATTTATCTTTCCAGGTGATAATAGTCAGAGGTGAGAAAATTAATTAGAATCATGAAAACTAGAAAATAGTCATAAGTAATGACAACTCAATAATGTGTCTTTAATAAATTAGGTTTATGAAACATGTATGTACATTAGGAAACAACTTCTGTGTGTTTTTAATACATGAGTATGGTTACGTACATTCGATTTTCTTTATACTCTGCCATAGGCGAGAGTTTCTAAGACAATAGAGTAATTTTGTTGTTGTTGTATGTACAACACTTAGATGCAACGGATAAGCATAGTAAGGTCTGAAAACACTCTCGCTGGGTGGGGAGAGAAACCAAAAGGTTTCTTTTTTAAGGTATTAGAGAGGATATGTTATCTAATGGAGAACACTGGAGATAAATGATTTGTATACTGCCCATTTAAATTAGTCAAGATGTTTGTTAGTCGATTGAGTTTGAGATGTACAAGTTTTTAAGAAGATGGTTCAATTCTTGTTTTTTAGTTCATTAAAACTGTGTTTAATTTTGAATTTTGACATTTGTTGCTTATCATAAATAAATATTTTTATTAATTGTTTACAATTAATAAAATATTTTATTAATCATATATATATATATATATATATATATATATATATATATATATATATATATATATATGGAAGTTACATATGGAATTTAAATCATAACAAGCAAGAAGGTGGACTTTGGAACAACAGGTAAGGTTGCTGTTTTGTGACCTAAAGATCACGAGTTCAACTGCGGAAACAACTTCTTGCACAAAATTTAAAGTAAGATACGTACATGAGAACGCAAAGCGATCCGATTCCTTCTTAGATCCTACGCAAATATAGAAGTCTAGTATATCGGAAACCCGTTTGATGTGAGTAGGGCTGTAAATGAACCAAGCCGTTTGTTTGTTCGGCTCGTTTGACTTGAGCTCGAGCTCGAGCTCGGCTCGGATAAAAGGTTAATGAACAGAGCTTGAACCCTTTTTTCTGTTCGAACTCGGTAAGTGGCACCGTTCGTTAAGGTGTTCGGCTCGTTAATGTTGTTCGTGTGCTAAATGAACCAAGCTTGAACAATTAAATGTGTTCGTTTAAATAAACAAACAGGCTCAGCTCGTTCACTAAGTTAAATGAACAAAGCTTGAACAACGCAATGCTCGGCTCGTTCGGCTCGTTTACAGCCCTAGATGTGAGTAACACGCAACACTTAAGGATTGGGCTTTCGTACAGTCAAGTAAGGCGTCTATTGATTTCCAACATCAACATCTGATTTTGCTTTTGTAGGCAACATTTCCTTCTTTTCTACCCAGCTTATCCGTTTATTGTAGGAATAAAAGTTCGTTTGAACTTCGAATCCATAATGCTTACGTTCTATATCTTCGCAATCTCAAATCACCCGTATCTTTGCAAATTATGTTCCTACTTTATATATACATATACACACACACAAACATACACGATGTGAAACATATATGACTATATACATATAAAAGTCACAACTCCAATATATACTTTGAAAAAGTCGGCCACTGTTGATATACAAGACAACTCTAATTTCATAACATATACATATATACAATCGGGACACACACATATATATTTTTTGATCAAAGAGCCAAGGCCCATATATTATTATAATCTCAACCCTCCTCATGGTGGAGGAGCACCATGGTGCATGTCAGAGCTTGGATGTCTAAATGAAGCTAATGATACATCAGTAACAGCATAGCCTCTAATAGATGAGGGGAGGGAGGGAAACGTAGGATATGCAACAAAAAGTCTAAGAAGAAAGAGCCAACTTTGCAAGTAAATGGCCGGCATATTTGTCTCCTGAAATGTGTGAAACTATCGGCAAGTGGACCGCATCTAAGAGAGCTCGAAGGCGACGCAAATCAAGGGCCAACTGCGATGATGAAGAGGCAAGAACATGGAGCAATTCTGAACAGTCAGTCTCAATAGTGAAATGCCCATATCGGAATAAGTAATATATGAGGGCCAAATAAACTGCTTGTGTCTCAACACGAAAGGGGAAATCCAGTCGCAACGTAAATGAGATCGCATGAACAAGTGAACCATCGGAATCGCACAAATTGGCACCACCACTAACTGAATAACGTCCAACGGCTGCATCAGTGTTAAGCTTCAGATGACCAGCAGGGGGAAGAGATCAACGAATAATCCTTCTCCGATAAGAACGAAGTGGAGGAGAAAGACCAGTCTGAATGAGACAAGGAATACTCACCGCAACCTTACTCCCAGACATAGATTTAGCTCACAAAAACAAATCACTATGCACCAGGCGAATGATGAGCCATGATGACCATGCGGAATCGTCAAAGACTATAGCCGCATACATCTTCCAGATGTGCCACAGAAGGACACCTGGAAATATCACATGCTTCTCCCCTAAAAAGGAACGAGGGCTCCACACCAAATCCGCAATAAAAAGGATCGCCACCTCCCAAAATGAGACAAAAGGATCTCAAGCAAAACACCAAAATAACACCATAGGATACGTACCTCCGGGCATAAAAAGAACAGATGCGCAATAGAAGTAGACGCCAACTGACAAAATGGGCAGCGGGAAGGATATATCATTAAAAAATGCTAGAGATTATATGGGAGTGGGAGTGCCTCATGATATAACTTCTAAGGGAAAAGCTGGATGGCGGGCCGCTGAGAATTCTTCCATATGTATGTATGCGAAAGAAGTGATGCCTGAATGGGACATACCATGTCATAAGCATCTCGTAGTATAATCTCCCCGGATGGTGTCGGTCACAGCGGCTGATCTGAATTCATAACCACGATCCCTCAATAGACCATGTGAATCGCACAAATACGTCGCCAACCCACTGAATCATATAAGCGTGGTTGAAAATCTCCTCTACCACCATAACATGCCCTCATATAACGACCCCACAATGTGTCACTACTGTGATATATGCTACAAAGCTTGCATGAATAAGCCTGCTAGATAGCACACAAGTCACGTACTCCAACACCCCCTTCCTGAGTAGGTAGACATAATCGCTTCCAAGATATCCAATGATGCCAGCGTGTCCCCCAAAAAAACCACACAAAATGCTACTCAATGGCCTGAATCATCCCGCGCGGGAGGCGAACTCCAGCCACAAGATGAATATGCATGGAAGAGAGAACTGAGTGAATAAGCACAAGGCATCCTGCAACCCACAATAGTTTCTGCTGCCAGCTACATAACCAAGAGTCAATATGCCTGAGAAGGTCTGTACAGTGAACAGTACGAGTGATTCCCTTATGCAAGAAAGAGCTGAAATATTTCATTGGCAATTCAGATGCCGCATGCCCAACAAGTCATTCATAGAACGCCGCCGTAGAACTGAGACATAAGAGGAAAACACCACGCTACTCTTATACCAATTAACTGCCTACCCCGGTAGTTTCTCATACAAAGTCAGAAATTGCTTAAACCGATGTAGATTACGATGATAACTGTCAATAATATCAATAAATCATCACCATATGACAAATGCGAAATAGTGAAGGGGATTCTGCTCCACAGAAAACGTAGAAATGTGGCCACGTGCAACCATAGCATTCAGCCCCCTACTGAAGCCTTAGCTGCCAAAATAAACAATAAGAGAGACAGTGGGTCATCCTGTTTAACCTCTGGGAAAGCCTAAAAAACCACTTGGAACACTATTAACTAAGATGGAAAAATATGTGCTACCCAAATTATTAAGAACAAGGGTAATGAAGAACTCAGAAAACCAAATCGCCGTAGAACATATCTAAAAAAGGACCAACTGGCATGATTAAAAGCTTTAGCCATGTCTAACTTAATAATGGAGTGTGGACCTCTGTCGAGCCAATGTACTAGCTCATTCCCAATAAAACTTGCTCCGCAATGCCTCTACCCTTCTGAAAGCCAGACTGCTCAGATGAAATAATACGTGAGAGAATAGGGCTCAGCCGCGATGCAAGAATACGAGTCTGAATTTTGCTTATGAATGTAGATAGAGCAATAGGCCCATAGTCACCAAAAGTCTGAGATGTCCCTTTCGGGAGAAGAATGATCATGGTATGTGCTATTCCCTTAGGCAGTGAGAAACCCAAGAAGAACTCCTAAACTTCCTTATAAACACCACAATGTATAACCTCCTAGCAAGCTCTATAAAAACAGCTATTATACCTATCGGGGCCAGCCGCACTCTGAGGATTTAATGCCCATACAGCCTGGCAGACCTCATCCTCGGAAGGCATCATAGTGAGGGAATCACTGTCAGTAAGGGATAACAACATAGGAACACACTCAAGCAACTCAGAACTATCAGCCGTAGGCTGACAAGAAAACATCTGCGTATAAAAAGACACCGCAGCCTGCTGAATATAATCTTGTGTGTCATATAAAACACCATTCGCTCCCTCAATGCTGCGGATACACTGTCGCCGACACCTATCTTTAACAAGAGCATGAAAATATTTGGTATTTGCTTCACCCTCCTTTAACCACTTCACCCCCGCTTTCTGCTTCTGAAATTGCATCTATTGTGATGATGCCAGATTGAAATCCGCCTGAGCCTCATAATAATTCTGCCGAGTATCCTCATTTGAATGCAATTCATAAGCCTCTTCTGCCCCACGTACTCAACGTTCAGCATATTCTGCGCTTCTAAAAATATTACCAAATACTTTTTTATTCCATTTTGAAATATCTCTCTTGAACAATCTCAACTTGGCACACAGACCCCACATACCACCAGTAGTTAGATACGACTCCCATTTCTCACGCATATAATGATAAAAATCTGGATAGGAAGTCCAAACAGATAAAAAACGAAATTGACATGGCCCCACAGCACCAGACAATCCACACTCCATCAGTAAGGGGCAATGACTAGAAGTAGTCCGACTCAAGTGAATAAGCTTAATCTCTGGAAAAAAATCATAGAAAGTTTTATTACAAAACACCCAATCTAATCGACGTCATACGTGCCCCAACCCTCTGCCACCATGCCATGTATAACGACTTCCAATATGAGGCAAGATATGCCAGGCATAATGATCCAGGCATAATGATCAATCACTGCATTATAATCAGATAATGTAGATAATGTAGGCGAGCAACCCTTTATGATCCTGAAGTGACAAAAATGTATTGAAATCACCAGAAATAATCCATGGCTGCTGAACAGAGTCCCCAAAAAACTTTAAACCATCCCATGAAACACGATGTTCTATCACACTATGCCTACCATACACACAAGAATGCCAAAAATTCACATTATTGGATATAAGACGCAAGTGCATATGCGTAACTTGCTCCCCTAACCAAGACTCCAACAACTATAACACCTCCCCCATCCAAAAACACCACATACAACCATCACATAATGACACGCCATTCGAAAAACTTAATTGAATTATGGCTCTTTCCAAACTAGTGTCAGACTGTTGAGGTTCAATAATCAAAAGAAACAAAACATGAAATTGCTGAAGCAACAAACACAAACGAGATAAGGATGTACGCAAACCTCAAATATTCCATGTTAATATAAGCATTAGAAAACCTAAGGTTGAGAGTGCGAAAAACGAGCAACACTACAAGTAATCATTCGTCCGGGAGGTCGGGGCCTCTGATTGGCGAGGCGCCTGCTTCGCTTCTTCACATACGTGACAAATCCCTGCCCGTCATGATCATTCAAAAGAAATTGATGGGAGTCCCTTGAATCTCTGTGGCAGTTTTGGATTAATAGTCGGTGGCAGTAGTTCCGACCGGCTACTGCCTCCATGAAAGTACGAGAGGCGAGGCCAATAGGCACGGCGGCAGCATCCTAAAAAGACGGCATGGGATACCGAAGTTCTCGGAGGAAAAGAGACGGAGAAAAAGGAGTTTTTCCTTTACATACATACATATATATCACACACACATACACACACACACTTCTTTATTATAAATATTTGGACCAAATATATGAGGAGAATGACGGCTTCGGCAATAGGTGACAGGCGATCGCCATGATTGCTTTTCATGGTGCATGGTTTCTTTCCTCCGATCTGTCTCCTTGCAATTTGTTCACTATTCGCGTATTTTCATTCTGTTTTATTCGTTCATCATCAGCGCCACCTGTGGCACACTAGCGCCTTCCACACGCCGATCTTCCGGCATTGCCAGGTGAATAGTTTTTATTCTTCGTTTTATCCGGTCTAATCACTGCATTATCTATGCTCTGTCAGCGGCGGTGGGCACCCTGGTTGGGGGACTGCCGAAAGTCTCTTATGCATCTATAGTGGCGGTGGTTTCATTGCTGCGTAACGAAATTACCAAATACAAGGGAGTCCTGAGCATTCAATTCACCATGCAGGAGGTAGAAACCCTTACTGTACCTTTTAAATTTAGTCTTGTGGGTACCTTTTTGGTATGGTCGCCTGAAAATGGATGACATCCGTTCTTACTTCAAACGTATTGGGTTTAATGGAAAATGTCAACTAGGTCTCATTGATCGTACACATATTCTGATTACATTTGAGCGTGAAGATGATTATGTACGCTGCTTTTATCGACGGACTTCAACTATTTTAGGTCGACTCATGCATGTTACAAAATATACATATGATTTTGACCTCAAATTTGATGTTACTGTCGTACCTGTGTAGATTTCTCTTCCAGGTCTGCCTGTGTATCTACACACACTAGAGGAACTCTATGAAATTGCACGAATTGTGGGGGTTCCTCTAAAAACAGATGCTGCAACAAGCAATATACTGCGACCTTCTGTCGCAAGAGTTTGTGTTGAATTAGATGTATCTGAAGACAACCAGCCAAGGTATATATTCAATGTGCGGATTATGGTTTTTTATCAAACGGTTGCATATGAGGATCGCCCTTTATATTGTACACACTGTCGCATCTTGGGTCATGCCACAACATCATGTTCAGATAAGCTGCGACAACCACTTTCTCGGCCGATGCCTATAGCTTCAGCTACCTTACCTGCTGACAAACCAGCTAGTCGGGTTCAACCGCAGAAACGTCAGATTTTAAAGCCTGCTTCATGCCAGACTCCAAAGAAGAATGGGCCACCTGTGGGTGGTCTTTTATCGGCTGATGTTCTTAATTTGGCCTCTCAACCATGCACTATGCCCTCAACTACGGAAAAGAAAATCGAGAAAGAACCTTTTTCTGATATTATCTCAACTCCTGAAACGTCCATTTTGGAGCCACAGACCACTGCTATGTCCTTTCCACTTCAGACTGTCACACTAAAAATTAATTCTAATCAACCGGTTACTCCAGAAATTATTTCGGATCAGCTGGATTTGCATTGGTTGCATCTGAATCATGAGTTTGTTTTATCACGCTCTGCGCCTTTTTGTTTTGGGGATGATATTGGATATGTATCTGAAACTGAGGCAAGGTTGGACCGGATCACCATCGCTTCGTTGGAGCAAGCTCGCGCTTCGTTGCATAAATCAGCAGATGATATCTCCAGGTTAAAAATTCCAGTGAATATTGAGGTTCAGATTAAATTGCTGCCCAAACAGACACGTGTCTGACGTAAAAAATCTAAGCTTCCTTCGTCACCCCCCACAATTAGGGTGACATGAAAAACACGTATGTCTTCTTCTCAGCGTGTATCCTCCTTTCCTTCCACTCAATGAATTTCTTAATTTGGAATGTATGGGGTATTGATACCTCATATGATCATGTTCTTCGTGTAGTTTGTTCTCATCGTATTATCTTTCTGGTGCTTATTCAGCCGAAGCATGGGGTGGATTCTTTAGCTTCATATCAGTTGCGTATGGGTTTTACGTGTCTACATGTGATAATAAAGTGTGGTTGTTTTGGAATATGGGCCGAGCCCAAGTCCTTGATTCTTGACATGGTCAAGCAGTCCTCCTATTTCCTTTTTAAGTTGCATTATACTGTTCTGCAGTTTTAGTTCACAGTGGTGTATGTACGTCACTCTATTGTACATCGTCTTCACCTATGGTCTGAAATTCCCATCTTATTTGGCAATCATACACTCTCCTGGTTGTTAGGGGGTGATTTCAATGCATTGTTGCGGCTATCAAAGCATTGAGGAGAGATTATCCCTCGCCTCTCCATTATTGAAGATTTCAATACATGTATAGCAGACTGTGAGTTATTGGAGCTTCCGTATCAGGGATCTGACTTTACTTGGCAGCGTGGTAGTGGGCGTAATGGGGTGTGGAGTCGCTTGGATCGCATGTTGTGTAATCATTATTTTATAGACAAGTATCCCATGGCAGTTGTTTAGCACCTGAATCGCACTACTTCAGATCATTCTCCATTTCTTCTACATTGTGTAGATGATTCATCTGCAGGACCAAGAGCATTTCGATTTTTGGAGGCTTGGACACGTCATCCCGAATATTTTCACTTTCTTCAGCATACCTGCCATCATATCCTACGATTGGTGAGATGCGAGACTTATGCCAAAAGTTACGATGGTTCAAACACGACATACGCTCTTGGAATAAGCATGTTTTCGGTGATATATTTCACGGGTGTAGCAGGCGGACCAAGAGGCCAGTCAGGCGGATATATTGTATGATGCAGACCCCTTCAAGGAGCGTCGCATTGCATATTCAAAACCACATGCCAAATTGTTGCAAGCAGAAAAACATGAGCGGCTTTTTTGGAAACAAAAAGCCAATGTAAAATGGCTTCGTGAGGGTGATGCTAATACTACCTTTTTCACAATCTAGTAAAAGGCGGGTGGGCTAAGCAGCAGATTTTGAACATTCACAGTTCCACAGGTGTATTGTGTGACACGAAAGCGGCCATTGCACAGGAGGCCATTCAGTTTTATTCTCAATTGTTTATAGTAGGAAACACAGACAATTATGAGCCTATACTTTCATGTATTCCTTGGATTATTACAGACCAGCAGAACCATGATTTATTAGCATTGCCTTAGAAAGATGAGGTGAGGCAAGCTATATGGGCACTTGATGTACACAGTGCACCAGGTCCTGATGGATTTAGTAGTGTTTTCTTTCGTTCTGGCTGGGAGATTGTTGGTGATGATGTCCATAAGGCAATCATGGAATTCTTTCTTGGGCTTCTGATTCCGAAGGCGGTTAGCAGCACCTTAATTACACTATTGCCAGAAAATCAGCACCTCAGACTTTTGCAGATTATCATCCCATTTGTTTATCTACGTGCATTAGTAAAATCAATACACGGATCTTAGCTACGCAACTGAGACCCCTTCTAGATCAGTTAATTTCTCCTGAGCAGATTGGTTTTGTTTCACATCATAATATCTCAGAACAAATATTATTAGCTAAGAATATGGTTCATCATTTGGATCGAGAGGTGCGTGGCTCTAATGTTCTGATTAAGCTTGACATGGTCAAAGCATTTGGTAGAGTGTGCTGGCAATATTTGTGTTACACCCGAAAATGTTCGAACTAGCCGTTACGCACTAAATTGAAATTGAGAGTCGTTGGATGTAATAACCTTACGAATTTAAATTAGTAATAGCGTATCATTTATGTCCAGGTGATTTCGTAATTAGCTATAGGTATAAATATTTGTTATGTAAAACAAGGTAACAACAAAAGAAAAGTAAATAAATAAATTTAAAAAAAAGGGAGTAAGGGTGTCGTAGATCGGAAGAGTTAAATAAAAAAGAAAAAATAAATAATAACAATAAAGAAAGGCATCGCCAGAAGCGGTAGCGCGTGGCTGCATGCGCCTCTGTTATCAAGGGTTGGAATTGGCTTTGTTTTATTAAAAAATATACATAGATAGCAAAAGGGCAGAAGGCCCTTAATGATGGACAGACTGGCCTTAGCGGCCTGGCTGCTCTTGCAGCAGTCCTGGCCCAAAATCTGTTCATATAAAAAAAAGGGCTGGCAGCTTAGCGGACCGGGCCGAATGACCAACGGACCGGGCCAGCTGGTGTCGGCCCAATTAGCCAGAATATATAAAAAAAATCTGGACAGGCCGGTTGCCTTCGCGGGCCGGGGCCGAAGCTTTGCGTATTGTGGGCTGGCAGAAACGGGCTGGCCCTTGGTAATTTATAATTATTTAAATGATTTATGAATTTTCTGGAATTTAGTAAATGTTATTTAATTATTTTAAAATAGTAATAAATATCGGAAAAATATAAATAAATATCAGAAAATTATAAATAAATTCCAGAAATTATAAAATGCTGAGATTAAAATATTTTCATTAAATCTCGGTAATTGTAATAATTTATTTAATTTGTATAATTAGGTAATAAGTATAAATAAATTAGGGAAAAATGAGGAAAAATATAGAAAAGACACAATAAATGTATACAAGGCAGGGAAAAATAATTTTTACATCAAACAAAATTAAATCATTACTCGAATAATAAATGAATCTAGATTTGAGTGCCGGAGGATGGTGAGGATGGGCCAGGGGCCTCAGACGATTGTGTTGTTTGCATTCAATGCACGTGCATTGCATTGATGGTGGGTCGTGACGTACGGGTCACGGGCGCTCAGTATGGTGTGCGGCGGTGGGGCCATGCACACTCAGGATGGTGTACAGTGGCAGGGCCACGTACACTCAGGATGGTGACTGTGGGTGGGTACGACCCACAGCCACTCAGTAGGTCCCGGGATCATGCATTGCATGGTGGAGATATCGGCATTCTGCGCGACATGACTTTGTTGCGTGTGACATGCATAGTAAGACATGCATCACGATGTTGCGCATTCTTTATCTGGAGTGAATTACTTTCCGCATTCTTTCATATGCTTATGTGATATCCTGTCCTATGTGCTATGTGTTATATCATTCTTGTATGCTCGTCTTATACTAGTTGGAGGCAGGTGCCTACTGGGTGATTCCCCGTCACTCACCCCTACTGCCCCCCTCCAGGTGAGCAGGAAGAGGCCTACGATTATGTCTTTGTTGAGGACGGGGCTGACACGGTGGAGTGGGCAGACTGATGGCCGTATTTAGGACACGAGACGACCTTGCGGTCATTTGTTGTTATTTTATTGGGATTTCATTAGTTACTATCCTGATTAGACCGTTGGCACATTGATGTTATTGCTAGTACTGGTTTAGTGTTTTATTGAGATTTTTTATTTTCTTCATGGAATTTAATGAATGGTATTTCGTTTCTGCGCGAAAAATTTCTACGTCTTTTCGGATATGTTGGAAATTGATTCGACGCTTTGTATTCTCCTTAGTGAGATACGGCGGGCGTACTGTTCCCGATGTTAGGGTTCGGGAGCGGGGCGGTACAGGTGGTATCAGAGCCGAGGCTTCAGATCCGCGCGGAAACGCAGGATTAACTAGTTCACCTAGACATAAGCTATGATCTTTTCCTAGAAACGACAAGTATGACCCTAATAAATGAAGTAGACCTAAGTTATGATCGGGTTAAGGGAGGTGTGCGCCGATGGTGAGCTTTTCTTGTTGTTTATTGTTTATTCCGAAATCAATTTATTTTGACTAACCTACATACTCTTCATGAACTCGAACTCCTCCGCGACGTGAGCCAACAGGTAATGGAGGACACGATGGAGATGACCACCAGGGTCAGGGGGCATACCCCAAGTCCTCGCATATACTCTAGCCACTCTGACGACCTTAGTGGCTCAGCAGCAGATACAGATGGCTCACCTGCAGCAGCAGCAGCCACCACCACCACCATCACCACCACCCCTAGGACTTCGATTCTTCTATATGGAGATGCAGCACTCCCGGGTACCGATGTTTAGGGGCACCACACGGCCAGAGGAGGCCGAAATTTGGTTCGAGAATGTGACCAAGAAGCTGAGGTTATTGCAGATTCCGGATGAGCTGAAAGTGGAGGTGGTCGTTCCATTCCTTGAAGGTGATGCTAGGGAGTGGTGTCTTGGTGTGCAACGCCGGTTGACCCCACAGTTGACTTGGGCCCAGTTCCGGGAAGAGTACCAGATGCACTATGTTCCCAAGAGTGCCATACAGAGGAGGATGACAGAGTTCCAGTTACTTACACAGGGGACCATGACGGTGGACCAGTATTCGGAGAGATTCCACGCACTGGGAAGATACATGCCTTCCGTTATGGATAACGAGAAGGCAAAGATGTCGAAGTTCAAGACTGGGCTGAGCCATCGCATTCAGTCCTTGATTATTTGTGCCAGACCGAGGACCTTTGAGGAGCTGCTGGAGGTATGCCGGGATGTAGAGAGTGATCTCAGGAGGGTCGTAACGGATGATAGGGCGAAGAGGCCTCGAGAGGAGTACCGTTCTGCGTGACCAGGGAGATGGCTGAAGGTACCCCGCCGTCAGCAGCCAGGAAGCTCTTTCCGACCACCGCAGCTTCAGAGACCATTTACCCAGCCGCTTGCCATTGAGGGACCAGCAGTGACTCATGCACAGCCAGTGAGGGCTGTGGCACCCACCCCACCTTGTGCTCAGTGTGGCCGCTTTCATCTGGGTCAGTACTGGAGGACTGGAGACGTTTGCTACAGGTGTGGCACCCCAGGGCACTTTGCTAGAGACTGCCCCGCGCATAGACAGGCACCCCCTCCACAGCAGAGCCAGACACAGCAAAAGGGGAGGCCGAAGACTAATGCTCGAGTACACATCATGACACACGCTGAAGTCGAGGAGACCAGCGACGTCGTAGCAGGTACATCTTAATTAAACGTTAAAGTTCTAGATTGCTTTAAATACGTTTCCTTCTAATAGTTACGTGTTATATATATAACCCTGCACGTGTTAGGTGAGATATTGATTAACAAGGTTCCAGCCTATGTACTCTTCGATAGTGGTGCCAGCCATTCCTTTATTGCCTGAAGGTGCATCAAGAGTTTGAATGTTCTGCCTGAATGGCTGGAGATCCCTTACCACGTCCAAACTGCCGGCGACCAGGTGTTTGTATCGCACTATTAGTACAAGGATTGTTCACTGGAGATTAATGATCTAGAATTCGTTGCAACTTCGATTCCGATCCAGATGCAAGATTTTGATGTTATTTTGGGCATGGATTTTCTGGCTAAGCATGAGGCCACGATCGACTGTCGTCAGAGGCAAGTCCGCATGCAGACGCAGAGTAAGCAGGAAACCACCTTTCATGGGGATTTTAAGTTACATAAGGCGTCCAAGAAGATCTACATGAGTGCAGCGCAGGCGCACAGGGCATTGAGAAAAGGTAATCAAGGTTTTCTTGTATATGCTACTGACGCAGAAAAAGAGGTACCCTTGATAGATTTGATACCAGTGGTGAATGAGTATAAAGATGTATTTCCCGACGAGCTGCCAGGACTACCGTCCTATCGGGAGGTAGAGTTTGAGATTAATTTACTGCCCGGTGCCGAGCTGATATCGAAGGCACCGTACAGAATGGCTCCGACTGAGCTGAAGGAACTGAAAGAATAGCTACAAGAGTTACTGGACCAGAAG
This sequence comes from Eustoma russellianum, assembly GCA_036186865.1. Taxonomy (NCBI): domain Eukaryota; kingdom Viridiplantae; phylum Streptophyta; class Magnoliopsida; order Gentianales; family Gentianaceae; genus Eustoma; species Eustoma russellianum. The sequence goes on from AP025063.1 coordinate 5,516,922, forward strand.
TTCATTCGACCCAGCGTCTCACCATAGGGAGCTCCAGTCTTGTTCGTGAAGAAGAAGGATGGCAGTATGAGACTCTGCATTGATTATAGAGAGATTAATAAGATCACGATCAAGAACAAGTATCCTCTACCTGGGATCGAGGACCACTTCGATTAGTTAAAGGTACCTTTAAATTAATGTAATTCAAATTACTACCGTAAAATTTTTCAATCGAATCCTCAACTTTGGCATTCTTCAGGGTGCTAAAGTATTCTCAAAAATTGATCTTCGATCCGAATATCACCAGCTGAGGATTAAAGCAGAAGACGTAGTGAAGACTGCCTTTCGCACTAGATATGGTCACTATGAATTTTTAGTGATGCCATTCGGTCTGACTAATGCTTCCGCAACCTTCATGGACTTGATGAACACGGTGTCCAGGGACCAGCTTGATAAGTTTGTTGTGGTCTTTATTGATGATATAATGGTCTATTCTCCGGACGAGGAGTCGCACGAGAAGCATCTGAGGGAGGTTCTAAAGACTCTCAGGCAGAAGAAGCTATATGCCAAGTTTAGTAAGTGCGAGTTCTGGCTAAAGAGTGTTGCTTTCTTGGGACACGTGGTCTCAGAGGAGGGAATTTCTGTAGATCCCAAAAAGATAGAGGCTATAACTGAATGGCCTAGACCGACTAATGTGACTGAAGTAAGGAGCTTTCTGTGTTTGGCAGACTATTACCGGAAGTTTTTTGAAGGTTTTTTGTCTATCGTGTTACCACTAAGCAGACTGACCCAGAAAAAGTCAAACTTTGTATGGACTGCTGAGTGCGACCAAAGTTTTGCTGAGCTGAAAAGAAGGTTGACCACAGCTCCTATACTGGCACAGGCCTCCGGCTCAGAAGGGTTTGTCATATATAACGATGCATCAAAGAGCGGACTAGGTAATGTATATGATTTCATAATTGATTTTATATGCATTATGATTGTGGCCTAACTGTTTCTTTGCAGGATGTGTCCTAATGCAAAACGGCAAAGTTATTGCCTATGCTTCCCGCCAGCTGAAGCCTTATGAACATAATTACCCGACACATGATCTGGAGTTGGCAGCGGTGGTATTCGCGCTAAAGATTTGGCGCCACTATCTGTATGGGGTGAAGTGTGAAGTTTTTACTGATCATAAGAGTTTGAAGTACTTATTCACACAGAAAGAATTAAACATGCGTCAGAGGAGGTGGCTGGAGCTATTGAAGGACTATGATTTGACTATCAGCTATCATCCGGGAAAAGCAAACCGAGTCGCAGATGCTCTGAGTAGAAAATCTAGTCATGCCAGACAGACACCGTTGGAAAGAGATATGGCAGAATTGGATCTTGACATTGTGGACTCCACAGCTAACGTTCTAGCGGCATTGATTATCACTCCATCTTTGATTGAGCAGATCAAAGAGGCGCAGAAGGGAGATGTAGCACTTAGTGAGATACGGGAGAGGATGATGACTAGTCAGGTTGATGGATTTCAGATCCATGACGATGGCAGTATGTGGTTTCAGGGGAGACTATGCGTACCTGAAATTGAGGATCTTAGACGAACGGTATTGAAGGAGGCACATAACTCGAAGTTGTCGATTCATCCAGGTGCTACCAAGATGTTTAACGACCTGAAGAAGCATTACTGGTGGAGCGGTATTAAGAGACATATAGCTGAGTTTGTAGATGTCTAGTATGTCAGCAGGTCAAGGCGGAACACCAGAGACCAGGAGGTTTGTTGATGCCGTTAGAAAACCCTGAATGGAAATGGGAGCATGTAACTATGGATTTTGTGATGGGTCTTCTAAGGACAAGGAATGGTAATGACATGATCTGGGTGATTATAGACCGTTTGACTAAGTCTGCTCATTTCCTACCAGTGCCGAATGATGTGACCCTGGAGAGGTTGGTTACACTCTATATCGACAACATCATCAGTTTACATAGAATCCCAGTCAGTATTGTCTCCGATCGTGATTCGAAATTTACTTCCAAGTTTTGGTCAGCATGTTAGAGAAGGATGGGGACTGAACTACGATTGAGTACTGCATTTCACCCACAGATGGATGGGCAATCAGAGAGGACGATACAGACATTAGAGGATATGTTGAGGGCCTGCGCCATCGATTTCAAGGGGAACTGAGACGGTATGATCAAATTGATTGAGTTCTCTTATAACAACAGTTATCATAGCGCCATTGGCATGGCGCCATTTGAGGCGCTTTATGGGCGTAAGTGCAGATCCCCTATTCTTTGTGATGAAGTTGGAGAGCGCGCTATTACTGGTCTAGAGCTGGTTGAGCAAACCAAGGAAAAGATTAAGTTGATTCGGAAAAGGCTTAATGTTGCTCAGGATAGAAGTAAGAGCTGGGCTGACTCGAAGAGGCGTCTGTTGGAGTTTGATGTTGGGGAAAAGGTTTATCTAAAAGTATCGCCTATGAAGGGTGTTACGAGATTTGGTCTGAAGGGTAAGTTGAGGCCTCGGTACATTGGTCCTTATGAGGTGCTCGAAAGGGTTGGTTCGTTAGCTTACCGATTGGCGTTACCTCCATCGCTAGCCCAGGTGCATAATGTAATCCATGTATCACAGCTGAGAAAGTACGTCCCAGATCCAAGTCATGTACTGGACGTACCGCCTTTGAGGATCAGACCGGACACATCATACGAAGAGACTCCTGTTCGAATCATTGATCGCAAAGACCAAGAGCTGAGAAGAAGAATCATTCCGTATGTCAAGGTGCAATGGAGCAATCACAAGGAGAACGAGGCAATTTGGGAGCTGGAGGAACAGATGCGCGAACGTTACCTTGAACTCTTCGATTAAGGTACATCGAATCTTCTCTGTCTCTACGATTAAAGTACGTCAAGTTTCGAGGACGAAACTTTTTGTAAGGTGGGTAGGATGTTACACCCGAAAATGTTCGAACTGGCCGTTACGCACTAAATTGAAATTGAGAGTCGTTGGATGTAACAACCTTACGAATTTAAATTAGTAATAGTGTATCGTTTATGTCCAGGTGATTTCGGAATTAGCTATAGTTATAAATATTTGTTATGTAAAACAGGGTAACAACAAAAGAAAAGTAAATAAATAAATTAAAAAAAGGGGGTAAGGGTGTCGTAGGTTGGAAGAGTTAAATAAAAAAGAAAAAAATAAATAATAATAATAAAGAAAGATAAAGGTGAGGATAAGGTTAACAAAAAAAATAAAACCAAATGTTATGGGAACGTGCGTGAGGGGGGAGAAACCGCCCCCCTAATTTCGCTGGATTGCTGATTAATAGACAGAGGGGAGAATTTCGGGTAACATAAAGAATCAAAGGGAGGAAAGAATAATATAAAAAAATATAGTAAAGAAGAGCAAAAACAGAGAGGGGACGTTGGCTGAAAGAAAGAGAAGAAGGAGGAAGAAAAGGAAAAAGCCAAAGTGTCACAATCCAATTACTAATTTATATCGCGTAACGGTCTACAATCGAGGTAGATTCCCTTTTCCCCTCCAATTGGTACAAAGTCAAGCATGCTTTAGTGGTATTTTATGTGTTTTTGTTGTTTTAATTGTTGAGTTTCAAAGCATGTTGTTTGATCTGTGAAAAGCATGAAGTTTTCAAGACTCTGGTATGCGTGTATGCTACTGTGTGTATCCGGTAGGTATTGCGTACTGTAGTTTTGATTTTAGGGAAAATTTGATAATCAAAATAGTAAAACTGTGGCAAGATTAGATATTTTTATTTTGTTTTGGCCTTAGAATAGGTTCCCATAGACTGGAAATATGAGACAATATAGATCGGGATCGAAAAACAGTCGCCGGAGACCGCCGGTGCGCCGCACGCGCCGCCGGAAGCGGCAGCGTGTGGCTGCACGTGCCTCTGTTATCAAGGGCTAGAATTGGCTTTGTTTTTTTTAAAATATATATATATATACATATATATATATATATATATATATATATATACACATAGATAGCAAAAGGGCCGAAGGCCCTTAATGATGGACAAACTGGCCTTGGCGGGCTGGCTGCTCTTGCAGCAGTCCTGGCCCAAAATCTGTTCATATTAAAAAAAGGGGGTTGGCAGCTTAGCGGACCGGACCGAATTGCCAACGGACCGGGCCAGCTGGTATCGGCCCAATTAGCCAGAATATATAAAAAAATCTGGACAGGCCGGTTGCCTTCGCGGGCCGGGCCGAAGCTTTGCGGACTGGGGGCTGCCAGAAACGGGCTGGCCCTTGGTAATTTATAATTATTTAATTGATTTATGAATTTCTGGAATTTAGTAAATGTTATTTAATTAATTTAAAATAGTAATAAATATAAAAAAATATAAATAAATATCAGAAAATTATAAATAAATTCCAGAAATTATAAAATGCTGAGATTAAAATATTTTCATTAAATCTCGGTAATTGTGATAATTTATTTAATCTGGATAATTAGGTAATAAGTATAAATAAATTTGGAAAAAATGAGGAAAAATATAGAAAAGACACAATAAATGTATACAAGGCAGGAAAAATAAGTTTAACATCAAACAACATTAAATCATTACTAGAATAATAAATGAATCTAGATTTGAGTGCCGGAGGATGGCCAGGGGCCCCAGGCAATCTCTAAATTAACCTAGATTTGAGTGCTGGAGGATGGTGAGGATGGGACAGGGGCCTCAGACGATTGTGTTGTTTGCATTCATGGCACGTGCATTGCATTGATGGTGGGTCGTGACGTACGGGTAACGGGCGCTCAGTATGGTGTGCGGCGGCGGGGCCACGCACACTTAAGATGGTGTACAGTGGCAGGGCCACGTACACTCAGGATGGTGACTGTGGGTGGGTACGACCTACAGCCACTCAGTAGGTCCCGGGATCATGCATTGCATGGTGGAGATATCGGCATTCTGCGTGACATGACTTTGTTGCGTGTGACATGCATAGTAGGACATGCATCACGATGTTGCGCATTCTTTATCTGGAGTGAATTACTTTCCGCATTCTTTCATATGCTTATGTGATATCCTGTCCTATGTGCTATGTGTTATATCATTCTTGTATGCTCGTCTTATACTAGTTGGAGGCAGGTGCCTACTGGGTGATTCCCCGTCACTCACCCCCACTTCCCCCCTCCAGGTGAGCAGGAAGAGGCCTACGATTATGTCTTTGTTGAGGACGGGGCTGACACGGTGGAGTGGGCAGACTGATGGCCGCATTTAGGACACGAGACGACCTTGCAGTCATTTGTTGTTATTTTATTGGGATTTCATTAGTTACTATCATGATTAGACCATTGGCACATTGATGTTATTGCTAGTATTGGTTTAGTGTTTTATTGAGATATTTTCTTTTATTCATGGAATTTAATGAATGGTATTTCGTTTCTGCACGAAAAATTTCTACGTCTTTTCGGATATGTTAGAAATTGATTCGACGCTTTGTATTCTCCTTAGTGAGATACGACAGGCGTACTGTTCCCGATGTTAGGGTTCGGGAGTGGGGCGCTACAATTTGAGCCGTGTACTCGATCGGTTTGGCTTCACTCCTTTTTTATACGTCTCATTATAAATCATTTAGGGGCTCTTATTTATCGGTGCTTATCAGTAGGGGCCTTGCGGTTTTTTCCAGCCTATGCTGGGTGTTAAACAGGGTGATTCATTGTCTCCTCTCCTATTTATTTTAGCTGCAGAGGGATTCAGTCGTGGTCTAAAAATTTTGACTGCATCGAGCCATCTCTTGACTTTTTAGGTAGGCCGTATTAGGCATATGCTTGTCGTGTTTGGTCGAATTATCATACACAGGATACTTTATAGGCTACATATATGCGACGTAAATATGGATTGCGCCGTGATTATACCCCTTGTCTTTATGATTCCGTCGGCTGGCGACGTATTTGCAGCATTCATCCGGTCTGTATAGATCTTTGCCATTGGGAAGATAATCTACCATCTTGGAAGCTCACTACTAATGGTATTTTCACACTTCGTACAGCCTATGAGGCGGTGCATGTTGCGACACCTGAGTTGCTGACCCGCAAGTTTATTTGGGCTCTTACATCAATTCCCAAAGTGAGTATATTTATATGGCGGCTGTTTTATGGAGATATGCCTTTTCCAGAAAACTTGCCTGATGTATACCATGTTTGTCCGTCTCAATGTCCATTTTGTAAAGTCCAGGATATTACTATTATCCATATTTTCCTTGCTTGTCATATTTTCCTCGCTTGTCCTGCTGTTTCTTTCATTTGGGAATATTATGGACTTCTACTAGGTCCGCTTGTTGCTTCATAGACCTCCACTCTTCATACAAATTTGATGAACTGGTGGTTGCGAGGAAATTTTAAGAATCTTCCTGGCCTTGTTTATGTGGTTTTACCTACAATCACACGTTGGTGCATCTGGGTAGCATATGCAAGCATTATGTTTGGTAATGCCAAGTGGAATTCATGACGTGTTATTGAGCATATTCGAACCATGGTATATGTGTGGACCTCTTCTCTGATTGGTACAAAACGCGCAGCTTATGTTTAATCATTGGTAAATGCTCGTTTGTCTCCCTCCACACGCCTTCCATGGGTGGGAGTTGTTTGTTGGATTTTGCCACCTGTTGGTCGACTGAAGCTCAATATTGATGCCGCACTAGGCCGATTTTCTACTGCTGGAGGGAGGATACTTCGAGATCACACTGGTTGTATACTTGAGGCTATCATCTTTTCCATTTATGGCGTAGATCCCATATATTTGGAGTTACAGGCTGCACTCTTGGCATTTCTATATTTTAGCATCATTTATTCATATTTTGATCTCGAGGTTGACTGTAGTGACTTGCAACGGAAACTCCCAGCTTTTCGAGCTGGCTATAATTCACTCCATGCCTTCCACTCTATGCTTCATCACTTGCATCGTTTGATCCAGTTGAGTAACTCTACTGTCCTTTTAATTCCGCGTGAAGAGAATACTGTGTCACATTATTTATCACAGGACGGTCTTCAGCAATGTCAATTATGTGCTTACAACACTCTTCAGTCTTTACCTACCTTGGCTCGTCGCGCTGCTTCCTCCGATGTTACCCTTGCTTCTATTCGTGTTTGATTACACAGTCTCCCATTGGGTTGGCATGCCTCTCGGGTTTTTTCCTGTGTCATTTATAGACACAGACAACCTCAGTATGATCACTTTCCATTCGTTTCTATTGCTTTTTGTTCTGCTGTTAATGCTTCATAGTTACTACTTTGATATTCCTATTGTCTTTCTGTTGAGGATTTCGGTGGTTGCCGACGATTCACAAAGCCTGCGTAATGCAATATTGAAGGATTACTTGTCAGCTTGGCCAAGTCTAGCAGGAATACATCACATAATCGATTCAAATGCTTTTGGATGGGCTCTAATTTACAATGTTAATGGTCCATCCATATAAATATGTATGTTTTTTCCTTCACCAAGTTTTTATCCACAAGGGAGGTTTTTTTTTGACAGGGTTTTAATGCGATATCATATATGATTGGAGATTGACAATACTTTGCTCTTTACATTCGCATTTTTCGTATGATGATACGGTTTTTGTTGTACTATGGTATTCCTCCGTCATAAGTGAGGCTTCACAATAAATATCATTTCGTTTATATATATATATATATATATATATATATATATATATTCGGCCACATTTGGACATGTATATACATTCATGTATACAATCACGTATACTTATGTATGATCCATGATTTGATACAAAAATATAATTACGGATTTCACAAATTCATAGTAAACACAGTTAGGATACTTACCTTGTTTCATATATACTATACTGTATGTTGAACTAGGGTTTTGTGGTTGCAAAAATCCTCTTCTACTCCTATGTGTGCTTCGACCGAAAGTGTCAGAGAGGATAAAGGGGCTGCCATTTGCTATTTGATGGGGGTGTAGGGTTTGGGGTGTGCGTATGCATATGTATATAGATGTATATATGTGTAAGTATAGGTTTTTGCTTGTATGGAACTCCCTTTCTTCCTCCTAAGATGGTGCTGGCCGAAATATTTCTCTTGGTGGGGGTAGAGTGGCTGGCTGATTATGTGATGGAAGAAGAAGGCCGACGTTTTCTAGGTGGAGGATATAGGGTTTGATAATGTGTATGTATATATGTATAGATAGGTGATAATTGGTTTCCTAGTAGGTTTAGGATATAATATAAGGTTAATCTCTTATAAGTAAGCCTATCCCGTACTTCCTCTTCCAATCCTATAGAGTTAGGATAACTATTATTCTACACTTAGTATTTTCCTTTTCTTATTATTTATAACTTTGTATTTTCCTTTATTCTTTTTTTTATTTTTATATTTTTTATTTTTTGGCCCAAGGTCGCGGGGCATAACAGGTTTCATCTTCAGTAAATTAACCACAAAATACTCAGTCTAGAAAACCTGGAAATGCATGAATGACAAAATATTCTAAAATTCATAAGCCTATAGTTAGTAACAGATATCAACCCACCCTGCGCGATTTCATGGGACATGAAAACTCAATGTGTGGTTGAGTTGAAGACATCTTCACACAACAAAGGGAAACATCATCCTATCGGATGCAGTAGAAAAGCATAAGAATGTATCCACAAGTTCTTAGTGATCTTAGTAGAAAAGCATGAGGATGTATCCACAAGTTCTTAGTGATCTTGAATTTGCAGCAAGAGATGTAGGGATTCTGGAGCAACTGGTAAGTTGGCTGCTTTGTTATCTTGATGTTATAGGTTCGAGTTGCGGAAACAGTCTTTTGCATAAAAAAGTGCAGGATAAGGCTGCACACATCAGACCGCGAAAGGATCCGGTCCGTTCCCGGAATCTGAGCAAACGCGGGAGCGTAGTGCACCGAAAACATCCTTTTTAGATGTGTGGATTCTGGAGATGGGCGTTATTATTACAACCACCATAGCGAAGCCTGGTGTCCAACAAGCAGTTGGGCGATAATCACCCACAATGTTTATTGTTTCTTCTGCTGCCTCAGGCAGAAAGATTTCAACCTTCGAAGGCCCTCATTGAGAGAGGATGGTTCGGCAGCATAAGCCAATTCTTTATTCCAAGAGTGATCCCTGTAACATGTGCTTGTCATAAATCATTGAGGTAAACATATTGAAAAATGCCCTCAAAATGATTTAAGTGTTAAATGGAAGGAAAAATATTCTTTTTCATTCACTCTTCAACTGTACACTTTGTGTCCTATTATAGCATTTACATAGCAGTATCTATGGTAAGAAACTGATCCTCGTGATTACAAAATATTACAGAATAATTACAAACAATTTGATTACAATAATTACAGGGATTTAATTTCCTTTTCTAACAATCCCCTCAAGTTGAACATTGGGGTCGCCAATACTTAACTTGCTTAGCGCATCCATGTATGTCCTTCCAGTCACTGCTTTAGTGAGTATGTCTGCCAGCTGGTCTTCAGATTTTACAAACAGGAGCTCTATCGTGCCGTCTTCAAGTTTTTCCTTGATAAAGTTTCTATCAACTTCCACATGCTTCACCCGATCATGTTGTACGGGATTCTCCGATATGCTTATTTCTGCCTTATTCTCACATTTCAGTGGGGTCGAACAAGTCTGTGGAAGACGATCTCAGTTAGTAACCTCCTTAGCCACAACACTTCTGTTATTCTTTTGGTAATACCTCTGAATTCTTCCTCCGCACTTGAAAGCGCAACCTCCTTCTGCTTTTTTCCTTTTCCACGTGACTAGATTCCCGCCAACAAATGTAAAATATCCTGAAGTAGATTTTCGATCATTCGGATCGCCGGCTCAATCTGTATCTGTATACGCTTCAATGTTCAAACACCCTCTTTTTCTAAAAGTAAGACCATGTCGTGCTGTACCTTTTAAGTTTCGCAAAATCCTCACAACAGCATCCATGTGTTCCATTTGTGGCTGATGCATGAACTGGCTCACAACTCCTACCGCATAAGTTATATTGGCCTAGTGCGGGCCAAGTAGATTAACTTTTCTATCAGTCGCGGGTACGATACTCTGTCTGTGGGTACTCCTTCTTGTTTTATTCTGAGTCCATGATTTACCTATATGGGTGTGTCAGCGGGTTTACAATCCACCATTCCTGTCTCAGCAAGCGGATCTAGGACGTATTTTCATTGTGCAATAAGAATCCCGTGTCTCGATCTTAGTACTTCAATCTCGAGGAAGTACTTCAGCCCTCCCAAATCCTTCATTTCGAATTCTGAAAATAGATGGTCATTTAACTTACCCATTTCTTCGTGATCATCTCCTGTCAGTATCATGTCGTTAACATAGATAATTAAGCACGTCACCAAACCCCTCGTCATTTTATGAACAAAGTGTGATCTGAATTACTTTTATTGTACCCGTATTTCTTCATGGCCATTGTGAACCGTCCGAACCACGCACATGGTGACTGTTTTAGCCCATAAAGCGCTTTTTTAACCGGCATACTTCCCCATCCTAAAAATCATCAGTGAAGCCTGACGGAGTTTCCATGTATACCTCTTCTTTCATATCACCGTGAAGGAAGGCATTCTTTACGTCATACTGGTGGAATGGCCAGTCCTTGTTTGCTGCTATCGAAAATAATACTCGGATGGTGTCTATCTTTGCCACGGGAGAGAAAGTCTCGTCATAATCAATCCCACTTGTATGAGTGTATCCTTTTGCTACAGTCGGGCCTTGTATCTTTTGATAGACCCATCTGCATTGTGCTTGATCGTGAACACCCATCTGCATCCAACTGATTGCTTACCTTTTGGAAGTCTGCACTTGCCCCACGTTTGACTTTTGTAGAGTGCCTTCATTTCTGTTTCCATTGCCTCCCTCCATTCTTTTATTTGCTTCGCTTCTTGAGCCGTCGTTGGAATCTCTTGCCTGTACAACTTCGTCATAAATGCCCTGACTGGCTCTGACGTTCTTCCTTTAGCCACACTCCCAATTGGAAATCTACTGGTCCGGGATATACGTTCAGGAGAATACTTTGTTGGTGGGACACCTCGAGTGCTCCTATTAGGAAGGACATATTCATTTTCTCTGTGTACCTCAGGATTAGCAACATTAGTATCCACAATGTCAGTGATGATGGGGGCAGAAGGTGCACTTACCTCTTGTTGAACATCATCCGAAGGTAACCTTGGAGTAGGTGCAGAAGCATCCGCCTTGTCCTCGGTGGTGTCGGTGGGCACAACAGAGGTGACGTCATTTAAGGTGGTATTATCTAAGGTGGTAACAGTGTTTGTGTAACTATCTAGCCAACCAAGTTAATCATATGTGGTCTCCCCCTGAGCACTTGGTTGGGAAGAGTAGAAAAATTCTGTTTCGAGGAAATCACAGTCTATGGTGACGTAGATGCAACGATGGAGTGGATCGTAACATCGATAACCTTTTGGTGAGGGACATATCCCACAAAAACACACTTAATATCACACAGATCAAGTTTCGATCATGTGTGTTTAGTGGCATGAACAAAGACAGTGCAGCTAAAGATTCGTGGAGGCAAGGTTAATATAGATGGGATATTGGTTTGTGTTTCGAGGACTTGGAGAGGTTTTTGGTGATCAAGGATCTATGTTGGTAAACGATTGATGAGGTAAGAAGCTGTAGCTACTACTTCTGGCCAAAAATGTTTAGGAACTCCGGAGTCAAGCATAAGGGCACATCTCATTTCTAGGAGAGTCCAGTTTTTGCGTTTGGCAACGCCATTCTGTTACGAGGTATGTGGGCAAGAGGTCTGGTGGATTATGCCATTTTCCAAAAAAAATGTTTGAAGGTTATGGGTCATATATTCACCGCCATTGTCAGATCACAAAATCTGGATTTTGGTATTATATTGGGTATTGATCATCCGGTGAAAATCCATGAACCTGGCATGCACCTCACTTTTGTGTTTAAGGAAATACACCCAGGTCATCCGAGAAAAGTCATCAACAAGTATCACAAAATAATTAGAGCCATTACGAGTTGGGTAGGGAGAGGGACCCCATATATCAGAATGAATTAAAGAAAACATGGTCTTAACACGAGTGTTGTTGGGACGAAAAGTAGTACAGTGGCTTTTTGCCAATACACATGTGTCACATGACAATTGAAAATCAGTTTTTGAAAATAACGAATGAAAGAGACGACAAACATAACTTATAGAGGTGTGCCCAATCGGCGATGCCATAGCCAGATCTGTCGGTCAGGCGTCCCATGCAAAAGTAGCGCCGTACCCTGTTGTGTCACCTCATCCACATAGTAGAGGCCTCCGCATTCAATACCACGCCCAATGATTGCCTTTGTATGGAAGTCCTGCAAAAGGCAGAAACGAGGATACATCAGGACGGCGCAATTAAATTATCGAGTGATATGACTTAAAGACAGCAATTTGCAGGATAAGGATGGCACGTAAGGACAGTTATGAAGTTTTAACTTTGATGAAATGGTAATATCGCCTGCACCTTTTATGGGCACGAGTTCGTCATTGGCTGTTTGAATGTGTTTTCATTGATAGGCCTAGACGGTTGAAGTCTAAAATATCATGGGTCGTTTGTGTTTGCGGCACCACAATCAAATATCCACCTTTCATTTTGGTGATTATTTAATAAAGTAGGACTGTCTTTAAGTGGGGGTCGACCACCAATCATGCACACTCCACCACTCCTCTCGAAGGCCATGCCAGGGGCAGGCTGCCCCTCTTTTTTCTTCCTCTTTTTTATTTTCTTCTTTTTCTCTTTTTTCTTCCTGCCAACGTCCAACTACCTCCCTGTTTCTCTCTCTTTTTCTTCTTTTTCTCTCCCCTCTTTTTTCTCCTTGCCACCCACCAGCCGCCCCCTCTTTCTCTCTCTTTTTCTTCTTTTTCTCCCCCCTCATTTTTCTCCCTGCCACCCGCCAGCTGTCCCCCCTTTTCTCTCTCTTCATTTTCTTCTTTTTTCCTCCCTCCCAGGCGTCCCTCTTCCTGCTTTCCCCCTCTTTCTCTCACCTTTTTCTCCTCATCCTTCTTCTTATCTCTTCTCTCATTCTCACTCACTCTCTGTTTTTCTTTCTCATGCAGATCTGAGTTGGACTTACCTTGGCTAGCACTGGCATCCTCACTGCTGCCAGCCATGAGAGCACTATCACCTGCGGTGGTGTCTTAAGTGTTGCTGGCAGTGTGAGCCCGACCTTTGTTCTTTTCGTGCCACCAGGCCGGATATCCAATCAGTTTAAAGCACTCTTCTTTAGTGTGTTTATTTTTCTTACAATGAGTGCAAAACAGTTTTGATTTATCCTCCCGTAATGATGATTTCTACTGTTTCTCAGTGGACTCTGAGCGGGTTGGTCTCCGATGCTCTGCCACTGGTCGCCGATCGCCTACGTTTGATTTGGTTGTGAATTCGGTCTCTATGTCACCCTGTGATCAAGTTAACACTTGCGGGAGATTAGTTGTCGTCTAAAGATCTGGAGCCGGGTAGCCTCCCTTCTGGCCAACGAGTAGGCCGACTCAACTGAGGGTAAGGGATCCTGTTTCAAGATGTCTCTTTGAGCTCCTTCATATTTGTCACCCAAAGCTGTTAAGAACTAGAACAGCCTTTTTTCTGCTGTAATTCTGTTGAAAATGGCGATGTCCTCTTCCACCTGCATCGGGTTTGGAGTCCTCCGATCTATGTGTAGAGAAAAAGAGGTTTGAGTGATTTTCAAATACATGATTTAAATGTGCACAAAAACGAGCATAAGATAAACGTGCATGATATAAACAAACGTGTGCATGATATTGCTTAGTACTTGCCTTATTTAGCTCATATATAATGTTGCCGGACTAACGAGCCATGAAGCGTTAAAACTTACATCATATGGCAAACATTTGTTGTGTTTATACTATTTTCAGGTGCCACCATTAATGAACTAAACTAGTTCATTAAGTGAAGTACTTAGTTTATTAAACTAAGTAGTTCATTAAAGGAAGCCACATTTGGAAAAGGCACAAAGGCAACAAGGCTATGGAAGGAAAGTTTTCTCCTCCTTCCTTCTTTAATGTGACACGCCATATACATATATATTACATATATTTTCAGATTTTTTGAAAAAGGCACATACACATGTATTCCAACGTACTACCGACACGTTATATATTTTACGTACGTACGTTAACGTCACACCACTATACTTAACTCATATTTATGAGTATATTCAGGTCTTATATCATATGATATAAGATATGGTGATGACAAATTTAAATACGACACGATAAAAGGTTCTAAACCGAAAATTATCGGACGAATACCGAAACTTCGCCAATGTGTCACGTACTTGCCATAAATAAATGGCCAGCCCCTATACTTCAAAAATCATCAAAAATTTCGTGGGTTACATGAAATATTCAGCCAAAAATACTTTCCATGTTGGCACACACAAATCACCCCACATTAGGGCCAAAATATGAAGATTTCAAGTTTAATTTTGTCACATGTTAATGGTACCACTTTAGACCAGCCAAGTTTTTCTACGTACACAACACATGGAACGTTTTTGGTACATCATGTGACACGTATCTAGACACTTTTCACTATGTCATACATCTTAAAGTGTTCTAGAAAATTAAATTAAAGGCTGATTGGAATATAACATGTGTGTATTATTAAATGTGCACTATTTTACAAAGTTAGCAAAAATAAATTTCAGCACATGCATATACATTATCCAACGCCACCTACAGCTGAGATGGAGCTTATTTGGAGCCTTGTTGGCATATTGATTGGTCAAGAATCAATCATACAATGTTGGTGATTTAAAGAAAGAAGCTACAAAAGGTAATGTTTCAAATTTCATCTCATTTGAAACACATGCTGAAAATTTCAGCATGTGTAGGTTAAGTGGCTGATTTTTACACTTTGAAATGCCATATTTTACTTCTTGAATTAAGTGAATTAATTGGGAGACAATTTGGAAGTGTTTTGAATATTTTATGGAATAAGGAAAGTGATATTTTTGAATATCACACATGCTGAAAAATTCAGCATGTGTGTAATGTATATGGCCGAAATATAGGCCACATGGTTGTCAAATTTTATTCCATACATGATGAGAATATTGTATACTAAATGTTGATTGAATTCTTGATTTAAAACAATGCAAAATAGGCAACATTTTGAAGAAAGAGTGGATGTTACACATGCTGAAATTTCAGCATGTGCAAGACATGTTTATGGCCGAATTTCTTACCCAATTTTGTGAGATATTATCTTGCTTAACTTTATGTGACAATCTTATGAATTATGGAAATTATTTTGTGATGATTTTGGCACATGTTTAAGTGTAATTCTCAGATTTTTCCAAGTCATCAATGATGACAATATTGAACCAATAAGAAGGTGCCAAGTAAGCGAAGCCTAAATGATCATCCAATGAGAACATGCCAAGTAAGCAAGATCATGTCACAATGATGCCATACATTCTCCCAAGGACTTAGAAGATAATTTTCAAGAGGTGGATAGCACCTAGGGGGACGGCTGCATGTGATAAAAAGGAAGGAAGAAGAACAAAACAAGAACAAGAACAAGAGTTGCAAGTTCAAGGATCAAAAGTGTTCTAGCCTTCTTCTTCTACATTCTCTTTCTTTCTTTCTTCTTGAAAGCCTATTGTATTCATATCTTTCAATCTTGAATAGGCTTGATATAGACCACCATATATTCCATATCTTTGTAAAAGATTGATCAAGGTGTGATCAATCTTCATTCTTGCGAGGTGGTGGTGTTCGTGCGCAATTGTATTTATCATACAAGGTTTGTAAAGGGTTGGAGTTGGTGTGTAACTCCATCAACCCTGTGGTAAGGTGTTTTTGAGTTGTGTGACTAGTGTGAACCAAGGAAGATGTTCCTTGAAGACTGGAGTAGGTTGTTGATAACCGAACCAGTATAAAATTCTTGGTGCCATTTACTTTCTGCATTTACTTTCAGTTACTGCACAGTTTATTCTTTTTGTTGGCGTTCTTAAAAATAATAAACGATTTTCAAAAATCACGAAAATTTTCAGAAACATAGCCACACGTTCTAGGATTAATTTGGCACAAGTTTCAACCCTTTTGGATAAGTATAAGTCGATCAAACATCAAAAGATCTGAGACTAGTGCAGTCTGATTTTCAGACT
Source organism: Eustoma russellianum (assembly GCA_036186865.1). Lineage (NCBI taxonomy): Eukaryota > Viridiplantae > Streptophyta > Magnoliopsida > Gentianales > Gentianaceae > Eustoma > Eustoma russellianum. The sequence goes on from AP025063.1 coordinate 5,533,017, forward strand.
TGCAAAGGTTGAGACTTTGATTGTAGTTGACCTACTTCCCAAAAGAATTTTGCAAAACTGTTTCAACCCATTTAAATATAGTATATAAGGAGTTAGTGGTTAAATTTTCATAGCTTTTGGACGTTCACACAAATAGGAATAAATTTTTCAAAACCGTCTACCGTTTCTGGCAGATTCGAGCAATCTGAGTACCAACGGTTTTTGAAGGGGTTAAAGGTTGAATTTTAATTTGAAATTTTTAGGGGACCCTCATAACATCTGAGGCTAAGTTCTCTCAAAATTTCATAATTTTTGGAGACCTATAGCCTGATTTTAAAAACGTTTTAAAACTGGTACTGAAAACAAAATCTGTTTTCAGAAGTTGAATTGTTTAGGTTCAAACAAATTTTAAAAACCACACTTTCCGCACCACCTATTCAACCACCCTTCTAGTGGTGTCTTGCAGATCCTACACTATGGCCATCCATAGCCCTTGCAGCAGAGTCCACAGGTGTTCAAGTGTCTCTCCACCTTGCCGGATTATGCACGCACGGCAGTGTAATTCATAAGCCTGAAACGAGTCAGTCCCGCTTCCATATGTGATGGCCAGTCCGTTTCAGAGAGCACAGGCTGTGGGATATTGTGCAACACCGTTTACCAATGATGGCTCAATATTCTGTACTATCCAGGTAAAGACGGTCTAATCCGTTTGCTCCCACAGGGGTAGGCCAGATCAGTTACTGCTGGCGGTTCAGATATCAGATGCCTTGTTTTTCCTCGCCCCCTATAGCCTTTTTCATAAGACTTGACCACAGGGGGTAGTTGTCATTGTCCAGTTTGAATCCAATGGACAAACTTTCCAGGTTCGATTCAGTCGTGGGCAAGTTGTCTAACCCTGTTCTGAGCAGATTTGCAATCCGCATAGTCAGATCATCAATAACTGTCTTCGGTTGGCTGGATTCTATGCCTGACATGTTGGAATTTTCGGATGGAGTTGAATGGGTGGCTGGAGTGTGATGAGAAATTTCTGAGTCCCCAGGATCTTTTTCTTAAGGCTCTGATACCATGTTAAATGGAAGGAAAAATATTCTTTTTCATTCACTCTTCAACTGTATACTTTGTGTCCTATTATAGCATTTACATAGCACTATCTATGGTAAGAAACTAATCCTCATGATTACAGAATATTACCGAATAAATACAAACAATTCGATTACGATAATTGCAGGGATTTAATTTCCTTTTCTAACATTAATAATATATGATTTTAACATTGCAGTCTGATCACTTACCTGGCAAAACAATCAAAGCTTCTTCCTTAAGATAGTTTGAGACAGAACTCCAAATCATCTTCAATGCCATCCATCATGGACACAATTAATTTCATAAATTACCTGGCGTACGTCCGACCTCCCATATCCCGCCATAGTCGGTAGACTCTAAAGCAATAAGATAATGTTGTTGTTGATGGAATACTTAATGTTATCCCGAAGAGTACTGATTAGCGGTTTCATAAAAACAATGGTAAGGTAACATGATTGGTTTTTAACAGAAATTCGTCTTTCGTATTTTCAAGGATGCCAGGAACGGCTCCCTACAAGTTAAATAGATATCATTTAATGCATACCATCGTCGTTGTTCAGCCTGCACATTAGGCCACAATATGCTATCATAAACCTAGCACTAATACTTTTCAGGTATTTTCCTTGATTACACAGAAATCAATATCCAGCTTGGACACATGACAAATCGATTTAAATTCAATCACCAGTCCAAAGAGTTGGCAATGGTCCCTGTAAGTTTATCTTTATCATATTCCACCCTCTTAAAGGTTTTTTTATCAACGACCCGTGCAAGATTTGGAGTATAAGATACTTCTATAGAAATATGAGGCCAGCCGAGCTGTATATAGCAGCAGTCGAGTTGTATATAGCAGCAGCCGTGCTGCGGAGGTTAGTTGCATGAACTGTCGAGGTGATATCGAAAGCAGCTGAGGTGAAGCTATGCTGAGCAGATGAGGAATATTGCCCTGCCGAGGTGACCAAGGCAACGAAGTGAAGAGCGAGATGAAGAACATTGTAGAAATATAAATGGCGGAGGTGAATAAGAGCTGAGTAAAAGAGCTGGAACAAAGGTGTGCAGAACTGAGGGGACGAGGTGAAAGCACAATCAGGTATGCAGTGAAGCTAAAGTCGAGCTGCAACACTTCAGTCTTTTACATGTAAATATAAATAGTTTAGGATCAAATGTACATAAGTCCGAGCTGGGTAACGACTATAGCCGTTAGAAGTCACATCAAGTTACTTTAGAAGATCAGAAATCACTGTAGAATAGAGAATAAAGCCGTTAGATGCAATAGGAACTCCTATAAAAAGAGAAACATCTTGTAAATTTGAACTTAACTTGAATGAATTTAAAAATTCTTTCAATTTCGACAGTGTATCAGAACTAAACTGATTCCTTTCGATCTACAATCTGACTTCTTCCACTACCTTGAATTTTTCTTAAATGGCGCTACTCTTTTGAGTTCAGCTGAATACACTGATGCCGTATCCGCTTCTGATCAAGTATTAGGAATAGTCCGTGGTCCTCAATTGTCTGATGTTCTTTAATTGTCATTACCAACCATAAATTAAATGGAGATAACTATCTCTCGTGGTCTCGTGGGGTGGAAATTTTCATCACTGGTAAAAGTAAGAAAGAATATTTATATGAAACAATCGATGTTCCTGCTGAAAACGTTGCAAATTGTCGATTGTGGAAGTCATAAAACAACATGATAATATCGTGTCTAATATGCTATATGCAACCTGACATCTCTGATGACTTTATGATGTACAATACTGCATCAGAAATCTGGGTTGCAGTAAAGGAGATGTATTGTAAACAAGACAACATCTCTAAACTTTATGAAATTGAAGCTCATCTGCATGAGCTTAAACAAGGTAATCTTGCGGTGTACAATTATTATACCCTGTTAATTAAGGCATGAAAACAGATGGATACTTTTGAGACACATCAGTGGCCATGTGTCGCTGATTCTGGCCTTTATAAGGAAATTATTGTGTGAAAACGGGTATTTCGCTTTTTTACTGGATTAAATCCAGAATTTGATAGTGCTCGAAGTCGAATCCTCAGCACCAAACTGCTTCTGATCTTAAAGGCTACCTTTGTCGAGATTAAACATGAAGAAAGTCGCAAGAAGTTCATGATGGGAGGAAACCTAAATTCAGAGACCTCTGCGCTTCTTAGTGAACAACCAGCAGAAGTGCCTCGCCTGGCTGTTCAACGATACTTTACTTCTGGAGGAAGTAAGGTATGCAAATACTGGAAAAAGGAGGGGCAGACAGTCGATGACTGTTGGAAACTTCAATCCAAACTGGTACAGGAAGGTAAACCTTCACTTAAGCAGAGCAGTGCCCCCTGGAGGCCACATTCAAAACCATTCGCTGCTGGACAAAGTGCTGCACACTAGGTCAGCCGCACAATACACCTCGACGCAGCTCGGCAAAGTACAACACAGCTCGGTTCAACCCAGATAGCTAAGATTCCTACGAAGGATCAGACCGCAACACTGATCGAATTGCTGAGTAAACAGCATGACCGAGCTGAATCTATTCAAACCACAATGGCAGGTTACGTCTAGTCGAGCACCAACAGTTCGTGGCACAATGGCAGGCTACATCCAACCGAGCACCAACAGTTCATGGATCGTAGACTCAAGGGCTACGAACCACATGACATATAATGGTAACCTTCTGAACTCCTACTCTATATTTTCAGTACTTAATAAAATTAAAATAGCTAATGGTACTTCCCTGTAAGTTTTTGTAATAGGATCTCCTATGTTAAACGATAAAATCTTGCTAAAAGATGTTCTGCATGTCCCTAGCTTAAGTTCCAATCTCTTATCAGTAGGAAAACTAATCAAGGACAGTAATTGCATAGCCTCATTCTCATCCTCGGAATGCTATTTTCAGGAAAACAAAACGAAGTGGATGACTGACAGTGTTAAAAACATAACGGGTCTGTTCCTACTAAAACCTGAAAACAAAACCTTAATGAGCACAACAAATTAGCTGGACATGATTAATACAACATACCTTAGAAAATCTAGTATAGATGACATTTTATTATGGTATAACAGACTAAGTCAATGTACTTTGCGGGCAAGTATCGTACGCCTTGTTCTTTCAAAGCATATTATTTTTTGACGATTGTTGATGTTTTTCGAGAAATGTGTCCATAATTTTTTGATGGACAAAATGGAAGTTGTTTCCACTTTTCAAAATTTTGTTGCGTTAGTGGATCATCAATTTAATAAGAAAATGACGTTCTATATTAATATACATATTTATCTTTTTGGCGCGTTAGTGGATCATCAATTTAATACGAAAATGACGTTCTATGTTAATATACATATTTATCTTTTTGGCGTCTAGGTCCATAGACAGATATGTCAGAGTTGTTCAAGACAGTACCGTTCAAACTTTTGGACGTGTTTGTCAAAGCCATCTAGGCCTGTGTGGTTTTGCACTCACCAAAAAAGCCTTTTTGGTCTGAAATCAGCATATCCTTTGGACACACTTGGTAGTATCGTCCTAGGGTGACTTTCTGAACGACACTTCCAAGTGCGTCCAAAGACTTTTAAGGCATCATTCGCAAGTACGTCCTAATTATTTTTAAAAAAATTCAATATGATATTTTGATTTTTCCTTATTAAAAATACAATAAATTTTGAAATCTATCTATATATTTTGAAGAGCACCCAAACAAACTAAAAGCGCGATTTTGTAGATAAAACTCATTACAGAAAACACAGGATATTATGAAACACCATATAAGAACATCAATATATTGCTTTCATGTCATTTAGAACAAGAAAATTTTTACATACACATAACATAAAGTAAGATCTGTGGTAATCCAATTTCAGTATCGCTGCTTGGTTGATTATTGATCAGCTCCAGAAACAATACGATTTTGGACTTATAATTATATCCTGCGTGAAGGATGAGAATGTTGAATTATAGGTAAAGAAATATATGAAACCGTAAGTGAGAAGAGAAAAAACTGCAATTTCTCTTCAAAATAATGCAAGGAAAAAGAATGTAATTAAAGGGAATGCAGACAAAAACAGCAAAAATTGATAAGGACTGAGAATTAAATATTAATGATAGGTAATAATGTCATACTTTAAGACAACGATGCTGATATACTTAATTTTACAAATTTTAGGTTTGGACATATCTATTTAATATTATCGCTGGTGAAAATTTTCATGAGTTTCGGAATTGCTCTTGGGCATACGAGATATCCTCACCCTTTTTTTCCTCATCCCCTCTTCACTGTTCGTTACGTGTTTCCTATCCCCCCTCATACACCTCTTCTTCTCCATCCTTCATCTAGCCTCACCATCCTCCTTTGCTGCTACGTGGCAGGCGGTGGGAAGGGGTGAGAAAAAAAAGGATGAGGAGATCTGATCCCGGACATACCACCTACTTAATTTGCTTAAACCCAGGACGTTTTTGTTGAGAAAAAAAGTTTAAGTAATTCATAAATAGATGATTTGAATACTACGTGTCTAAGAAATGCATGGCACATTTGTTTCTTGACATGTTTTTGTAATAAACTTGCCTTATATACTTTATATATAATGTTGTCGTACTAACAAGCCATGAAGCGTTAAAGCTTACATCAAATAGCAAATATTTGTTCTGTTTGAACTATTTTCAGGTGCCACCATTAATGAACTAAACTAGTTCATTAAATGAAGTACTTAAGTTAATGAACTAACTAGTTCATTAAAAGGAGATATATTTGGAGAAGGCATGATGACAACAAATTGAAACATGGAAAGTCTCCTCTCTATTTGATACACACGTTTATATATATATATATATACATATATTCAGATTTTTTTAAAAAGGCACAAGACACATATATTCCGACATACTACCGACACGTTACATATATTACATACATACGTCAACGTCACACCACTATACTTACCTCATATTTATGAGTACATGCAGGTCTTATATCATATGATATAAGTCATGGTGATGACAAAATTATTACGACACATTACAATGTTGTAAACCGAAAATTGTCGTATCGGGTGACTACCGAAACTTCGCCAATGTGTCACGTACTTGTCATATATAGATGGCCAGCCCATATAATCTAAAAAGAGCGAAAAATTCCGTGGCTCACATGGTATATTCAGCCATGAAATCATTCCATGTTGGCACACACAAATCACCCACAATTAAGACCAAATTGTGGAGATTTCAAATTCAACTTTTTTGTCACATGAGACTCCTTTATCTCATCCTTATGAGCTGAATATTTAATTTATTTTATGTATATTATGTGGGACATAATATATATAACATGTACAAAAAGTTTGAATTTAATCGGAGAAAAATCTCGTAATCGACAAAAGTCAAAAATTCAATTTTCTACGAACATAACACATGGAACGTTTTTCGCATGACATGTAATGTGTATCTAGACACTTTTTACATATTCAAGACATGTTAAGGTGTACTAGACTATTCAAATTAGGACTGATTGGAATATACCATATATGTGTAATTATTGTGCAATATTTGATAAAGTTTACAAAAGTGAAATTCAGCACATGTTGGAGACAAAGTGCATGCCATTCTCAGCCTTGGTGGAGCTTATGTGGAGCTTAGTTTGCATCTCAATTGGTGGAGAATAAGCCACACAAGGTTAGTGACATAAAAGAGGGAGCTACACAAGGTAACAATTTAAACATTTGGCAAATTTAATACATGCTGAAAATTCAGCATGTGACAATATGTGGTGGCCGATTTTTTGCCTAGAATGTGTGACAAATTTGCTTCGCAAATTGAAGGCATTAATTTTTAATTATTTGACAACATTTTAAACTTTATTTGGCACATGTTTTTGCATTTTAATCTCAGTTTTTGTAGCTACTAAATGGTGACAAGATTCATCCAATTATAGAGTGTCAAGTAAGCAAAGCCAAGTCATTCATCCAATCATGTTGTGCGAAGTAAGAAAGATGGTGTCATATCTACACAAGGCAATCTTGCAATGACATAAAAGAGATTTCTCAAGAAGGAAAGGAGCCCTAGGAGGGCGGCCAAGGTTGAATAAAAAGAGGAGAAGTAGAGCAAACAAAAGCAAGACAACTCTCATTGTCTCTCAAGTGCAAAAGGATCCACTATTCTCTTCTTCTACATTTCTTTCTTATTCTTCTTCTCTCAAGCCTATTGTTCTTATATTAAATATATTGAATAGGCTTTGATTAGACCACCATACACGTTCCATTTGTTGTAAAAGGTTGATCAAGGTGTGATCAAACCTTCATCCGTTCGGTAGTGGTGTTCATGATCGGTGTGATTGATTGTATTGTTTGTGAAAGGGTGGAGTTGGTGTGTAACTCCATCAACTCTTGGTAAAGTTTTATTTTGTATTTAGTAATAACCGAAGAAGGTGTCATCGAAGACTGGAGTAGGTTGATTTAACCGAACCAGTATAAAATCCTTTGTGTCTTTACTTTCATCACTTTACTTTCAGTTTTCAGTTTCTGCATTGATTTTGTAACAATCGTAAAAATAGTAAACGACTTTTAAAAATTACAAAAATTTGGAGAAACATAGCCACACCTCTTAATTTTCATTTGGCACAAGTTTCAACCCATTTGGACAAGTATAAGTCAATCAAACATTAATAATTCTGAGACTAGTGCAATCAAATTTTCAGACTTGTAAAGGTTGAGAACATCAACGTATTTGACATATTTTCCAAAGGAATTTTTCAAAACTGTTTCAACCCATTTAAAAACATATCTTAAGGGGTTTGTCATTGAATTTTCAGACTATTTGGAGTTACAAATTAGTCGAAATAAATTTTTCTAGTCGGAGTATGGTTTTTGGCAGATTAGCGCAATCTGACCAGAAACGAATTTTCAAAGGATTAGGAGTTGAAATTTAATCTGAAATTTTTATGAGATACTTATGACATCTGAGAGTTTATTCATACCGAATTTCATAATTTTTAGATGTCTCTAACTAGGTCGTTTAATTATTTCAAATCAGGATCTGAAAACAGTGACTGTTTTCAGAAGTTAGGTTTTTGGTTCAAAACTTTTTAAAAACCAAAATTTCTGCACCTACTATTCAACCCCTCTTCTAGTGGTGCTATACAGGTGCTACAGTTTCTTCAGTTAAGATACTGCAATTCAGCATTCCATCGATTTATATGTTATTTTTCTTTTCGATTAATTTTGTATACTTCGATTGTTTTTTATTTTTTTAAAAAACATAAAACAAAACAACATAGCAAAAGAAAGTAGTAGAGGAAAAATACACAAAAAGAAAAATGACGTACAAATTATTCACAAAGAAAAAACACCATTCATATAACAGAATTACAGAATAACAAGTTTCAAAATCCTTGTAATAACATGGTATAGAAAAAGATCTTTACCCAGGAAAAACAGTTAAGTGGTCAATTAACGACTAGATCAACGTCTCCTGTGGGACACCCGAAGGGAGGAATGATTAAAGAATAAATATATATATTTACACTCGGAGGCACCACTTAACGGTCCGTGCTACTTCAGAAGTTTACAGCATCCATTTGTATAGCATAGGCTTATGTTTGTTTTACTCTTTTCATGTTCAGAACAATAATTCAGGCTATAGATTTCCATTTATTTATTACTTGGTGGGAGAGTCTCCCTCCTCATATGTAACAACGGTATTCCCCCACCACAAATGAGGATATATTATTAATAAAATCCCGGACGGTACCGTCCGTCCTTCTATAAATATATATACACACACATCACAGCGTCAGAAGGTATCGTCGTAAGAATTTAATTAGATTAGTGTAATGCTTCACAGAGACTTAGCTACCAAGACTACCTCTAGTAGTAAGCTTCCAAGAGAAGGAAAAAGTTATCAAGTACGTAGTGTTTCACCCCAAAAAAAAAAAGTTTTCCGGATCACTGGACTTTTGCGTTTGCACAGGATCTAAGAAGGGACCGGATCGCTTTGCGATCTGATGTACGTAGCTTTACCTTACGCTTTGTGCAAGAGACTGTCTCCGGAGCTCGAACTCGTGACCTCAAGGTAAAAAAAACAGCAACATTAACGATTCACAAGACAAAGCGGTAAATCGTTAGGACAATTGAAGTTTGTCAAATTTCAACCAAATTCTACTTCTGATTCTAATGAATCAGAGAAAGCTCAAGGCTGCGATGCAGACAAAAACCAAGAGCAAAAGTAAAGCAGAGAGCGAAAGCAAACGAGAGGGAAGAAAACCAGAATGACTTCTTGGGTTTATTCTGCTGCATTGAACTGTTTATATACAAAGGGAAAAGTAACTAACTATTCTCAAATTACAAAAATATCCTTTTACTACACTCTACACCATTCTAACTAAAAGGGCTTTCTTGTCATTTTGCACATTTAAACATTTTGGCGCGTCTTCGTTGCAACTGCATCTTCTTCCTCCAACCACCGTACTGCGCAGCACCATCCATCTTCACGTGGGTCTGTGAATTCCGAAACTCTGATTGGCTGACTTCAGTTTAACCAACTTCCTTGTTCATCTTCATTTCAACACTACACTGCCTGGAGCTCAAGTGCAACATACTTGCTGTCTTTCCCAAACTGTTCAACAATATTCCTTTCACCTTCAACCCCCAGTCTCATTCTCGTCTTCACGTTCTTGAACTCTCACTGCATCAATTTTAACACCCCCCCCTCAAGCCAAGCTTGGAGTAGATGTTACAAACACCAAATGCCTTAGTCAACTCCATTAATCTCTTAGCATCTAGTGCCTTTGTAAAAACATCAGCCAACTGTAAATCTGTCCTCACAGGCATCAACTTAATCTTCCCTTCCTGCACTTTATCCCGAATTATGTGACAGTCTATCTCAATATGCTTCGTCCTCTCATGAAATACAGGGTTCTCAGCTATGTGTATTGCGCTTTTGCTGTCACAAAATACCTCCACAGGCTCCTGACCAATCAATCCTAAATCCCTGGTTAAATACATTAACCACTGCACTTCACACGCCAAACTGGCCATTGCCCTGTACTCCGCTTCTGCCGAAGATTTAGAGACAGTATTCTGTTTCTTTGCCTTCCACGAAACCAAGGCACCACCAAGAAACACACAGAATCCAGTTATGGACCTCCTCGTTTCTGAACAACCGCCCCAGTCTGAATCCACAAAGGCTTTAAGCCTCAATTCTGCACCAAATGGAAACAACAAGCCTTGTCCCACACTTCCCTTCAGATACCTTAGTAATCTGTGAGCAGCTTTGAAATGATTAGAAGTGGGACAATCTAGGAACTGGCTTAGTTGTTGTACGGCGAAAGATATGTCGGGCCTCGTGATAGTTAAGTATATCAATTTACCAACCATGCTCCTATACTTGAATACCTCTGTTGACAGTTATGAGTCATTGTGCAGCAACTTCACATTCATCTCCATTGGACTCTTAGCAGGTTTAGCATCGAGGAAACCTGTATTTTCAAGAAGTTCAAGAGTGTATTTCCGTTGATTGATCAACAACCCCCCGGGACCGAGCTACTTCTATCCCAAGGAAGTATCGTAGGTCCCCTAAATCTTTGATTCTAAACTGCGTATTAAGCTGTGATTTGATCTGTTGAATGGGGGCAATGTGAGAGCAGGCCAAAACTATATCATCAACGTACACCAACAAGATCAACCTGTAAGCAGGAGTAACCTTTTGAAACAGAGTATAATCAGTCTTAGACTGTACAAATCCTGACGCCAACAGAAAATTTGTAAGCTTTGAGTTCCACTCCCGACTAGCTTGCTTAAGCCCGTATAAGGACTTCCTTAGCCTACACACCAAATTAGGACCAGATAATTGGATTCCTGGAGGGGGTGTCATGTAAATTTCCTTACGCAAATCCCCATGAAGAAACGCATTATTAACGTCTAGTTGATGTAACAACCAACCTTTGCTGGCTGCTAAGGCTAGGACAACTCTGACAGTTGTCATTTTTGCTACAGGAGAAAAGGTCTCCTGATAATCCACACCATACTGCTGAGTATACCCCTTTGCTACTAGCCTTGCTTTATACCTCTCCACACTCCCATCAGGTTTGTATTTGACTTTGTACACCCATCTACAACCAATCAGGTGCTTGCCAACCGGCAAAGGAACCATGTCCCATGTCTGATTAGCCTCCAGCGCTGCAATCTCCGTATGCATTGCCTCCTGCCATGCTGAGGAGCTGGCTGCCTCCAAATAAGAAGAAGGTTTTGTATGCAAGCTTGTGTTTAATACATAAGTTTTATACCCAGGTGCCAAGGAGTCCAAAGAATAGCTGTTAGATAAGTGATGTGGAGATGTGTGATGATCAGTTAGAGAATGATACTGATTACAATAATAATCTTGCAAATATGCTGGAGCTTTTCTTGTCCGTATGGATCTTGAATCTGATGATATGGGTACACAACACTCAGTAGTTGATGCAGGTTGAGATTGCAAAGGATATAATGGTGAGGACTGGGACTGCTCAGGGGGTTCACCAGGACAGGGATCTGATGACTCACATGGTGGTATTGATGTATTATCAATTGCATTTGGAGAGTTGAGAGGGTGTGAGGCTGGTATGGGACTGAGATCATAGGTGTATGGACATTGTGTTTAGGACAAAGCTGGGTCATGACATGGTATGGAAGTTTCAACAGGTGGCTGAGAGAACATAGAATTCGAAGCATTATTGAAGGGAAATGTATCTTCTTGAAACTGAACATCCCTTGAAATGAGTATAGTTTTGGATTCAAGGTCTTGCAAAACATATCCCTTAGTTGTGGTTGACATGCCCAAGAACACACAACGTTTTGACCTGGCTGAAAATTTGGCTTTGTGAGGACTATTGTCTAATGCAAAGGCTTGACATCCAAACACTCTTAGGCTGTGGTAATTTGGGGCTTTACAGTATAGGAGTTCATGTGGAGTTTTGTGGTTTATAGTTGGTGAAGGGCTGAGGTTTATCAAGTACACTGCGTGCATAACACAGAACCCCTAATATCTAGTGGGCATATTAGCATGAATTTTGAGTGCCCGTGCAACGCACAGGATATGCTGTTGCTTTCTCTCAACTAAACCATTCTGTTGTGGGGTGTATACGCATGATGTCTGGTGTATTATTCCCTTAGATGCATAAAACAATGGCATCTTGAACTCTAATCCATTATCTGATCGAATGATTTTGATATTAGTGTCAAACTACACTTCAGCATATGTACAAAAGTTTTGCAGAATGGATTTTGTTTCAGACTTGTGTTTCATCAAAAATATCCAACAAAATCTACTGTGATCATCCACAATAGTAAGGAAAAAACGTTCATTGAACATAGTGGGGGTACTATAAGGACCCCAAATGTCTACATGAACCAAAGAAAAAACAGATAAGGTAGAGGTCAAAGAAACGGGAAATGGATTCCTCCTCTGTTTAGCCAAAGGGCATGTATTACATGGTATAGGGAACTTCAAACAAGACACAGTAGGATCTAGCTTACACACATCCTTGATCCTTGAATGAGACATATGTCCTAACCTGAAATGCCATAGTGAGCATCTCAGAGCTTCAGCATTATGATGATTTGAGGAAAGGGAACTGATAAAAGGTGAAGGTATGCTGGTTATGGCAAGCGGATGTGGCTTTTTTGCAATGATCAGCTTGTACAATCCTTGGTTGGCTCTAGCTGAACCAATCATCATCATGTTCTTCTGTTCATACAGAACACAGCAATCATCATAAAAGAAAACATTGATCCCACTGGCACTAGTTAATTTGCTGAGAGAAATAAGATTAAATGAAAAGGAAGGTATGTAGAAGACATCATTTAGGACTAGGAAAGGAGATAGCGAAATAGTGCCAGTGTGAGTCACGTTTACACAACTTCCATCGGGTAATTTGACTTTGAGATTTGAGACAGACTGATAGGAATCAAACAGGCTTAGGGAACAAGAAATGTGGTCAGTGGCACCTGAATCTAAAACCCACACATTAACGCACTTACTTGATACATTACCTGCTAGCTTACCGTTGGTGCCCTGCTGCTGAGCAGACATTACAGCATGCTCCCTGTCTCCAACACTCATAAAGACAGACCGTTCCTTCTGTCCATTCACCTGGTGATCCTGCAACATACTCATCAACTGGTTATACTGATCCAATGTTAACATTGGAGAAGTCATCGCATTGGACATCTGATGTCCCTTGCCATCAGTGTTGGAACGCTCCACCTCAGTCTGGCTTTCACAACCATCACCATAATCCACACAATTAACCTGACCTTTTGGTTTATAACCCGGGGGATATCCATGTAGCTTATAACATCTCTCTACGACATGACCTGTAAATCCACAATGAGTACATATAGGTCGTTTGTTATTATCCGTCCCATACCTCTGAGGATTAACTCCTCCCTTTTTACCACCACCGAAGCCACCACGTTGCTTGAAACCTCCTGAATTCTGTGATGTTCTTTGAGATTTTGAATTAAAGCTACCCTGAGGATTCCCCCCATAATGCGATGCTCCAACATTTAACACAGTATTTTGATTATTATTAAAGCCAGTCTGACCACCATAAGTCACCTTTCTTTCGAATTTAACAGCCAAGGCAAATGCTGAATTCACATCGGGCAAAGGACTCATTAAAAGTATTTGAGACTTAACTGCTTCAAATTCTTCTGACAAACCTTTGAGAAACTTGATAACAAAGTCATTCTCAACAAATTTCGTAACCTGACCAGAAATATTACATGTGCATTTCCCACATTCACATGATGGAACAGATTTTAGCACAGTTAATTCTTCCCGTATTATCTTCAATTTGGTATAATATTCCGTCACAGAAAATCCTTCTTGTTTAATGTTGTAAAAATTTTATTGCAGATCAGAAAATCTAAACGCATCAATATTGCCATACCTGAGTCGTAGGTCCTTCCAGATGTCCTTCGCGTCATCTATCCACATGACGCTTTGCGCAATAGATGGATTCACTGAATTAATGATCCATGACACCACCATATTGTTGGCCTTCGTCCATGCGGAGTACTTGCGATCACCTTCATCTGGCTTCTTCACTGTACCATCCACGAGTCCTAACTTGTTCTTGGACTCCAACGCACGTCTAATCGTCCTGCTCCATGCGTGGTAATTATACGAATCAAGGAGCGGTTGAGCAATCACAAGTGATGGACTATCACTTGGATGAACATACAATGGATCCTCAAATGGATCAACGGGTGCAGCAGGTGCAGTATTTCCAGATGTAGAGGCCATAACGAATTCAATCGTTTGGACATACGTAATTGTTCAAAGGATTAACAATATCGCTCTGATACCATGTCAAATTTCAACCAAATTCTACTTCTGATTCTAATGAATCAGAGAAAGCTCAAGGCTGCGATGCAGACAAAAACCAAGAGCAAAAGTAAAGCAGAGAGCGAAAGCAAACGAGAGGAAAGAAAACCAGAATGACTTCTTGGGTTTATTCTGCTGCATTGAACTGTTTATATACAAAGGGAAAAGTAACTAACTATTCGCAAATTACAAAAATATCCTTTTACTACACTCTACACCATTCTAACTAAAAGGGCTTTCTTGTCATTTTGCACATTTAAACATTTTGGCGCGTCTTCGTTGCAACTGCACCTTCTTCCTCCAACCACCGTACTGTGTGCAGCACCATCCATCTTCACGTGGGTCTGTGAATTCCGAAACTCTGATTGGCTGACTTCAGTTTAACCAACTTCCTTGTTCATCTTCATTTCAACACTACACTGCCTGGAGCTCAAGTGCAACATACTTGCTGTCTTTCCCAAACTGTTCGACAATATTCCTTTCACCTTCAACCCCCAGTCTCATTCTCGTCTTCACGTTCTTGAACTCTCGCTGCATCAATTTTAACAAAGTTCTTGAACTCTCGCTGCATCAATTTTAACAAAGTTCACAGACATCCAGAACAGAGTCCAGACAAAACGGACCAACATTTTCACCCCACAAGGAGCATGAGAGGTTTCATTTCAAGTTGCCGGTGTTAAAGGCATGTTATTGGCCTTAAAATTTCTTGTGCTTTACCATTTGGCTAATTCCCAAGGACAAAAAATAAAAAATAAAAAGTTGCAGTGCTTACGGGGAGCAGTTCATGTGTTCAGAGATGGGAAAGCTGAGGCACCCACAGACTAAATGCACGAAATTAATATGCTTCAGTGGAATAGGCTTGTGGATGACCTTCATGTCCTCAATGCACTGGAAAATTCTTCTGCCACCATCTGATTTCAGCTTAGTAATCTGATTTAGACTTCTTAACCCACTGCACCACACAAGGGGTCTGGATCTTCTCACAGCAAAAAGCAGTGACGCGTAAACTGACAACACATAACAACAGAAGTGGTGACATTGGATAAAGAGTGGCTAACAAAAGCGGCGTAAATCTAGATGAGACCGATAACCCTCTTCGGACAAAAGTAGGCAAGGCCCGAATTTATTGTTAACATCTATGCAATCATAGTCCATGGCCGAAGACAATGCTGTCTTCAAACTGACTGCTAAGACAACATTTAGAAACCTGAAGAAGAAAAGCTTTTTCCTTTTTTTTTATGTTGTTCTGTTTCGATTTGATTTGATTTTCTGAGCAATGTATTTTTCTTCTCAATATCTCATTTCATCTTCAACATATATATACACGCAGACATACATACATGTGTATATATGCATGCCTAAATCTTTACTCATAATCATTGTAACAGAAAGCGTCACAATTTCATCCCCCCTTACCAGCTGATTACTTTCTTAATAGGGGGTAGTTTTCTTGAAGTTTATTAGGCAGTAAGCTAGAAATCCTCTCTTAATCTGTTCTTTGTGTTTTGCTGTGTTGGGCTATTGCCATCACATTTTCTTACATTTTTATTATTTTTAAATTGAAACTTTCTCATACATGCTATTTTGTAAAATGGTGGAAATGCAAGAAAATCGAATGGTAATAGTCATTCCCTATTTTTGTTATGCCCAATCTTAGAGTTTCATGAAATGATTTTAATGTGCTTTAAGTTTGAAATCTATTGAACCAACACTTGTTAAGGTGACAACCTAACAATCTCTGCATCTAACGGCATATAATTGTTATGCCTTCCTAAAGAATTGCTTTTCACTCGCTACACACAGTTTGTACACATACTAAACGTGTGGGAATAATGGTAAGTTGCAACAACACCCTACATGTAAGGCAGTTTGTTGCTCTTTCTTCAATTCCCTTCTTAATATTTCTTTAAAATGTTCATTTCTTTTTGTTCTTTTGGCAAAAACCAAACTTCATATGAATATATATTGATATACTACTTGTTAAATGGGCATAGTAGCTTTCTTTCCTTTTGCTTTTCTTTTATTTAGTAAAGAAGATATGTCTTAATACTCAAAAAAATTCAAAAAAGGGAAAAAAGAGATAAGTTAGCGATGAGGACAATACTATCACTAAAAACAACAAGTGCAACCAACACAACCTGTTATAGTCAACGACATCTAACCTTTACAAGAGTGCAAGTCGCCTAGGGTTCATCTCACTTATACGAAATCTCAATAAATAGTCGTATCGGGGTGGCCTAGGAGAGACATGATCTCCCCTCGGCATCGACTATGATCTTATATCAGCATAGCCAGTTTAGAGGCATCATAGGTTGGTCACCTTAGCCACAAGCATCATCTTACCCTCACTTATCACCTTGTCAATAGCATACACCTCGGCCATGCCCAGCAGGTTAGCCATGGACCTAGTACCCGAAGCCTTTTTGGTCAACTCAGCTCAAGCAGACCCATGTCCCGCCAACAGCTTAGCCATGCAAGCCGACACATGGCATCACTTGGCAGCCATGCACAAGTAGGACATGACACTCCTCATAGCTAACAAACATGCATTGGCTCGTCTCAACATACAAAAGACTCAAAAATGCCCGACGGGAAAAAAAGAGAGGGAAAGACACTCTTCTCTAACAACCACAAGAGATAGATTTCTCTTAATGTTCCAGCGTAAACACTCCCTAAGATGGAAATACCCCCAACTGACTTGATCGTTGGAGAGTTTTTCCTAGAATAGAACTCTAGAGTCGCAAACGTTGTTGAATCCTACAAGATTTCTACGGCAATGACCGTTAATTTCAGTGTTAGGATAAACTGTTGATCCTACGTGGAGATCCGACTTCGTTAGTTAATTTTTTTTAATAGAATAATATGATTAGTCAGACTGATATTACAAATAAGTAGCTTAATATAGAGTGTCTTGTCCTTCTTCTGACGTCCCAAAAAATTTCTTATGGTAGAGATATAAAATCAGAAGGGAAAAGGGAGGCAGAAAAGAATGAGCAAGAAAAGCAATAAGGGAATTGAGTTTTAGACACATTAACCTGATAAATTCAAACTCTTTTTTTTCTTGTTTAACTAACGGATAAATTATGAAGGATCAATGATTTCGAATATGATTTGTGTTTATTTATCCTTTAGGCGTGTCGTTAAGCCTAATTGTCATGTTCGTCTTTTGGTGGCTCACTTCTCGGTATGAGTTCACTGTTGGATATGTTTCCTCATTTACGTTAAAGTGTGAAGTTCCTAAGTTTCAGGAACTTAGATAGAGTTTGTGTTATGGCCGAAAAAAAGAAGAAGAAAATATATATATATAGAGATATATATATATATATATAGATATAGATATACATATAGTAGATATATGTATACATAAATGTTATCAAATAATAATAATAATGATAATAATAATAAAAAAAAAAGATGATGATGACAACAAAGATAATTATAAACTAATAGTGTTAGAATCACATTAGGAAACCTAAACCAAAACCAAATGGGAAAACCAAATAAATCTACCATCACCCCCCACCATATACACGATTATACGCATAGCCACACACACACACATACACAAAATAATAAACGTACGGCAAAAGAAAAAAAAAAGAGAGAGAGAAGAGAGAAAAGAGAAAAAGAAGGAGGAAGGCGAGGCCCCGAACCCAAATCTTAGTCCGTCGAATTTATTAGTATCGTTAATCGAGGTAGGTGCCTCTTCCCCCCTTAAATGGGTACGATCCATGCATGCTTGATGATATATTTTATGTGATTTACTTGTTTTAATTGTTTATATTATAGGTTTGTATTTGTTTATATATGGAAAAGCATGATGTAATTGTTTATTTGCTGCTATGTACTTGTATGAATATGATTTTGGTGGTATGATTTGAATTAGGGTAGGAATAGTCTTGAAAACAACTCAAAAGATTAGGAATTACATACTTAGGGGGTTTAAAAATTTCGTTTTGGCCTTAGAATAACTTCATCTAGCCCGGAATAGGTTATGATTGGTTGAAAATCGAAAAAAAAGGGTCTGACGGACGCGTTTCAGAGGGGTGGCGCGTGGGGCCCACGCGCGGCCCCTGACGGCGCGTCCGGACATGTGATGACGTGTCCACCTTCAAAAGTTGCGTCTCGTTATAACGAGTCCAACGCAACTGGTTTGAGATCAATCGGAGTTAAAACGAAGATTTTATGGAGGTTAGAAGGAAATAGAAAAAAAATAAAAAAAAAGAAAATACTGTTGGACCGGCCAGGCTGCCGGACCGGACCGGATGGCCAGCGGACCGGACCAGGCATCAGGCCGGCCCAAACCGAAAAATAAAAAAAAAAATCTGGAAATTAATTTCTGAAATGAATAAATAATAAATAATTAATTAAAATTAGTTTAAAATTCCAGAAAAATATATTTAATTATCAGAAAATTCTAAATAAATTCCAGAAAATATAAAAGGTTAAAATTAAATTATTCCCACTTAATTTCTTAATTTTGAGAAATGTAAATAATTAAAAATAATTAGTAATAAATAGAATTAAATAAGGAAAAATTAGTAGAAAATTCTAGAAAATTAATACAAGCTAAGTAAAAATAAAAGGAATGCTAAATAACTACTTTCCAATATTCGTAAATTTTATGAAGCCAAATATTGAGTGCCGGAGTTGGTGAGGATGGGCGTAAGGGCCCCAGACGACTAGTGTTGAGTGCCGGAGTTGGTGAGGATGGGCGTACGGGCCCCAGGCGATTTTGTTGTTGCATTCATGGCACGTGCATTGCATTGGGAGTGGGCTGAGATGTACGGGTCTCAGACGCTCGAGTGAAGAGGACCATGGTGTACGGGCCATGAGTATGTGATTTTGATGGACCATGGTGTACGGGCCATGAGTATGTGATTATGGTGGATCATGGTGTACGGGCCATGGATACTTGGTTATGGTGGATCGTGGTGCACGGGCCACGGGCATCGGTTGGGGTGGATCGTGGTGCACGGGCCACGGGCATCCGTAAGGATGGATTGTAGTGCACGGGCTACAGGCATCCAGTCAATCCCGGGATCATGCATTGCATATAGGTCTAGGGCATATTGCATGACATGATTCTTGTTGCGTGTGACACGTTAATTGAGCATGCATCACGTACTTGCGCATTTTTATGTGGAGTGCTTTACTTACCGCATTTACCTTATCTTAGGCATGTTATCTTATATTTATGTGCTATGTGTTATATCATGTTTATGTGCTATGTGGCTATATCATTTCGGTATGTACGTTTTGTATTTGTTTGAGGCGGGCATCTACTGGGTGATTTCTGTCACTCACCCCTACTTCCCAGGTGAACCGGATGAGGACTACGAGCACATCTTCATTGAGGACGGGGCGGACATAGCAGAATGGGCTGGTTGAGAGCTGTGGCTAGGATATGTGGGGACGCTGCAGTTGTTTTGTTCTTATTTATATTTTGGGGATTTCCACACACTACTTTACTATTTTATTTCCAGAGTTTTAATTAGCAATGTAATGACGATTATTGGAGTTTAATATATGTTATGGTTTACGTTTCCGCGAAAAATTTCTACGTCATTTTGACAAGTAAGAGATTGATTCGACGCTTTGTATTCTCCTTAGTGAGATACGGCGGGTGCACTGTTCCCGATGTTAGGGCTCGGGAGCGGGGCGCTACAAGTGGTATCAGAGCCGAGGCTTCAGATCCGCCTCGGAAACACAGGATTAACTAGATCACTAGACGTAAGTTACGATCTTTTGTAAAATGACGATTTTACCCCTAATAAACAAAGTAGACTTAAGAGATGATTTTAGACCTAAGTTATGATCGGGTTATGAGAGGTGTGTGCCGATGGTGAGCTTTTCTTATCTAATTATCAATTTATCCGCGTTCCACCTTTCAACTTATTATCGACAAATTTGTATTCGTTTCATGAACTCAAATTCTGGATAATGCCTCCACGACGCGAGCCGCCAGCTGGAAACGGAGGACACGATGGCGATGATCAGCAGGGTCAGGGGACCATTCCTTAGGTCCTTGTAGATACCCTGGCCAGGCTGACTGCATTGATAGCCCAGCAGCAGATACAGATGGCTCACCTACAGCAGCAACAGCAGCAGCAGCAGCCACCTCCAGCACCACCACCCCAGGGGGGCTTCGATTTTTCTACCGGGAGATGCAGAACTGCCGGATACCTATGTTCAGAGGTACCACACGACCAGAGGAGCAGAGATCTGGCTCAAGAATGTGTCTAAGCAGTTGAGATTGATGCAAGTTACGGATGGCCTGAAGGTTGATGCGGTTGTACCATTCTCAGAGGGTAATGCCGAGCAATGTCGGCAGGGCATGGCACGCAGACTGACTCCATCACCGATATGGACCTGGTTCAGGGAGGAGTACCAAAAGCACTATGTTACTAAAAGTGTCATTTAGAGGAGGATGATGGTGTTTCAGCTTCTGACGTAGGGGTCCATGACTGGGGACCAGTAGTTTGAGAGGTTCCATGCACTTGCGAGTTACATGCCCGTCATCATGGATAACGAGAAAGCGAAGATGCTGGAGTTCAAGACCAGCTTGAGCTCTCGCCTTCAGTCATTGATCATCTGCAATCAACCTCCACTTTTGAAGAGTTGCTGGAAGTGTGTCTTGAGGTTGAGGGTGATCTCGAGAGGGTTGGAGCGGTCGACAGGGCTAAGAGACCGCGAGAGGAGTTCCGTCCTAGGAGATAGGAGAGATGGTTAAAGATCTCATGCTGCCATCTGACCGGACAATCTTTCAGATCACCACAGTAGGGACAGGGATCAGCGTCTCGACCATTGATGATTGAGGGTCCCGCAGCGACAGCGGCACAGCCACTCAAGGCAGTTGTACCGCCACCCCTAGTAGGTACACATTGTGGTTATTCGCACATAGATCATTGCTAGAGAGCTCAAAAAGGTTTGCTGCAACTGTGGCAAACAGGGACATTATGCTAGAGAGTGTCCTACACCGGCACAAGCCCCTCCACCACAGGGTCAGAAGTAGCAGAAAGCAAAGGGGAGGACATTCCAGTGGTATGAGAAATTAAGGACGGCTTCTCTGATGAGCTATCATTTTCACCACCGAGCAGGGAAGCAGAGTTCAAGATTGATCTTATACCCGAAGGTAAACCGATCTCGAAGGCGCCATACAGGATGGCAACAACATAGTTAAAAGAGCTCAAGAAACAGTTATAGGGGTTGCTGGACTGAAAGTTCTTAGTGTTTCGCCCTGGGGACCCCGGTATCATTTGTGAAGAAAAAGGACGGTAGTCTGAGACTATGCATCGACTATCGTAAGCTTAATAAGATCGCGATAAAGAATAATACCCACTACTGATGATCAATAAGTTAAATGATCAGTTGAAGAGTGCCATGGTATTGTCGAAGATTGATCTTCGATCATGCTACCATCAGTTAAGGATTAAGGCAGAAGGCATAGCAAAGACTGCGTTCTGTGCTCGATATGGCCACTACGAGTTTCTTGTAATGCCCTTTGGACTGACGAATGCACCTGCGGCTTTCCTGGATCTGATGAACACAGTATTCAGGGAGCAGTTGGACCATTTTATGGTGGTGTTCATCGACGACATCTTGGTGTACTCGCCTAATGAGGAGGCTCATGCCGAACACTTGCGGGAGGTATTGGAGACTCTTAGAAAGAAGATAGAGGCGATCACGGAATGGCCACGACCTACTAACGTCACTGAGGTACGCAGCTTTCTTGGCCTTGCCGGTTAGTATCGCAAGTTTGTGAAGGGATTTTCGAGGATTGAAGCACCACTGAGTCGACTGACTCAGAAAAAGACTAAGTTTGTATGGACCTCCGAGTGTGAGAAAAGCTTTGCAGAGTTGAAGCAGAAATTGACGACTGCACTAGTGTTAGCATAACCCTCTGGCACTGAAGGATTTGTCATCTATAGCGACGCCTCAAAGAATGGGCTAGAATGCGTGTTAAGGCAGGGAGATAGAGTTATTGCATACGCTTCGAGACAGTTGAAGCAATATGAACAAAATTTCCCGACTCATGATCTGGAGCTGGCAGCGGTGATGTTTGCATTAAAGATTTGGTGCCATTATCTATACGGTGTAAAGTGTGAATTCTTCACAGATCATAAAAGCTTGAAGTATTTATTCACACAGAAAGAGTCGAATATGCGTCAGAGGAGATAGCTTAAGCTATTGTAGGATTATGACCTGACCATTAGTTATCATCCGGGAAGGCAAACCGAGTTGCAGATGCCTTGAGCAGGAAGTCTAATCACGCTGGACAGACACCATTGGAGAAAGAGATGGCAGAGTTTGATCTCGACATTGTTGATTCCACTGCTAATATTCTGGCAGCCTTAGAAATTACACCATCTCTGGTTGAGCGGATCAAGGAGACGCAAAAGGAAGATGTGACGCTTAGTGATATCCGAGAGAGGATGTTAACCAATTTAATTGAGGGCTTCCAGATTCATGATGATAGAAGTATTTGGTACCAAGGAAGGTTGTGCGTGCCTGACGATGAGGAGCTAAGGAGGGAATTGCTGAAGGAGGCATACAATTCGAAGTTGTCGATCCACCCCGGTGCTACGAAGATGTATAACGATCTAAAGAAACACTACTGGTGGAGTGGGATGAAAAGACACATTGCTGAGTTCATTGAGAGATGTCTCGTTTGTCAGCAGGTTAAGGCAGAGCATCAGAGGTCGGGAGGTTTGATGTTGCCATTAGAGATACCGGAATAGAAGTGGGAGCATGTGACGATGGACTTTATAGCAGGACTTCCTAAAACAAGAAACGGTAACGATATGATCTGGGAGATCGTTGATTGATTGACGAAGACTGCTCACTTCCTACCCGTGCCTAGTGATGTGACCGTGCAAAGACTGGTGACATTATATATTGATGATGTTGTTAGCCTACACGGAGTCCCAGTCAGTACCGTCTCAGACCGTGATTCGAAATTCACCTCTCGATTCTGGTCAGCTTGCCAGAAAAGGTTGGGGGCGGAGCTGCGACTCAGTACCGCTTTTCATCCACAGATAGACAGGCAGTCTGAAAGGACCATTCGGACATTATAGGACATGTTGAGAGCGTGCGCATTGGACTTCAAGGGGAACTGGGACGGTATGATCAATCTCATTGAGTTCTCTTACAACAACAGTCACCACAGTGCCATCGGTATGACACCTTTTGAGGCTCTCTATGGACGTAAGTGCAGGTCTCCTGTTCACTGGGACGAGGTTGGCGAGCGTGTTATTACCGGCCCTGAGTTGGTTGAGCAGACTAGAGAGAAAGTAAAGTTGATACAAGATAGATTAAAGATTGCTCAAGACAGAAGCAAGAGCTGGGCCGATTCAAAACGACGTCCACTAGAATTTGACGTGGGCGAGAAGGTTTACTTGAGAGTGTCACCTACGAAGAAGGTTTCGCGATTCGGTATAAAGGGTAAACTGAAGCCTCGCTACATTGGTCCTTATGAGGTACTCGAGAGGGTTGGTACGTTGGCCTACCGATTAGCATTACCTCCTGCCTTGGCTCAGGTTCACAGCACATTTCACGTTTCTCAGTTGAGGAAATATGTTCAGGACCTAAGTCATGTTCTAGACGCGCCACCGTTAAGGATTCGACCGGACATTACATATGAGGAGACTCCTATCAGAATAGTGGATCGCAAGGGCCAAGTATTGAGACACCGAGTCATCCCTTATGTCAAAGTGAAGTGGACCAATCACACCGAGCGCGAGGCGACTTGGGAGCTTGAGGAGCAAATGCAAGAGAGATAACCACAGCTTTTCGAATAAGGTACGTCAAGTTTCGAGGACGAAACTTTTTGTAAGGTGGGTAGGATGTTATGGCCGAAAAAAAGAAGAAGAAAATATATATATATAGAGATATATATATATATATAGATATAGATATACATATAGTAGATATATGTATACATAAATGTTATCAAATAATAATAATAATGATAATAATAATAAAAAAAAAAGATGATGATGACAACAAAGATAATTATAAACTAATAGTGTTAGAATCACATTAGGAAACCTAAACCAAAACCAAATGGGAAAACCAAATAAATCTACCATCACCCCCCACCATATACACGATTATACGCATAGCCACACACACACACATACACAAAATAATAAACGTACGGCAAAAGAAAAAAAAAAGAGAGAGAA
>AP025063.1:5557621-5599312 GCA_036186865.1 Eustoma russellianum
TAATAAACGTACGGCAAAAGAAAAAAAAAAGAGAGAGAGAAGAGAGAAAAGAGAAAAAGAAGGAGGAAGGCGAGGCCCCGAACCCAAATCTTAGTCCGTCGAATTTATTAGTATCGTTAATCGAGGTAGGTGCCTCTTCCCCCCTCAAATGGGTACGATCCATGCATGCTTGATGATATATTTTATGTGATTTACTTGTTTTAATTGTTTATATTATAGGTTTGTATTTGTTTATATATGGAAAAGCATGATGTAATTGTTTATTTGCTGCTATGTACTTGTATGAATATGATTTTGGTGGTATGATTTGAATTAGGGTAGGAATAGTCTTGAAAACAACTCAAAAGATTAGGAATTACATACTTAGGGGGTTTAAAAATTTCGTTTTGGCCTTAGAATAACTTCATCTAGCCCGGAATAGGTTATGATTGGTTGAAAATCGAAAAAAAAGGGTCTGACGGACGCGTTTCAGAGGGGTGGCGCGTGGGGCCCACGCGCGGCCCCTGACGGCGCGTCCGGACACGTGATGACGTGTCCACCTTCAAAAGTTGCGTCTCGTTATAACGAGTCCAACGCAACTGGTTTGAGGTCAATCGGAGTTAAAACGAAGATTTTATGGAGGTTAGAAGGAAATAGAAAAAAATAAAAAAAAAGAAAATACTGTTGGACCGGCCAGGCTGCCGGACCGGACCGGATGGCCAGCGGACCGGACCAGGCATCAGGCCGGCCCAAACCGAAAAATAAAAAAAAAAATCTGGAAATTAATTTCTGAAATGAATAAATAATAAATAATTAATTAAAATTAGTTTAAAATTCCAGAAAAATATATTTAATTATCAGAAAATTCTAAATAAATTCCAGAAAATATAAAAGGTTAAAATTAAATTATTCCCACTTAATTTCTTAATTTTGAGAAATGTAAATAATTAAAAATAATTAGTAATAAATAGAATTAAATAAGGAAAAATTAGTAGAAAATTCTAGAAAATTAATACAAGCTAAGTAAAAATAAAAGGAATGCTAAATAACTACTTTCCAATATTCGTAAATTTTATGAAGCCAAATATTGAGTGCCGGAGTTGGTGAGGATGGGCGTACGGGCCCCAGACGACTAGTGTTGAGTGCCGGAGTTGGTGAGGATGGGCGTACGGGCCCCAGGCGATTTTGTTGTTGCATTCATGGCACGTGCATTGCATTGGGAGTGGGCTGAGATGTACGGGTCTCAGACGCTCGAGTGAAGAGGACCATGGTGTACGGGCCATGAGTATGTGATTTTGATGGACCATGGTGTACGGGCCATGAGTATGTGATTATGGTGGATCATGGTGTACGGGCCATGGATACTTGGTTATGGTGGATCGTGGTGCACAGGCCACGGGCATCGGTTGGGGTGGATCGTGGTGCACGGGCCACAGGCATCCGTAAGGATGGATTGTAGTGCACGGGCTACAGGCATCCAGTCAATCCCGGGATCATGCATTGCATATAGGTCTAGGGCATATTGCATGACATGATTCTTGTTGCGTGTGACACGTTAATTGAGCATGCATCACGTACTTGCGCATTTTTATGTGGAGTGCTTTACTTACCGCATTTACCTTATCTTAGGCATGTTATCTTATATTTATGTGCTATGTGTTATATCATGTTTATGTGCTATGTGGCTATATCATTTCGGTATGTACGTTTTGTATTTGTTTGAGGCGGGCATCTACTGGGTGATTTCTGTCACTCACCCCTACTTCCCAGGTGAACCGGATGAGGACTACGAGCACATCTTCATTGAGGACGGGGCGGACATAGCAGAATGGGCTGGTTGAGAGCTGTGGCTAGGATATGTGGGGACGCTGCAGTTGTTTTGTTCTTATTTATATTTTGGGGATTTCCACACACTACTTTACTATTTTATTTCCAGAGTTTTAATTAGCAATGTAATGACGATTATTGGAGTTTAATATATGTTATGGTTTACGTTTCCGCGAAAAATTTCTACGTCATTTTGACAAGTAAGAGATTGATTCGACGCTTTGTATTCTCCTTAGTGAGATACGGCGGGTGCACTGTTCCCGATGTTAGGGCTCGGGAGCGGGGCGCTACAGTTTGTGACTAGGTTGTCTTGTTTAAGATATTTTAGTAATTATCTTTTATTGCTAGGGTTTGCAAGATAAGTGTGGTTTAATATAGGTAGTCGGCCGACTTGGTGGAGTATGGTGTGAGGAAGAACACTTTGTATTCGGTTTTGAGTTATTTTTCGAATATTAATACAAGCGAGTTATGCATTGTATGTGCGTGTGTTAATTTCTTTTACTTCAATTGGTATCAGAGCGAAGGTTCTATTGAAGGAAATTGTTGGCGCAGGGTGTTCTTGATTCGAAGGTTGAAGGAACCCGTGGTCGTTGTAGCGATCGCAGCCTTTGAAGGATTCGGGTTTAATTTCTTCACCATCATAGTAGGTTTCGAGATTATAGAAGAATCTTGATCATATCACCATGAGTGAGACGGGTGAAAGCAGTGCTTATGCTTAGAGTGTCGCAATGCAATCCCGTGGAAGAAAGGTAGGTTCCATGGCGGTACAGTGCTCTATGCTCTCTCCAACGAATTATACTGTGTGGGCCATGCGAATGAAAATCGTTCTAAGGGTTCACAAAGTATGAGATATGATTGATCCGGGGTCAGATGATGCCGACAAGAATGATATAGCCATTGCTCTTTTGTTTTAAGCGATCCCAGAAAATTTGATCTTACAAGTTGGAAATCAAGAAACGTCCAAAGGAATATGGGAGACAATCAAAATACGTCACTTAGGTGCTGAAAGAGTCAAAGAAGCACGCCTCCAAACCTTGACGGCGGAATTCGATAGACTCAAGATTAATGAGACTGAATCTATCGACGTTTATGCAGGTAAACTGTCTGAGATATCGCAAAGGCGGCGTCCCTAGGACAGCCCCTAAATGACTCAAGATTGGTGAAAAAGTTTCTTAATGGCTTGCCAAGATCGAAGTTTATTCACATAGTCGCATCGCTAAAGTAAGTGTTAGATTTGAACAAAATCGACTTTGAGGATGTGGTAGGTCGCTTAAAGGCGTATGAAGAGCGGATCAACGAAGAGAGTATATCTTCATCCCCACAAAATACTCTCTTATATAATTCTATGTCGGGTGAACAACGAGAGACACCGGATCAAAGAGGACGAGGGGCACGCGGTAGGGGCCGCGGCAGTGGAAGGGGCCGAGATGGGAGGAGCGAACGGCATGGATCTGATAACGCCCCTGTGGAACACACCAACCGTGGTCGAGGTAGAGGTGGTTCAAGAAAGGGTCGCAGTAAAATTATATGGCAACCATATGTCTGGAAATAAATCATACTTCTTCGAGATTAATGAAAATGTGAGAGGTAAGGTACGCTTTAGGGACGGCTCATGCGTTGAGATCAAAGGCAAGGGTTCTGTAATTCTCCAAGGTAAGTCGGGTGAACAACATTTGCTAAGTGGGGTTTATTACATACCCGAATTGCAAAGTAATATAATAATCCTTGGACAAGCAACGGAGGCCGGATGTGAAGTGACCTTGAAAGGAAATATTTTATCACCACAAGACAAATTTGGTTGCTTGCTAATGAGAGTTCACAAGAGCAAAAATCGACTATACAAGATTAGCATTCAGCCGGGTACACCTACATGTCTACAAAGCAAGATTGATGAAGATGCTTGGAAGTGGCATGCGCACCTAGGGCATATCAATTTCGAGACTCTGAAGAACATGAAAAGGAAGAATATTGCTCTTGGATTGCCTTATATCACTCAAGAAAATCGTATATGTGAGTCATGTCTTGTTGGCAAGCAGACAAGATCATCTTTCCCACACAAGACATCGTACCGCACGGACGACCTCTTGGACCTAGTTCATGGAGATTTACTCGGACCCCTCGCACCGAGCTCACTTGGAGGAAATAGGTATGTATTCGTACTCATTGATGATTATTCCTGGTATATGTAGACTTACTTGTTGAAGGAAAAGAGTCAAGCACTAGATGTCTTCAAGTGCTTTAAGAGCATGGCCGAAAATACCATCTCAAGGAAAGTAAAGGTGTTCCGGACCGATAGAGGAGGGGAGTTCACCTCTACATTGTTCAATAAATTTTGCGAAGAAAATGGTATAGTGCGACACTTGACAACTCCATATACCCCTCAACAAAATGGAGTTGTAGAACGTCGTAATCGGACACTAATGGAGATGACGAGAAGCATTCTTAAGGGAATGAACGTGCCAAATTATATGTAGGGAGAAGCAGTTCGACATTCCATATATTTGATAAATCGACTTCCTACAAGAGCCTTGCAAAGCAAGACACCTTATGAGATGTATAAAGGTGATAAGCCAAGTCTTCAGCACATAAGGGTCTTTGGGTGTCATACATATGCCAAGGTTGATTCTCAACAATTGAAGAAATTGGATGATAGAACTCGACCCCTAGTTCATCTTGGAATCGAAGTGGGTACTAAAGGATACCATCTATATGATCCCAAGTCAAGAAAGATCTACGTTAGTCGCGATGTGATCTTTGATGAGAGTGTCGGATGGAGATGTGAAGAACCTACCCAAGAGGCATCTAGACCACCGGGCATGTTTCAAGTAATATGGGAAAATATGATGGATGAAGGGACCGGGATATCACAGATAAACCCGGCCCAAGACCACGGTGAAATAAGCATGGCGCGCCATAGCCAGAGCCCGGAACAAGCCGCTAGCACACCTGCCGAACCAAACCCGCCGCAGGAAATACACCATGAAGACTCGCACGATGATGATAATGTACATCCACCTTTGATGCAACGGAGGTCCAGCCGAACAAGGACACAACCATGTTACCTCAATGATTACGTTTTTACTTCATATGTGGATGAAGATGATTTATTATTGAAGGTTGATGATGAGCCAAGAAACTTCTTGGAGGCAAAAGATACAAAAGAATGGATGATTGCCGTGAAAAATGAGCTTGAGTCTATCAACATAAATGATACTTAGGTGTTAGTTGATAAACCTGAAGATGTCAAACCAATAGGGTTAAAGTGGGTTTTCAAAATCAAGAGACATGCCGATGGCACAATAAACAAACATAAAGCTCGTCTAGTAGCAAAGCGGTATGTTCAGAAGTTTGGCATTGATTATGTTGAAGTCTTTGCGCCCGTGACAAGTATTAAGACAATCCGTCTACTAATAGCGCTAGCCGCATCCTGCGGTTGGGAAATTCATCATCTTGATGTCAAGACAGCATTCCTACATGGTGAACTAAAAGAACAAGTCTATGTGACGCAACCTGAGGGCTTCGAAAGGAGGGGATAGGAAGGCAAAGTCTACAAGCTTTCAAAGTCCTTGTATGGTTTGCGTCAAGCACCAAGGTATTGGAATACAAAGCTAGATGAGATACTAAAAGGTTTGAGTTTTGTTCGTTGCACCAAGGAAAAATTGGTGTATAAGAAGGCAAAAGGTGAGAACCTACTTGTTATAGCCGTATATGTTGACGATTTATTTGTGACTGGAACAAGTGCATCTATCATTCAAAAGTTTAAGTTGGACATGGCTACAAAATTCGAAATGGCCGACCTTGGCCTACTTCTGTACTACCTCGGCATTGAGGTGTTTCAAGCTCATGATGGCATCACTTTGAAGCAAGAAGGGTATGCTTTAAAGATACTTAAGGAAGCAGGTTTACTTGAATGTAATGCATCTCAAATACCAATGGAGCCCGGTGCAAAATTCTCTAAGGCCGAAAGTGAGGAGGTGCTGGACGCTACTAGGTACCGAAGGGTAGTCGGGTGCCTACGCTACTTATTGCACACAAGACCTGACCTTGCTTACTCCATGGGAGTCGTTAGTTGCTATATGCAAGAACCAAGAAAGTCACATGGAGATGCTATTAAACATATTCTGAGGTACTTGAAGGGTACATTACACTTTGGTTTGGCATATAAGCGGGGCCTCGTTGAGCGACTTGTTGGATATAGTGATAGCAGTCACAATATCGATCAAGACGATGGTAAGAGCACTACTGGACACGTATTCTACTTTAATAATTCACCTATCACTTGGTGCTCTCAAAAGCAAAAAACGATTTCTTTGTCTTCGTGTGAAGCCGAATTCATGGCAGCAGCCTCGGCAGCATGTCAAGCAATATGACTTCAAGAATTGTTGTGTGAAATAATAAGTTAGAAGCAAGAAAAGGTTGTTATACGTGTAGATAACAAATCGGCTATAGCACTCACGAAGAATCCAGTGTTTCATGGAAGAAGCAAGCATATACATACTCGATATCATTTCATACGAGAATGTGTTGAGACTGGGTTGGTTCAAGTGGAGTACGTTTGTGGTGAAGAGCAAAGGACGGACATCTTGACCAAGCCGTTGGCGCGAGCTAGGTTCAAGGATATGCGCACGCTGATTGGCGTCCAAGAAGTTCCAAAAGCGAATTCGGAAATTAAGGGGGAGAATGTTGGATAAGTTTCCTCATTTACGTTAAAGTGTGAAGTTCCTAAGTTTTAGGAACTTAGATAGAGTTTGTGACTAGTTTGTCTTGTTTAAGATATTTTAGTAATTATCTTTTATTGCTAGGGTTTGCAAGATAAGTGTGGTTTAATATAGGTAGTCGGCCGACTTGGTGGACTATGGTGTGAGGAAGAACACTTTGTATTTGGTTTTGAGTTATTTTCCGAATATTAATACAAACGAGTTATGCATTGTATGTGCGTGTGTTAATTTCTTTTACTTCATTCACTACCTCAATTCATGCTGAGCTGTTGGCATTGTATGATCAATAGCAGCGAGCGTTATTGTAAGAATGTTGCGGTCGAAGTTGATTCTGATTTATAGCTGATTCAAAGCTGGTTTTTTTTCTGCAGTGGAAGGATGTTACTAATAGGAAGCTTGCGCATATAGTCCGTTTCCGTTTCCGGTGTATTAGGTTCCTGCATTTACGCAGGGTCTCGAGAGGGACCGAATCGCTTTGCAATCTCACGTACGCAGTCTTATCCTACATTTTGTGGAAGAGACTGTTTCTGCGGCTCGGACCTGTAACCTCAAGTTCACAAAACAGTAACCGTTGTTCGAAAGCCTGCCCTTTTTGCACATCTAGTCCATAAAATAAGTGTATTGCTTCTGGTACTTCAGGTGTCAATGCCGCATGTTTATGGAGAGGCTAACCAAACGGTTGATGGTTGATTAATGAGGAATGTTTGGGAGATCGTCAAGTTCTTATTTATGGATATGATTTCCCACATAGTTTAAAACTGTTCTGGGGCGTGATGTGCATGGACATAAATTTCTTCGTCTTCATTAGTTGGTGCCATTTTTTGGCTGGTGTGTTCTGGTTTTTGTATTCTATTCGTGTGGGAGTGTAAAGTGTGGTTTTACCTTTAAGTTCAAATATGAAGACATAAAGTGTAGCGCCCCGCTCCCGAGCCCTAGCATCGGAAACAGTGCACCCGCCGTATCTCGCTTAGGAGAATACAAGGCGTCGAATCAATCTCTTACATGTCAGAAATGACGTAGAAATTTTTCTCGCGGAAACGTAAATCATAACTTAAATTAAACTCCAATAATCGTCATTACCTTACTGAATAAAAATTCTGATAATAACAGTAACAAGGAAGTCTATGAAAATCCCAAAGTATAAGTAAACACAAACAGCTGCAGAGCCCTCTCGTAACCTAGCTGCAGCTATCAACCAGCCCACTCTGCTATGTCCGTCCCGTCCTCAACGAAAATGTGCTCGTAGTCCTCATCCGGCTCACCTGGGAAGTAGGGGTGAGTGACAGAAATCACCCAGTAGATGCCCGCCTCAAACCAATACAAAACGTGCATACCGAAATGATATAGCCACATAGCACATAGATATAAGATAACATGCATAAGATAAAGTAAATGCGGTAAGTAAAGCACTCCATGTAAAATGCGCAAGTACGTGATGCATGCTCAATCAACGTGTCACATGCAACAAAGTCATGTCACACAGAATGCCGATATCTATACCGTGCAATGCATGAACCCGGGTCCTACTGAGTGGCTGCAGGTCGTACACCCCACAGTCACCATACTGAGTGTGCGTGGCCGCGCCACCGCACACCATCCTGAGTGTCGTGGCCCTGCCACCGTACACCATCCTGAGCGCCCGTGACCCGTACGTCACGACCCGCCATCAATGCAATGCACGTGTCATGAATGCAAAAACACAATCGCATGGGGCCCGTACGCCCATCCTCACCGTCTCCGGCACTCAATATTTGGTTTCGTAAATTTTCGAATATTGGAAAGTTGTTATTTATCCCCACCTTTATTTTTTCTTAGCTTGTATTAATTTACTAGAATTTTCTACTAATTTCCCCTATGTTTCCCTTACTTAATTCTATTATTAATATTAATTTTTAATTACTTAAATTTACCAAACTTCAGAAATTAAGTGAAAATAATTTAATCTTAAGCTTTTATATTTTCTGTAATTTATTTGAATTCTTATTGGTATTTAATTATATTTTCCTGGCCTGAACCGCCAGACCCGATACATTATATTTTTTTAAGAGGTTAATGGGCCGCCTTCGGTCCGACCCGCTGGCCAGTCGGCCCGGTCCGTTGGCCGGCCTGTTCTCTGCTTTAATCTAATTATTTATTTATTTATCTAATTTGATGTTCCACCAGTGGCAACGCGCACTGTGATTTGTTTTTCGATCCCAACCTCCATTTCCTCCTATTTCCAGTCTATAGGAACCTATTCTAAGGCCAAAACACACCTTCTTAAAGACTCCTAATGTAAAAGTTCCCCTTTTTTCCCATTTTTAAGGATATTTTGTTTTCGATTCAACCATACCACCAATTTCACACACACATACACGCACATAGCAGCCATAAATAATATATCTCATGCTTTCCAACATATACAAAATTTACAACTTAAACAAATAAAAACAACGAAACAAACTTCAAAACTTAAACAAATAAAACAACGAACACATTAGTATATCATCAAAGCATGCATGAATCATATCCGTTTGAGGGGGAAGAGGCACCTACCTTTTTGAAGAATTAACTTCCTACGTGGAATCTTTTCTTCTCAACCATGCTGACCTCTATGCTTGGTGTTGGACAAATCCTTCCTCTCTTCCTAAAGGCCTCGGATGGTTGCTTCGGAAAAGAATAAAAACTTTAACTTCCACACTTAATCCAGAAAGTTGACAAGTACAACTTTTAACACATTTTCATTTACCGTTATACTTGTTCGTTTACCATTTTATTTCCGTTTCAATTTCATTTTATCTTCTATGTATAAGTATACCCACGTATGTGCCGCGCCTATACACGTACATACACGCGCTTATACTTACGCGTTTCGCGCTCGTCCACTTTTTTTTTTCAAATTCAAATTACTTTTTGGCCAATAAACGCACAATATTCACAAAACGTAATCATATTTACATATGAGACACTACCGTGCACAAATCATAAAGATTTATAACTCCCACCAATTAGGATTCATATATACATATGTCAATGTATACACACGGCATATTAAATATATGTAAGTAGGTTCATGAAAAATTCATTTTATTGTTTTCCTTTTTCAACCCTGGGAGCAATGTCCCATCAATACATATCACTTTGGCCATTTTCCATGCACAGAATTGAAATTGTACTTTCATACAATGCAAAGATCCTTTCTGCAAAGTAAACACATGCACTTCTTTTTTTTTTCTTTTGATTTTACCAAAACAAAGAGCATTATTCTTATTTCTCCCTAAAGCCTTTATATATGCATTTTTTTCCACAGTAAATATATATATATAACCGTACATACTTATGTGGTATCAATATAATATTTTTAACAACGACCAACTCAGCTGGCCGAGTTTTCTTCAAATGATTGTAATCAAATTTCGGCCAGCACAATTTTTTTTTATTTTACAAATTCGATATCGATATGTATGCATAGTGTATATATATATATATAAACACGACCATAAATACCCGTATTTTCATCAATTGATGCAATCACAATTTAATCATGCATGATCCAATTTGATACAGAATAACATTGAAAAATCATAGTAAATATAGCAAGGGTACTTACCTCGTATCTCGATTATACGCAACATACAAAGAACCGGGATGAAAACAGACCAAAAATTATGGTTTTTGGCCCTTGAAACTAGCAGCAGCAACTTGGATTTGAAGAATAAAGAAACGGCTGGATGTTGAATGTTATAAATGGGCTGCTGTTTGTTATGAAGATTGGAGGATTGAAGTTTGGAAATTAAATTGTAGCTTTATTTGCTAATTTGATGGCGGCAGCAAATATGTTTGGAATATGGTGGCTGCCGCTTGCAGCTCTCAGAGAGAATAGGGCTGAATTTTTTTTTTATTAATGACGATGGTGATTTTATTTTGCATTGAATGTGTGTATAGATATATGTAAAGGTAGGTAGTCTCCTAGGGTATCTATGTTATCTTAATTCTAAGATAACTAGGAATTGGATTTATCTTAAAGTCTATCTTTTCTTCTCCTATTCACATTAGGTTTCCTACAAGGCATAGGTAGTTTATGTAAAGTATATCTTTTGGGTAGTTAATTCATATCTCCTCTTTCAATCCTAATAGTATTGGGATAAATATTATCTTTTACAACACACGGGTCATAACATTCTCCTCTCCTTACAATAAGTTTCGTCCTCGAAACTTGCGTATGGTGTAATCGTTGACTTGTTATGGTTCTACTTGATCTATTCACCTAGGCAATGACCATACTAAATATCTATTGCGTATCCCGAGATGTTAACCACTATACTTTCTCGACATAAGACTAAGTCTTTAAAATTATTTCTTGTATACCTACAAGGTAATTTCTAAGTCCATGTTCTTCGCTTATTTAAGGTCATAACCTACCTTCTTAAAATTATAAGATCAAGCTTAGGGGTATTGTCATCATACTGGGGTTCCATAACCCAATCGTTGGTTTACATCGTGCTCATATCTTTGGTCATTAGTAGCCTTCTAAAATCAGTTCTTAGATGTACTATAATCTTTAACTTAATTCTCTATAATTACAACTGATAAACCTCCCCTTATACCATATGACGTGTATCCTCCAACTTATTGCAATCTACGATTCCGAATTCTTAACTCATCATATATGATTCATCTCCTAGTTACGTGACCATCTGAAATATTCATCCGATCCTCCAATATACTAACCTTACTCTTTTTTTATAATCAAATTCTCAAAATCAATTCTTATACCTACAATCTAATTCTATGATCATCTCCTTACTTTTTCAGAAATATTATCAACAACCTAGTATACGAAGTATGTGTATATACATATATTTTTTTTAATTTAAAGTAGTTTACATAACTATAATTTGGGAATATAGATTTAATTGTGTAAAATAATATGCCTTCTAATTTGTAAACACAATAACCAAAGCATTATATATTTGTTTTTGCAAAGCGGTGTCTCAATGACCACTTATAAAATAGTGATATAAATGTTTCGCAAAAGTATTTCTGTTAAAACCACTTTAAAACAATTCAGACACAATAGTCGTAAAATTTCTTTTTTTTTTAAAAAAATGATTTGAACACAGTGTCTTTTTGCTTTCCCCAAGAAATATATATTTTGAAAGCTATGTTTTGTTTCGCAAAATACAACAATTGAAAGGTCACCAAATATAAAGTTTCATAAAACAAGTTGGATAAAACACCTCTCCTTTCAAAAAAAAGAGTATATATATTTTGACTATTTCTGCTTCAAAAAATTAAATAGGTTCATTGCAAGCAGGTAGATAACTTTAAAAGTATTTAAAGGGTAAAATGCTTGCAATATCGATAGTGACAATTAAAATTATTTTAGCAATCAATATGGCTAAACAAAAATTTGAAAAAATAAAAAAAATATATAAACATATCGTTGTTCGAAAACATCATTATTTTAAAATATATCGGTTATGTCTGGGGTAGTTGAAATTCCATTTTGTTGCTATACGAATTCGGAAAGAAATATATCCTTGTAAAGTAGGATACTATATAAAAAAACAAGTTGAAATATTTATTAACAAAAATCTTTGCAATATCTTTGAAATATAAAATATATTTTAGGTATGCGTGTTTATAAAAAAAACATTTAACTACTTGAATATAATAGTCCAATACTTCGTATAACTTTTTTTTTCTAAGTCACCCCTTAGTGTCAAACGAAAATCTGCCTATGTACCGTTTCTTATAAATCTTTAACTTGAGTTATCCAGTTCTAGCATAGCACACTTGATATTGATCGACTTAAGGTATTCTAGTTCACTATGCTTCCGCGTGCCACACTGATCCGCCGTACTTCTTTACTTAGTTGTTTCAATTGCTGATTTAACCTTAATTAGATCTCACCGGAAAAAAACAACAACTACTACTTGTTCCTACTTACCTTATTTCAATTCAAACCTACTCGATACATCAGTACTTACGCGTTCCTAGGAATCAACGCTTAACCCAATTTTGTAATGACTAGTCATTCCACTGTACTTATTTTAATAGTTCTCACTTATCACTATCAATCAGTATCCCTAATAGGACTAATATATTCGGGTCATTTGATATTCTAAAATTCAACATCTTAATCGTGACTAAAAACCCCCTTGTACAATATTCTTTGCCTCACTCTACGGATCATAATACTAATAAATCCCTTTCTTAGTAATTCGTTTCGCTACAGATCATCTCTTAAGAACTACGATCCCAACTTAGACCTAGTCACATTTTGACACTATCGTTGAGGTAGATGCGTGAACCCGCTTCATTTATCATAATGATACCATGTTTGCAGGGGTCGAATCTAAGAAATTATTAAATGGTTATAATCAACCCTCAAGTAAGGTGAATAACCCGGGGTCGTATGGAGTGCCCTAGGTATACGTGGGTATATCCCTTATCTGATCATCACTTAGGTAATGTCATGACTTATTTCCAGAATCGATACTTGGTATCATCATTTCTTCCGTCTAAAATCATTACTTATTTCTAAGTTCAATGCTTAGAATATAATCACAGCTTATGACTAAGATCAGTTCTTATGTTCAAATCATCACCTCATGTTCAGATTGCCACTTATGTCTAAGATCACTTCTTATTTTCAAATCATACTTAGTATACCATCAGCGTTTATGACTAATGTCAATGCTCAAGTCAAATATCAACTCTTAATCAAGATCGTCACTTATGTATAAAATCGTGACTTACGGGTAGGATCATCACTAAATTTCTAAGGTCACATTTTATTTCCAATAACATGCCCAATATATAATCATTGGTTATGCCTAAAAATCGATACTTATGTCCAGTATCACTCTTAATCAAATTGTCACTTAATTTCTAAGATCGTAGCCAAAATCTATGCTTCCGACGTGGATATGGAACCATGCTCTGAAAGATCGCACTATCGAACACATAGTACTTCTTAAACTCATTTCAAAATTAGATCCAAGTGATCGGCGGTGTCAGTTGTGCTGCGCCATCACTCCTCCGCATCTCTTGTCGAAGAATCTCAGGTCCGAGTGGGATGATGGTGGAGACGATGCATGCTAGTTCAGCAGCTGGTGCTATTGTGCTAAGGCGTTGGTTATGGTGACTATCGCATCTTCAAGTGCTTGAGGATGATCTCCTGATTCTGCTGGTTCTCACCATCAATCCCAGCCGACTCACGTCGTGGAGGCATTTCCTGTTATCTAAGTTTGTGAGAAGAAATCGGATTAGTCAATAATAAGTTGAAAGGTTGAACGCCGATAAATCGATAATTAGACAAGGAAAGCTCACCATCGGCACACACCTCCCGTAACCCGATCATAACCTAGGTCTAAGATCATATCTTAAGTCTACTTTGTTTATTAGGGGTAAAATCAAATTTTTATAAAAGATCGTAACTTATGTCTAAGTGATCTAATTAAGCCTGCATTTCCGAGGCGGATCTGAAGCCTCGGCTCTGATATCACCTGTAGCGCACCGCTCCCGAGCCCTAGCATCGGGAACAGTGCACCCGCCGTATCTCGCTTAGGAGAATACAAGGCGTCGAATCAATCTCTTACATGTCAGAAATGACGTAGAAATTTTTCTCGCAGAAACGTAAATCATAACTTAAATTAAACTCCAATAATCGTCATTACCTTACTGAATAAAAATTCTGATAATAACAGTAACAAGGAAGTCTATGAAAATCCCAAAGTATAAGTAAACACAAACAGCTTCAGAGCCCTCTCGTAACCTAGCTGCAGCTATCAACCAGCCCACTCTGCTATGTCCGTCCCGTCCTCAACGAAAATGTGCTCGTAGTCCTCATCCGGCTCACCTGGGAAGTAGGGGTGAGTGACAGAAATCACCCAGTAGATGCCCGCCTCAAACCAATACAAAACGTGCATACCGAAATGATATAGCCACATAGCACATAGATATAAGATAACATGCATAAGATAAAGTAAATGCGGTAAGTAAAGCACTCCATGTAAAATGCGCAAGTACGTGATGCATGCTCAATCAACGTGTCACACGCAACAAAGTCATGTCACACAGAATGCCGATATCTATACCGTGCAATGCATGAACCCGGGTCCTACTGAGTGGCTGCAAGTCGTACACCCCACAGTCACCATACTGAGTGTGCGTGGCCGCGCCACCGCACACCATCCTGAGTGTCGTGGCCCTGCCACCGTACACCATCCTGAGCGCCCGTGACCCGTACGTCACGACCCGCCATCAAAGCAATGCACGTGTCATGAATGCAAAAACACAATCGCCTGGGGCCCGTACGCCCATCCTCACCGTCTCCGGCACTCAATATTTGGTTTCGTAAATTTTCGAATATTGGAAAGTTGTTATTTATCCCCACCTTTATTTTTTCTTAGCTTGTATTAATTTACTAGATTTTTCTACTAATTTCCCCTATGTTTTCCTTACTTAATTCTATTATTAATATTAATTTTTAATTACTTAAATTTACCAAACTTCAGAAATTAAGTGAAAATAATTTAATCTTAAGCTTTTATATTTTCTGTAATTTATTTGAATTCTTATTGGTATTTAATTATATTTTCCTGGCCTGAACCGCCAGACCCGATACATTATATTCTTTTAAGAGGTTAATGGGCCGCCTTCGGCCCGACCCGCTGGCCAGTCGGCCCGGTCCGTTGGCCGGCTGTTCTCTGCTTTAATTTAATTATTTATTTATTTATCTAATTTGATGTTCCACCCGTGGCAACGCGCACTGTGATTTGTTTTTCGATCCCAACCTCCATTTCCTCCTATTTCCAGTCTATAGGAACCTATTCTAAGGCCAAAACACACCTTCTTAAAGACTCCTAATGTAAAAGTTCCCCTTTTTTCCCATTTTTAAGGATATTTTGTTTTCGATTCAACCATACCACCAATTTCACACACACATACACGCACATAGCAGCCATAAATAATATATCTCATGCTTTCTAACATATACAAAATTTACAACTTAAACAAATAAAAACAACGAAACAAACTTCAAAACTTAAACAAATAAAACAACGAACACATTAGTATATCATCAAAGCATGCATGAATCATATCCGTTTGAGGGGGAAGAGGCACCTACCTTTTTGAAGAATTAACTTCCTACGTGGAATCTTTTCTTCTCAACCATGCTGACCTCTATGCTTGGTGTTGGACAAATCCTTCCTCTCTTCCTAAAGGCCTCAGATGGTTGCTTCGGAAAAGGATAAAAACTTTAACTTCCACACTTAATCCAGAAAGTTGACAAGTACAACTTTTAACACCTTTTCATTTACCGTTATATTTGTTCGTTTACCATTTTATTTCCGTTTCAATTTCATTTTATTTTCTATGTATAAGTATACTCACGTATGTGCCGCGCCTATACACGTACATATACGCGCTTATACTTACGCGTTTCGCGCTCGTCTACTTTTTTTTTTCCAAATTCAAATTACTTTTCGGCCAATAAACGCACAATATTCACAAAACGTAATCATATTTACATATGAGACACTACCGTGCACAAATCATAAAGATTTATAACTCCCACCAATTAGGATTCATATATACATATGTCAATGTATACACACGGCATATTAAATATATGTAAGTAGGTTCATGAAAAATTCATTTTATTGTTTTCCTTTTTCAACCCTGGGAGCAATGTCCCATCAATACATATCACTTTGGCCATTTTCCATGCACAGAATTGAAATTGCACTTTCATACAATGCAAAGATCCTTTCTGCAAAGTAAACACATGCACTTCTTTTTTTTTTCTTTTGATTTTACCAAAACAAAGAGCATTATTCTTATTTCTCCCTAAAGCCTTTATATATGCATTTTTTTCCACAGTAAATATATATATATAACCGTACATACTTATGTGGTATCAATATAATATTTTTAACAACGACCAACTCAGCTGGCCGAGTTTTCTTCAAATGATTGTAATCAAATTTCGGCCAGCACAATTTTTTTTTATTTTACAAATTCGATATCGATATGTATGCATAGTGTATATATATATATATAAACACGGCCATAAATACCCGTATTTTCATCAATTGATGCAATCACAATTTAATCATGCATGATCCAATTTGATACAGAATAACATTGAAAAATCATAGTAAATATAGCAAGGGTACTTACCTCGTATCTCGATTATACGCAACATACAAAGAACCGGGATGAAAACAGACCAAAAATTATGGTTTTTGGCCCTTGAAACTAGCAGCAGCAACTTGGATTTGAAGAATAAAGAAACGGCTGGATGTTGAATGTTATAAATGGGCTGCTGTTTGTTATGAAGATTGGAGGATTGAAGTTTGGAAATTAAATTGTAGCTTTGTTTGCTAATTTGATGGCGGCAGCAAATATGTTTGGAATATGGTGGCTGCCGCTTGCAGCTCTCAGAGAGAATAGGGCTGAAATTTTTTTTTATTAATGACGATGGTGATTTTATTTTGCATTGAATGTGTGTATAGATATATGTAAAGGTAGGTAGTCTCCTAGGGTATCTATGTTATCTTAATTCTAAGATAACTAGGAATTGGATTTATCTTAAAGTCTATCTTTTCTTCTCCTATTCACATTAGGTTTCCTACAAGGCATAGATAGTTTATGTAAAGTATATCTTTTGGGTAGTTAATTCATATCTCCTCTTTCAATCCTAATAGTATTGGGATAAATATTATCTTTTACAACACACGGGTCATAACATAAAGATATCTACGATGGCATAAAAAACAAAAAGGATATCTATGGATAAATAACCTATAGAATTAAATCTAATGAGAACACATATTAGTCAACAATGTGTGAGCATAATTTTACGATAAATACAGAGCACACATAATTTCTGTTTAAGGAAGTCAGATTTTAAGTGAGACTGTATGTGACTCCTCTGGCTAAATCTGAGATTTTACATGGAATGATAATACTGTAGGAGGTCACTATGATCTTTTCTGAGTATTGCCGAATCAGTTCACTTCGTTTTTTAGATGGAATGAGAGAGAGTTATCCAACATTGTTCTATTTTTACCTTTGATAATAAAAACAACTTTGATCAATGGATTATAATTATGAGAGATTTTTTTTGAAGTTCTCGGCATATGGGATGTCATAGAAAATAGATTTGACATTTCCGATGCAAGCAAAAAATTAAGTGACGAGGAAGCCAAAGCTTTGAAGGTAAAGAGGAAGCAAGATCGTTTAGCTCGACATTATCTTAACAACCGAATTGAATTATCGGTCTTAAACAAATTTATGAATACCAAATCTACAAAAGAGGCTTGGAGAATTCTTGTGAATATCAATAGAGGAAGCATTGAAGTTAAAAAAGTTCGCTTACAAGAATTTCGGAGACAGTCTGAGATGACTCAAATGAAAACAAACGAGTCTGTTGCAGATTTCATATCCAATGTACAAGATATTGGTGGAAAAATATACGCCAATGGTGAAGTCATCACCGAAACCCAAATTGTCCAGAAAATTCTCAGATCATTGACTCTAAAGTGTCATATGAAAAAAATAGACATTGAAGCTACCAATGATCTTGACGAAATGATTATTGATCAATTTGAAGGTGAGTTACTATCTTATGAAATCTCACTAGATCAGCAGTTTTTTGGTATTATAAAGGAACCATTACAAGTTCAGACAATTGTTTCGAAAGATCAAGGGTTGTCTGCAAATAATGCTGAATCTAGTCAGCGCGACAAAATTTTCGAGAAAGAGGACGTGGCCAAAGAAGAGGTCGTGTAGAGGTAATTTTAATTACCAGCGAAATACTCTTTTTTTATAGAGATAATCAAAATAATGATTTTTCAAAAGAATAAAACGAAAATCCAATGCTTTAATTGCAAAAGATTCGGACATGTTCAAAGTCATTGTTGGTATAAGAATAGTCCAGAAACGCATATGAAAGTGTCTGAAAATGACAACACAAATCTCGAGACTGTGTTTTTGGTTGATTCAAGTGTTGAAATTAAAACAAAAAATGAATGGGTTTTCGATTCTGGTTGCATCAATCATATGTGTGGAGATAAAGAAATATTTACAGATTTGGATACTTTTTTGAAAACTACTGTGAAATTTGAAATAAATTATGAGGTACATGTTCTTAGTAAAGGGATGATTGCTATTAGTTTGAAAGATGATTCTTCTAACTTTATATCTCATGTATTCTATGTACCAAGTTTACATCACAATTTACTGTGAATTGGACAGTTATCTGTGAAGGGCTATAACATAGTCTTTGATCATGGAGTTTACACAGTAAGTGATCCGAGGATAGGATAATTGCAAAAGGCAAACATGAATAATAGTCATTTGTTTCCGCTGTCAATCAACTTTGGCAGTTTACCTTGCTTTAGTTATATAACATATGATGATACATAGCTATGGCATCTAAGATTTAGACACTTGAATTTCAGAAGTTTGAAGTTCCTTATCAGAAATAAATCTATTTTAGGATTGCCAAATATTGATTTTCCACGGAAAGTTTATGAGTCATGTACATTGGGAAAACAACACAGATTTCTATTTCCGAAGAACAAAGCCTGGAGGGCGAATGCACCACTGGAGTTGATCCATTCAGACTTATTGTAGAGAAAAAGGGGTTTGAGTGATTTTCAAATACATGATTTAAATGTGCACAAAAACGAACATAGCATAAACGTGCATGATATATATACATGTATGCATCATACATTGCTATTACTTGCCTTATTTAGCTTATATATTATGTTGCCGTACTAACGAACCATGAAGCGTTAAAGCTTACATCATATGGCAAACATTTGTTGTGTTTATACTATTTTCAGGTGCCACCATTAATGAACTAAACTAGTTCATTAAGTGAAGTACTTGGTTTAATAAAGTAAGTAGTTCATTAAAGGAAGTTATATTTGGAAGAGGCACAAAGGCAACAAAGCTAAGGAAGGAAAGTTTTCTCCTCCTCCCCATCTTTAATACACACGGCTATATACATATTTTACACCTATTTTCAGATTTTTTTTAAAAGGCACATACACATGTATTCCAACGT
Source organism: Eustoma russellianum (assembly GCA_036186865.1). NCBI lineage: Eukaryota > Viridiplantae > Streptophyta > Magnoliopsida > Gentianales > Gentianaceae > Eustoma > Eustoma russellianum. The sequence continues at coordinate 5,577,218 of AP025063.1, forward strand.
ACAACCGACACGTTATATATTTTACGTACGTATGATAACGTCACACCACTATACTTAACTCATATTTATGAGTATATTCTGGTCTTATATCATATGATATAAGATATGGTGATGACAAATCAAATACGACACGATAAAAGGTTCTAAACCGAAAATTGTCGTATCGGACGAATACCGAAATTTCGCCAACGTGTCACGTACTTGCCATAAATAAATGGCCAGCCCCTATACTTCAAAATTCCATAAAAATTTCGTGGGTTACATGAAAAATTCAGCCAAAAATACTTTCCATGTTGGCACACACAAATCACCCCACATTAAGGCCAAAATGTGAAGATTCCAAGTTTAATTTTGTCACATGTTAATTGTACCATTTAGACCAGCCAAGTGCTGAGATTTAAAGTATATATTATATATATTATGTATAACATCATATATATAACATGGGCAAAAGTTGGAATTTAAGAAAAATCGGGTAATCGATAAATATCGAAAATTCGGTTTTCTACGCACACAACACATGGAACGTTTTTGGTGCATCATGTGACACGTATCTAGACACTTTTTACATATGATATACATCTTAAAGTGTTCTAGAAAATTAAATTAAGGGCTGATTGGAATATAACATGTGTGTATTATTAAATGTGCATTATTTTACAAAGTTAGCAAAAATAAATTTCAGCACATGCACATACACATTCCAACGTCACCTACAGCTGATTTGGAGCATATGTGGAGCTTTGTTGGCATCTTGATTGGTCAAGGATCAATCATACAATGTTGGTGAATTAAAGAGAGAAGCTACAAATGGTAAGAATTCAAAATATATCTCTCTTATGCCACATGCTGAAAATTTCAGCATATTACATACAAGCTGAGCGAAATTGTGTCTTCAATGTGACATATTTTGTCATCTTTTATTATGTGATTGATTAGAAGAAGATATGGAAAGGTTTTGAATATTATTTAAATAAATAAATGGTGATATTTTGTATATCACACATGCTGAAATTCTTTCAGCATGTGTACAAATTTGTGGCCGAATTTGAGAGCCAAAATGTGTCCAAATTCATTTGTTATGTGATAGCAATACTTACCATAGCTTGGTGATTCAATTTTTAAAGAAAAAATCAAGGTAAATTGGGTATTATTTTGAAAGAAAAGGAATGTTGCACATGCTGAATTTTCAGCATGGCAAGACTACTAATGACCGATTTTTGCATTGGTTTAGGAAAGATTTTTTTGTCTTGAAATTTATGTGAATATCTCATGATTTATGGAAGTTATTTTGATGATTTTGGCACATGGTTAAGTGTAATTCTCAGATTTTTTCCAAGTCATCATGATGACAACGTTAAACCAATAAGGAGGTGCCAAGTAAGCGAAGACTAAATGATCATCCAATAAGAAGATGCTAAGTAAGCAAGGCCTTGTCACAATGATGTCTTACACTCTCTCAAGGACTTAAAAGATAATTTTCAAGAGGGGGAGATACACCAAGGGGACGGCTGCATCATTAAAAAGGAAGAGAAGAGAGCAAACAAAAACAAGGTCAAGCATTGCAATTCAAAGAGATCAAAAAGCCTAGCTCTTCTTCTCCTACATCTTCTTTCTTTCTCTCTTCTTGTAAAGCCTATTGTTTTTATATCTTTCAATCTTGAATAGGCTTGAGATAAACCACCATTCATTATACATCTTTGTAAAAGATTGATCAAGGTGTGATCAATCTTCATTCTAGCAAGGTGGTGGTGTTCGTACGAATTGTACTTACAATACAAGGTTTGTAAAGGGTTGGAGTTAGGTGTAACTCTATCAACCCTGTGGTAAGGTGTGTTGTGTGTGTGTGATTAGTGTGAACCAAGGAAGGTGTTCCTTGAAGACTAGAGTAGGTTGTTGATAACCGAACCAGTATAAAAATTCTTGGTGCCATTTACTTTCTGCATTTACTTTTCAGTTACTGCACTGTTTATCCTTCTTATTCGCATCCGTAAAAATAGTAAACGATTTTCAAAAAATTACGAAAATTTTCATAAATATACTTATACGTTCTAGGGTTAACTTGGTATAAGTTTCAACCCTTTTGGATAAGTATAAGTCAATCAAACATCAAAAGTTTTGAGACTAGTGCAGTCTGATTTTCAGACTTGCAAAGGTTGAGACTTTGATAGTAGTTGACCTACTTCCCAAAAGAATTTTCCAAAAATGTTTCAACCCATTTAAATATAGTATATAAGGAGTTAGTGGTTAAATTTTCAGAGCATTTGGACGTTCACACAAATAGGAATTAATTTTTCAAAACCATCTACCGTTTCTGGCAGATTTGCACAATCTGATTACCAACGGTTTTTTAAGGGGTTAAAGGTTGAATTTTAATTTGAAATTTTTAGGGGACCCTCATAACATCTGAGGCTAAGTTCTCTCAAAATTTCATAATTTTTGGAGACCTCTAACCTGGTTTTAAAAACGTTTTAAAACTGGTCCTGAAAACAGAATCTGTTTTCAGAACTTGAATTGCTTAAGTTTAAAGAAATTTTAAAAACCATAATTTCCGCACCCACTATTCAACCCCCCCCCCTTCTAGTGGTGCCTTGCAGATCCTACACTTATGCAATGTAAGAGTACCTACAAATGGTGGTTTTAAGTATTTTATAACTTTTATTAGTGATTTTAGTAGAAAAGCGAGGGTGTATTTTCTTAGAAACAAATCGGACACTCTGATACCGATTTAAAGGAACTTGATTGATAAATATCTAAGAAATTGAAAGAAAAAATAATAGAAGAACACAAAGTTTTGTTGAATACTTAATGCTCCTGTTTTAGAGTTTGAGAATTGTTCTTGGACATATGTTACAATGTTGAAGAAACTAGCCTATTTAAAGACAAATACTACATATGTTTATATGTGAAAGGTATGTGAACAAAATGGACAAAGTTGGTAAAAGCTATGTGATACGTTTAAAAGTTTCAAAGTGTTCATTGAAGAAAAAAAGTGGTTTTGTGATCAAAACTTAGAGAACAGACAGAGGAACTGCGTATATGTTCGGTGATGATTATCTAGAGAGAAATGACATTAAACATCAAATGATGACGAGATATACACCTCAGCAAAACGGGGTGGCAGAAAGGAAAAATAGAACAGTCATAGACATGGTAAGATCAATGATACATTCAAAGAATTTACCAAAATCGTTTTGGGCCAAGTCTGTTCATTGTGATGTCCATGTCTTGAACAGATGTTCTACAATGAGTATTGCAGAGGGAAAGTCCTTAGGAGGTATGGATAGGTCGGAAATCAAATGTTGGACATTTGAAAGTATTTGGTTGCATTGCTTATGCTCATGCTTTAAGGAAGAAATTAGATGATAAATCTGAAAAATATGTTTTATTGGATATTCTCATGAAACAAAAGGATATAAATTTTATAATCATGCAACCAAAAAAGTTGTTATCAGTTGAGATGTCATTTTTAAAGAGGTGGAGGCTTGGGTGTGGCTAGGAAAAGATCCTAAAAAATAGAAATTCTTCATTTTTTAATTATTGGTTCTCGTATACAGGAACCAGAACCCTTAAGAGAGGACTTTGTGTCTAAAGCATTATCAAGTCGTCGGCAACAAGAGAGCGATTACCAGCTTGATTACAGGATTACGAAATTGGTAATGGCAATGAATTGTCTAATGAAGAAGTTGTGAATTTTGCGTTATTCACAGATTGTGATTCAGTGACATTCGAAGAAGCTTTCAAAAATGATCATTGGATTCATGCCATGGATCAAGAGATTCATACTATTGAGAAAAATAATACATGAAAATTGACTACTCTTCCATGAGGGGAAAAACCCATTAAAGTCAAAAGGGTGTACAAAACAAAATATAAAGCAAATAGAGAGATTGATCGCTTTGAAACAAGAGTTGTTGCAAAAGAAAACAAACAAAAGACAAGTATTGATTATTTTGAGGTATTTCTTCCTGTTGCTAGACTTGACACAGTTCGTATGGTTATTTCTATTGCCACACAAAGTGCATAGAAGATTTACAAAATGGCTGTTAAATCTTGTTTCTTAAACAGAGTTCTAGAAGAGGAAGTTTATATTGATCAACCAGATGGATATATTGTCAAATGACAAGAAAGTAAGGTATAGTGGTTGAAAAGAGCTTTGTACTGGCTCAATCAAGCTCCACGAGCATGGTATACTCGTATCGAATCTTATTTCATCGAACATGGATTTCAAAGATATCCATATAAGCATACTTTATACGTGAAATATTCTGATCGATGAGATATTGTTATTGCATGTTTATATGATGACTTTATTTTTACCGGTAACAATGCTAAAATGATTTATGAGTTCAAGGAGGTTATGATTAGTCATTTTGAAATAACGGATCTTGGTCTAATTTCTTACTTTCTTGGTTTGGAAGTTTATCAAATGGATAGTAGAATATTCATTTCACAGAAGAAATATGCTGGTGATATTCTGAAAAAGTTTAAGATGGAATTTACAAACACATCTTAACACCGGTTGAAGAAAAGTTGAAGTTAACAAAAGGTGCTACTGGTGAGCTAGTTTATCATACATACTTCCGAAGACTAGTTGGAAACTTGAGATATTTGACTGCGACTAGGCCAGATACAACATATGGTGTTAGACTTATCAGTCGTTTCATGGAGTCACCACGTCAATCACACTTACAATCAGCTAAACGGTTTTCGAGATATATTAGAAGTACAAAAATTCATGGTATATTCTATTCTTGTGCTAATGATATTTCTCTTATGTGATACACCGGCAGTGATTAGGTTGCGGACACCATAGAATAAAAACACATCAAGTTATGCATTTTTCTTGCGATCCAGCGTATTCTCATGGTTTTCAAAGAAACAAGTCGTGGCTTTATCTATGGTTGAAGCAGAATATATAGCTGCATCAAATAGTGATACACAAGCGCTGTGGGTTAGACGAATTCTTCGTTTTCTACATCATGAACATGATGAACCAACAAATATTTATATCAAATAACAAATCAGCAATTAGGTTATCAAAGAATCTAGTATTTCATGAATGAAGCAAACACCTCGATGTCAAGTTTTATTTCATTCGTGACCTAGTTCGTGAAAAAGAGATTGTCATTGGTTATTGTCCAACTGAAGAACAAGATGCAGATATTTTTACAAAACCATTGAAGACTGAGTCATTTTTCAAACTGGAAAAAAATGTTAGGAATGATCAAGTTTGAAGATTTTGATTTAAGGAAGGCAATGTAGAATGAAACCAAATGGGAACATACATTAATCAACAATGTGTGAAGATAATTTTTATTTTTCAAATGGTAGGTACCAATTTCAGCTTTTCTTATTTTGTTCACATACCATTGACCAACTTTGCCTATTTTGTTAACATATCTTTTACATATAAACATGTGTAGTATTTGTCTATAAATAGGCAAGTTTCTTCAACATTGTAACACACCTCCAAGAACAATTCTAAGACTTCAAAACAAGAGCATTAAGTATTCAGTAAAACTTTATATTATTCTATTCTTTCTTCTTTTAATTTCTTAGATATTTATCAATTCAAATTCCTTCATAACCCGAACCTAAAAAATTTGAAGGTAACAATAGATTTTCGAAACCGAGATGATTGTATATTTGTTTTGAAAGAAATTACTGCTCGTCTTAGTAGTGGGGCACCACCCCAATACAATGACACTTGCGGACTCCTTGTTTGAATCATGGGTGTTTTCTTCTTTGTTTGTCACTTATCAATTAAATAATGACCACAATTATGATGATTGATAACTGATCCACGGACTAAGGTAATGTTTGAGAAACCATTCAAGCTGTTGTTACTTTGTTTTATTAACACGATAGTTAAATAAAGTTTCGACATGTATCTCTTTCATATAGCGTATAGGGAGAGATTTGAAAGTATGGGAGTTATTTAAAATATGACGTAATTCATCTGGTATCGGGTGATAGATGAAGAATTTGATATTGGAATAATTATCAATCATGTATTGTCAATGGAATTTACACGTATGTATAGTTGCTAACCAACTATCAAAAACTCTAGGAAGGATAAGATTACAACAACAACTCTATCTTACAAAGTTATCTCTAGAATAACAACCACAACAACTTTATCTACAAGGTGGTTAGAATAAAATCCTAATTAATTCAAACTAATGTTTATCTCAATTGAGATAAACATTAGTTTGAATTAATTAGGATTTTATTCTAACCACCTTGTAGATAAAGTTGTTGCTGGGCAAGTGTAAGACCTGCAAAAGATGTGGAAACTTGCGCTGCTGAAGCTGGCGAGGTTGAAGCCGTCTGTACTGCCAGTACCTTGGCCGAATCACTCACGGCATTGTGAGCACTCACGGCATTGTGGCCTGCTGTGGGAGCCGTTCTATCCTTGCGACCCCGTGGTACATTCCAATGGGTTGGATAACCTATCAGTTCATAACATGTTTCACGAAAATGTCCGAGCTTACCACAGTGTGCACAACGAGGCCGCTCCCCCTTACTCTTGACTCTGGAATGGCGACCTTCAACAGAAGTTTGCAACGACGCCAAAGCTGCGGCCTCAAATGGAGGGGCCTGACTATGAGCAACCACCCGTTGCTTTTCCTCCTGTGCAACAATGGCATACACATGCCCAAGAGACGGCAAAGGATCAATACTTAGGATATGGGAACGTACCGTATTGAAAGATTCATCAAGTCCCATTAGGAAATCAAACACCATCTCCTTGTCACGAGTCTTTTCAATTGTTTTGGACAAACCGCACGTGCACAAACCGCAACTGCAAATAGGAACTGCATCAAATGACTGAAGTTCTCCCCAGAGAACTTTGAGACGGCCATAATACGCCGACACCATGCTTCTATCCTGTCTGAGAGAGGCTATAGCACGACGAAGTTCAAAGATACGCGCATCCATTCCTTGTGTGAAACGCTCCTCCAAATCTACCCACACATCACGAGCCGAGTCCGCGTGAGCTGCAGTACCTTGTAGTTCTTTAGCTAATGAATTCGACAGCCATGCCAAGACGAGGGCATTGCATTGCTGCCACATCGAATAATTGACAGAGGTTGTGTCTGGACGTTTGATAGTGCCATCCACAAACCCGGATTTGTTCTTAGACCGCAAGGCATTGACGAAAGCCTTCCGCCAGACATAATAATTCTCGCCATTTTCTCCTAATGGCTGGGTAACAAACACAAGACCAGGATGGTCAGATGGATGAAGATAATACGCCGATTTGGGATCAGTCGTAGTGATGGACTGTTCAGCCATGATGTCAACCGAACAAGAAATAGGAAATGCTGATGAAGATGGATAAGTAACGAAAAAGTGTAAAACGAAATGCAAAAAAAATTCGGCAAACGTATGACGATAACCACGTTGTGTGGAAAAAATCGATCAAATGGAAACTCAAAATTTGATCGTCAACCGACTATGCGTGATAGAACGCTCTGATACCATGAAGAATTTGATATTGGAATAATTATCAATCATGTATTGTCAATGGAATTTACACGTATGTATAGTTGCTAACCAACTATCAAAAACTCTAGGAAGGATAAGTCTTGCTAGGTCGTTTGCCTTCTTATTCTCATCTTAGGGTTTTTGGGTGTTTATGTTATGCTTATACTTATCATCACACTCGTGATAAATTCGCTCCAAGGTCAGCTCCCGGTATTTTTCTTGGCTATCCCACTTCCCAAAAGGGTTACAAGATATTTGATTTATCTACCCATAAAATTTTTGTAAGTCGTGATGTGTTATTTCATGAGCATATTTTTCCGTTTGCTGTGTTGTCTACTGTTCCCAGCTCAGTCCCAGCCTCCATGTCTGGTCCTCATTTTCGCTGGGATGCTCCACCCGAGTTTTTCTCCCCATCGCTGGATGCATGTCAAGCCCCAGCTGTTCCACCCGAAAACTCCACAGCCGCAAACTCCACAGCCGAAGCAACCTCTTCCCAGGCTGTGCCCTCCCATTCCTCAGTTGGCCCTACTGCTCCTTTAAACCAGCCCTCTTCTCCCCGCCTTGGTCGCCGGCAGCGCCACTTGCCCCGTCACTTAGCTGATTTTGATGTCGTCTTGCCCTCTTCTCTCGTGCCATCGACTGCCTCCCCACCTCCTGCAGCTAACTCCACGGTATTTCTCTTATCTCGATTTTTGTCGTATCATCGTTTATCTAGACCTTATCGTTGTTATGTTGCGGCCATCACTGAGCGCGATGAGCCAGTTTCTTATCGTCAGGCTGTTAAACATGCACATTGGCGTGAGGCTATGCAGCGTGAGATTTCGGCCCTTGAAGCTAATCATACCTGGTCAGTTGTTCCTCTCCCTGCTGGCAAGCGCACCATTGGCTCTAAGTGGGTTTACAAAATCAAATATAATCCTGATGGTACTGTTGAGCGCTATAAGGCACGTTTGGTTGCTCGTGGTTATACGCAGGTTGAAGGTGTTGATTTTACTGAAACCTTCGCCCCGGTGGCTAAGTTAGTCACTGTCAGATGTCTTTTGACCGTGGCGGTTGCGCGTCGTTGGCACATTCACCAATTGGATGTCAACAATGCCTTTTTGCATGGTGATCTTACGGAGGATGTCTATATGCGCATTCCACCAGGTTTTATTGTTCAGGGGGAGACGAAAGTGTTTAAGCTTCGTAAGTCTTTATATGGTTTACGCCAGGCGTCACGAAATTGGTATGCTAAGTTTACCACATCCATCACTGCTCTAGGGTACACTCAGTCTAATGCCGATCCGTCTTTGTTTACTTTGTCCCTTGAGTCTACTTTTGTGGCTGTTCTCATTTATGTGGATGATGTTATTGTCACTGGTAATGACCTTGCGCGTATTACTGCGTTAAAGGCATATCTTGATCATCAGTTTAAGATCAAGAATTTGGGCCCCTTGAAGTATTTTCTTGGTATTGAGGTCGCGCGTTCCCCGACAGGGTTGGTGTTAAATCAACGTAAGTACGTTCTTGATATTCTTCAGGAGTGTGGTCTCCTTGGTTGTCGTCCAGCCACCACTCCCATGGATCAAAACATCCGTTTTAATGATTCTGATCTTCCTTTAGATGATCCTGCATTTTATCGTCGCATTGTTGGTCGTCTTCTCTATCTCACTGTGACACGTCCTGATATTTGTTTTGCGGTTAATATGCTAAGTCAATTTATGCATACTCCTCGCAAATGTCATCTTGATGCCGTTTTTCATTTGTTGCGATATCTTAAGCATGCGCCTGGACAGGGTCTTTTTTTGCCAACTGCGAACTCCTTGAATCTTATAGGGTATTGTGATGCTGATTGGGCTGGCTGTCCTATAACTCGCCGATCTACCACCGGATACATGCTTTATCTAGGTTCGGCCCTCATTTCTTGGCGCTCTAAAAAGCAACCTGTTGTTTCACGTTCCTCTGCTGAGGCGGAGTATCGTGCTATGGCTTATGCCACCAGTGAAATCGTTTGGCTTCGTACACTCTTGCATGATCTTGGTATACGCGTTCTACAGCCCGTTCCCCTTTACTGTGATAACCAAGCTGCTTTGCATATTGTCGCTAATCCGGTTTTTCATGAACGTACGAAGCATATTGAGATCGATTGTCATTTTGTTCGTCAACACTATACAGCTGGTCTTATTCAGCCAACCAAGATCCCGGGTCCACGTCAGCTAGCCGATGGGTTTACCAAACCTCTTGGGCCTTCCAGTTTTCGGCATTTTCTCAGCAAGTTGGGCATTGTCAACATTCATGCGCCAACTTGAGGGGGAGTATTGAGATAAACATTAGTTTGAATTAATTTGGATTTTATTCTAACCACCTTGTAGATAAAGTTGTTGTGGTTGTTATTCTAGAGATAACTTTGTAAGATAGAGTTGTTGTTGTAATCTTATCCTTCCTAGAGTTTTTGATAGTTGGTTAGCAACTATACATACGTGTAAATTCCACTGACAATACATGATTGATAATTATTCCAATATCAAATTCTTCAATAGATTGTATTTACGGTTGCTGGTTCGAATCTTGACAGCCGTAATGTGGGTGTTTAGATCCTAACTTCAACTTCTTATATCAAAACGGATTTAGGCTCAGACACTTTGTGAATACTATACCCTATGCCTCTCACTTTAGAGGCTGGTGAGTGACATGATTTACATTTTTACGAAATTTTTGAAGTTAAAATGGAATGAGTTTTGCATTTAAAAGATTTGAAAATATTAGGGTCTTTCAGCCACCATGTTGATTATGTGAGAGTTCATTCACGTAGAACGACTAGACTTTTATCATTTGTGTTTCTTTCTAGTGGCATCAAATTTGGTGTCACCAAAAAATCTAAAATAGGACCTACTTCGTGCGTGTAACCACCAAAAACAATAGAAATGATAAACATTTTATTTATTTTGAAATATTGATTACATCAAGTATGTATTCTTCGTACAACTCCCGATACTTGAGATACGATTTTATGGTAATAGATCACCGAGCACAGCAAATCAAGTCACTCTGCTTTAGCTTACAGGCTCTTCATGAAGATGCTGCAAGAATAGAAATAGAAGGGAGTAATAATAAAAAAAAGGTTAGAACAAAAAGATACAGTATTAACCAATAAAAACCTCAAACTACGAAATCAATCAGACAAGTCAAGGCTAGTCATAAATTGAAAGGAAAATTACATTTTACTTGCTATGTGAGTTGATTTAATATACAACACACCTCTTCACGTTTTAAATAGACCTTTGTCTTTTGTGTCTTTGGACTAAAATATCCCAGCCAATTTCAAGCCAAACCGAAGTTTTCGCCAAAACTTTAACTCGGCAAAAAAAAAAATTCTTCTACCAAAAATATGCCCCTTTGAAGCTCTCTTTCTCTTCTTCATCCTTCTTAGGGCTATGGACGGCGGTGCGGGTTAGCTAAGTGCTAGGACGGTAGAAGAGAAAGGATCTGCAGACCCAGCGGAGAGGAGGGGACATAGGGAGAGAGAGGGGGAGGGAGAAAAAAAAGAGACAACAGAAAGGAGAGGGAGGGGGCGGAGGGAAGAAGGAGAGGGAGGCAGAGGAGCGGGGAGAGGAAAAAGACGAATGGAGTAAAATTGGACTACAATAAAAATATTAATGCCATAATGGTCAATACGCAGTCATCTTTTATGGTTTGATATGAAATTTGTCGATGTCTTTTTAGTCCAAAACCACATATGAAATAAATGTCTATTTTGAAGCGTAAATAGATGCGTGGTATATTAAGTTAAACCACAGATAATGTAGAAATAAGTTTTCCCAAATTCAACGTTTCCCGTTAAAATTTTGCTCACTACGTAAAGAAAAAGATATATAATGCATACCAAAGCAGAACAATTGGCGCTTTCAGAAATGATAAAGCTTGGGGGAACCCGACACCTATAACTGAGACGTTTAATACGATCATTGGAGAAGGGGTGAACTCCATTTTCATAGTAATTCTCAATGCACAAGCAAATTCTTCTTCTCCCCCAATTCTCATTCCTGGCAACACTATTTAGGATTTCAATGCCAGGGCAGCATTTTGGTGAAAGATAAGGGGAGACCTCTTCTATATATGGCACACACGCACTGAAGTTGCCGTAGACATCTTTACAGTAGAGCCGCGGCGTCAGAACCGCCATGGCTGCCGCTGAACAAACAGCTAGAACTGCTGCGAAAAGTATGAGAAAGTTGGCCATTGTTATGTGGCTTGATTTGTTTGATTTGATTGGATGTCTAAGATCATTAGTAGTAACGACATTTATAGCTGTATTTTTTGTTAGGGATAAGGTTTGTCGGGGATTTCATAGTCGGGAGTTTCTAAGCCAATAGTGTTGTTGTTGTTAGTGTGAATTTTTGCTGCCTATGCTGGTCACTCTAAAATTGTGATGGATCATGTTTTCTTTGTGATGATCAGAATGTACTAAACTTTGCCATATTTTACGAAAGAAGAAGTACAAGGGGAATTACGAGTCCACGTAACATATATGATAAGTAAAACAAAGCGTTTCTAATGCACTATGTTCCTGCGTTTGTAAAGGGTATGAGAAGGGGCTGAATCGCTTCGCGATCTGATAAATGCAGCCTTACCCTATACATTGTGTAAGAGACTGTTTTCGCGGCTCAAACTCATGATCTTAAAGTCACAAAGCAGCAACTCTATCGATTGCTCAAAGTCCCGTGTAGTAACATATATGATAAGTCCACAAGCTATATTATCCTTCCTCCGCTGTAGTTTTATGATTATGTTTTATTATGTAGGTAGTTTCAAAAGTTTGTCCACTTTTCGTAATTAACTTACTAGTTTATGTTAATATAAAAATTATCATGGTAAACAATCAATAAAAAATACGCTAATCATAAACAGGCATGCATAAAAGGTCAAGAATGAAAATTAGATATAGTGTTAGTGAACATAATGTATTAATTAGCGTATGATGTCTTCTTAAAATCTTATATTTATCAACTAACACAAAACACAGAAACGGCAAAATTAGTTTCAATCTAGTAGTGATAAACCCTACGCAGAAACAATGCAGCCGTCTCTTAATGGTGTTTAACCAAACGAACTATTTGTAAACAGTTTGAGTTTGGGTCATATTCAGTTTATGTTTGTTCGTTAATTTTAATTAAGCAAGCCAATTTCGAATATCAAATTGGATCCATTTACATAAACGACCGGAGTCAAACTCGAATAGTTTTGCTCGTTAAAGAGTTACAACATTATTAAGCCGAACTTAAACATTTTTTAGACTTAAAATGTTAAACGAGCCAATACAAACTGTTCGTTGACTTACACAAATCCAAATTCAAAAACTTAAAGTTGAGCTAGAGTCGACTCGTTAAGAGCCATATCCCTCAGAAAGGACTTCATAATTTCCGATCGAGTGTCTTACTCTTTGAATTTAATATTAATATTAAATTAATTAATTTATGTATTTATTTGTTTTTTAAATTAAATAAAAATCTCTTAAATAATATTAATATTAAATTAAATAATTTATTTTTAGTTTATTTTTAAATTGAAATTAAACATCTCTTAAATAATAAATTATTTAAATTTATTTTTTTCCGGCTCACTATCCCTTTTTTCCTTTACTTTAGTTTATTGGAAATTTCATGAAAATATTGTTGGCCATATATTTTCTCTAACTTCTAATAATTTTTCTGTGACTTTATACTATTTTTTTTCTTATTTTTCTCTTTTTATGTTATATTTATTTCCTAGTTATTTTAATTAGTTAAATTAATAAAACTTCAGAAATTAGATGAAAGTAATTTATTTTTAGTATTTTATATTTTTTAGAATTTAATTATATTTTTTTGAAATTTATTTACATTTTTCTAGAATTTTAAACTAATTTTAATTAATTATTTATTATTTAATTATTTTCAGAAATTTAAAAACCGGCTATAGGCAGTTAATTTCCAGTATTTGGATGACAACTGATAATTTCACCAATAAGTAAGGCTGTCCAGAGCATTCGATGAAAGTACATATGCTACTTAAAACTTTGTGAAAAAAATGAATATCAGGTGAAATTAACTCACGATCCATAAAACACGTGTCAATACATCTACGTCTATAGTACCACGTCTAAATCAAAACTCCACTACCATAAAATAATCAGATTACAATTAATAAAGTAGCTACATGAAAAAGAAAATAATCCCTCTTAGTCTAACTACCACGGTGTTTCTATTTCCAATGGAGTCAAAGACACATTGTTCCTTGACTTTCAAATATGATGGAATAAAGCAAAATAACTCAATAAATTGGCTCTGGTTCTTATATTGTGAAGTAGCATTTGATCGACATAGCTTGGCGCATCATTATGGGTCATCAGAAAACAATCTCTATGTGTTTCTAACACATAGATATAATTGCGTACATCTGGCCTCTCATACCTCGACATGATGTTGTTGTAGTAATCTAACCACCGCGGTCTACGGTGACCCTAGTCTTCACTATAAAGTGGATCTCTACTTGGGCACATATTAATGCTAACACTTAATGTCATCAACTAACACTTATGAATGCCAACATATAACGTTATATATTAGTCAATGATCAACTATGGTGATGCTCAAACCATAATAAAGATTGTATGCGATTTAATACAGCGAAAATTAACTGAACATAGGACTAAATAAATAGGACAGAGTTTCTCCATGTCTCAAAAATTGCTTATGCCATTTTCTATCTTCTCTTAGTGAAAAGATTTGAAAAAGTTTTGTGGAGTGTGGACTGAACATAGGTAAATGGGGCAGAATTTCTCCATGTCTCAAAGATACATATGCCAGTTTTTATGTTCTCTTGCAAAATAATGATGCAAAAGGTACAACAATTATATTTCTATGTCAAATGAGAATTGTGTGTGCATGTATTTCAACCTAAAATCATAATTCAAAAAGTCTACTGGCAATATATGTTATGACCCGTGAAATTACAACAAAGGAAAATAACATTGTTATAATCGGTTAGAAAAAAAAAAGGAAAGAGAAAATAATATTAATGTTTTAAATGAAATAGAAGAGTAATTAAAAAATAGTAATAAAATATAAATAATAAATAAAAAAGAGAAGTGGAGAACGTGCATTGAGGGGGGATAACGTTTCCCTCCAAACGTCGCCAATTTCAGCAAATTAAAAAGGGCAGGGGCGCTGGGGTTAAAGGAGAACAAAGAAAAAATAGCAAAAGAAAAAGAAGGGGAAAGGCCAACGGCAGTGGAGAAGAGAGAGAAGGAATAAAAGAGAAAGAGAGAAAGAGAGGAAGAGAAGAGAAGGGCAAGGAGAAAGGGGTATCACGGCGTTCAAATCCATTTGGTAATCGTATAATTGTGAAATAGATTGCAACCAGGTAGGTTCCCTTTTCCTCCTCCAAATTGGTACAATTCAAGCATATCTTAATGATATATTATGTGTTTTTGTTGTTTCAATTGTTGGAATCTATAGCATGTCGTTGAACCTGTGAAAGATCTGTACTTTGGAGTGCTGTTGATGTGTAGCATGGTTTGCGTGCTTTGGATTTGATTTTAGAGAAAAATTTGATAATCAAAATAGTAAAACTGTTGCATGATTAAGATTTTCCATTCTTGTTTTGATATTAGAATAGGTTCCCATAGACTGGAAATATGTGGAAACATAGATCGGGTCGAAAAATGACCGCCGGAAGCGGCAAGTGAGCCTCACGTGCCGCCGGAAGAGCCGCGCGTGGCTCCATACGCGCGCGTGAGATAGCACGCGCTCTGGTGGCGGATGGGTGCATGATATATTTTAAAAAAAATCTGATGCCTTTAGGGCCGGCCGGCCAGCGCAGACCAGGCCAGCCCCTTAATGGGCCTCTCGCTGGCAGCTGCAGGACCAGCCCATTTAGCCTATATATATATATATATATAAGACAAATGGTGCAGGCTGGCGGACCGGGCCGAATGGCCAACGGACCGGGCCAACTGCTAGCCGGCCCAATGACATCCGGAAATTAAAAAATAAAATAGGGGTTAGCAGGCCAGACCTGGCGGGCCGGACTGAGGGTAGACGCTGATCAGGGCTGGCGAAAGGGGCCAGCCCAGTTGCTAAAGTAATTATTTTTTTATTTTATTTTCTGAAATTCGAATTTATTTATTTAATTTAAAATAGTGATAATTATAGGAAAAATATAAATAAATATGAGAAAAGTATAAATAAATTCTAGAAATTATAAAATGATGAAATTAAATTATTTCCATTAAATTTCAGTAATTATGATAATTTATTTAATTTGGATAATTATGTAATAAATAGAAATAAATAGGGAAAAATGAGGAAAAATATAGAAAATGCACGATAAATGCATACAAGCCATAGAAAAAATAGGTTTGATGCCAAACAACATTAAATCATTACTTGGATAATAAATAAACCTAGATTTGAGTGACAGAGGATGGTGAGAATGGGCTATGGGCCTCAGGCGATCTTTAAATAAACCTAGATTTGAGTGCCGGACGATGGTGAGGATGGGTCAGGGGCCTCAGGCGATTATATTTTTGCATTCATGGCACATGCATTGTATTTATGGTGGGTCGTGACGTACGGGTCGCAGACGCTCAGTATGGTGTACGGTGGCGGGGCTAAGTACACTCAGGATAGTGATTGTGGGTGGGTACGACCCACAACCACTCAGTAGGTCCCGAGATCATGCATTGCATGATGGAGATATTGACATTCTGTGTGACATGACTTTGTTGCGTGTGACATGCATAGTAGGACATGCATCACGATGTTGCGCATTCTTTATTTGGAGTTAATTACCTTTCCGCATTCTTTCATATGCTTATGTGATATCATGTTATGTGATATATGTTATATCATTTTTGTATGCTCGTCTTGTACTAGTTGGAGGCAGGTGCCTACTGGGTGGTTTTTCGTCACTCACCCTTACTCCTCCCCCCTTCAGGTGAGCATGAGGACGTCTACGATTATGTCTTTGTTGAGGACGGGGCCGATACAGTAGAGTAGGCAGACTGACGGTCGCATCTAGGACACGAGGAGACCTTGCGGCTGTCTGTTATTATTTTTTTGGGATTCCATCAAACATTACCCTGTTTAGATAGATAGATTTTAGATGCGAGCTTTTGATATTACTGTCATGTCTTGTTTATTATTCTATTGAGATATTTTCTTTTATTCATGAAATTTAATGTATGGTATTTCGTTTCTGCGAGAAAAGTTTTTACGTCTTTTTCGGACATGTTGGAAATTGATTCAATTCCTTGTATTCTCCTTAGCGAGATACGGAGGGTGCACTGTTCTCGATGCTAGGGTTCGGGAACAGGGCGTTACAGGTGGTATCAGAGCCGATGCTCCAGATCCGCCTCAGAAACGCAGGATTAACTAGATCAACTAGACATAAGCTATGATTTTTTTCCTAGAAACAACGAGTATACCCCTAATAAATGAAGTAGACCTAAGCTATGATCGGGTTAATAGGGGTGAGCAACCGTCCTAAACCGTTTTGCATGTTATTTTTAGAACCGAACTCGAACCATGAACTTACGGAACCGTGGAACTGTTTAAAACGGTTCGGTTCCGGTTCAGAACCGTGGAACCGCGAAATTATATAACATTTGTTTAGAACCTATGGTGCTGGATGCCGATCTGCCTAGCTGTATTTGACCCTTTATTGCTCTCTCGGTTTCAAGAGGGAAAAGATTAATTAATTGATCAGGAAATCATGCTTCTCTTATTACTCAGTGTGTCATTAAATAGGTCAACACTGATAATAAAAAAGGAAAGTACCAAACAGAAAGTCTATCACAATTATTGATTTGATCACGCCAACAATGTCAAAGGAATCATCATCATCATCATTATCCGTACCCAATATATCCCAACGACAGCAAAAGCTATCATTAGGGTCTGGGGAGGGTAAGTGGTAGGCAGATAATACCTTTGTCCCAAGGGATAGAGAGTCTGCTTCCAGCGAGACCTCCGGCTCTATATGTACCTGCATAAATGACATAATAATATAGATATGATGTGCTAGTGTGTTAGTGAAGGAATTCAGTGAATACAAAGAAGAGGCTTTCGATATTAAAATACACATAACTTGTATGTACATGTAAAGCAAAAAAGAAAATGCCTTTTTTAAGGAAAAAATACTATTTATTGTTTATATTAAAAAAAGTAAAATATTATTATTTATACGGTTTGGTTCCGGGTCTAACGGTTTAGGAAAAATAGGAACCGAACTAGAACCGTGAAGCAGAAAAACGGTTCTGGAACCGAACCGTGAAACTTAAACGGTTCTAGTTCAGTTTAAAATCCATATTTTTGGTTTGGTTTCGGTTGGGTTTTACGGTTCCCAGTTTCTTTGCTCACCCCTAGTTAAGGGAGGTGTGTGCCGATGGTGAGCTTTTCTTGTTAATTACTGTTACCCGTGATCAGCTATTTAATTTATTTTTGGACTAAACTACATACTTTTCATTAACTCGAACTCCAGAAAAATGCCTCCACGACGTGAGCCAGCGGGTAATGGAGGACACAACGGTGATGACCATCAGGGTCAGGGGGTCATATCCCAAGTCCTCACAGATACTCTAGCCACTCTGACTACCTTAGTGGCTCAATAGCAGGTACATATGGCTCACCTGCAGCAGCAGCAGGAGCAGCAACAGCAACAGCATCCACCACCACCCCAGGACTTTGATTCTTCTATAGGGAGATGCAGCACTCCCGGATACCGATGTTTAGGGTACTACACGGCCAGAGGAGGCCGAAATCTGGCTCTAGAATGTGACCGAGCAGCTAAGGTTATTGTAGGTTCCGGATGATCTGAAGGTAGAGGTGGTCGTTCCATTCCTTGAAGGTGATGCTAGGGAATGGTGGCTTAGTGTGCAGCACCGGTTGACCCCACAGTTGACTTGGACCCAGTTCTGGGAAGAGTGTCAAAGGCACTATGTTCCCGAGAGTGCCATACAGAGGAGGATGACTGAGTTTCAGTTGCTTACACAAGGGTCTATGACGGTGGACCAGTACTCGGAGAGATTCCATGCACTAGGTAGATACGTTCCTTCCGTTATAGATAACGAGAAGGCAAAGATGTCGAAGTTCAAGACTGGACTGAGTCCTTGCATTCAGTCCTTGATTATTTGTGCCAGACAGGGGACCTTTGAGGAACTGCTTGAGGTATGCCGGGATGTTGAGAGTGACCTCAGGAGGGTCGCAACAGATGACCGGGCGAAGTGGCCACGGGAGGAGTATCGTTCAAGGAGAATAGGGAGATGGCTGAAAGTACCCCGCCGCCAGCAGCCGGGAAGCACTTTCTGACCACCGCTGCAACAGAGACCATTTACCCAGCCACTTGCCATTGGAGGACCAGCGGTGACTGATGCGTAGCCAGTGAGGGCGGTGGCGCCCACTAAACCACGTGTCCATTGTGGACGCTTCCATCTGGGTCAGTGCTGGAGGACCGGGGACATTTGCTATAGGTGCGGCGCCTCAAGGCACTTCGCCAGAGATTGCCCCGCGTAGAGACAGGCACCACCCCCATAGCAGGGCCAGACACAGCAGAAGGGGAGGCCAAAGACTAATGTCCGAGTGCATGTTATGACACACGCCGACGTCAAGGAGGCCGGAGACGTCGTAGCAGGTACATCTAATTAAGTGTTAAAGTTTCAGTTTGCCTTAGATACCTTTCCTTCTTGTGGTTACATGTTATATGTATAGCCCTGCACATGTTAGATGAGATATTGATTAACAAGGTTCCAGCTATGTACTTTTTGATAGTGGGGCTAGCCATTCATTTATCACCGGGAGGTTCGTCAAGAGTTTGAATATTCCACTGGAATGGCTCAAGATCCCTTACCACGTCCAAACCGCCGGTGATCAGGTGTTTGTATTGCACTATCAATACAAGGACTGCCCATTGGATATTAATGAGCTGGAATTCACTGCAACTCTAATTCCGATCCAGATGCAATATTTTGATGTTCAACTGGTCATGGATTTTCTGGCCAAGTATCAGGTCACAATCGACTGTCGTCAGAGGCAAGTCTGCATCCAGACGCAGAGTATGCAAGAGGCCATCTTTCAGGGGGATTGCAAACTACAGAAGCCGCCTAAAAAGATATACATGAGTGCAATGCAGGCATGCCGGGCGTTAAGGAAAGGTAATCAAGGTTTTTTTGTATATGCTATTGGTGCAGAAAAAGAGTTACCCTCGATAGATTCGATACCAGTGGTGAATGAGTATAAGGATGTATCTCTTGATGAGCTGCAAGGATTACCGCCCAGTCGGGAGGTAGAGTTTGAGATTAATTTACTGCCTGGTGCTGAGCCGATATCGAAAAGCACCATATAGAATGGTTCTGGCTGAGCTAAAGGAGCTAAAAGAGCAACTGCAGGAGTTACTAGACCAAAAGTTCATTCGACCCAGCGTCTCACCCTGGGGAGCTCCAGGCTTGTTCGTGAAGAAGAAGGATGGCAGTATGAGACTCTACATCGATTATAGAGAGATTAATAAGATCACCATCAAGAACAAGTATCCTCTACCCTGGATCGAGGACCTCTTCGATCAGTTAAATGTACCTTTAAATCAATGTAATTCAAATTACTACCATAAAATTTTTCAATTGACTCCTCAACTTTGGCATTTTTTAGGGTGCTAAGGTATTCTCTAAAATTGATCTTCGATCCGGATATCATCAGCTGAGGATTAAAGCAGAAGACATAGCGAAGACTGCTTTCTGCACTAGATGTGGCCACTATGAGTTTATCGTGATGCCATTCGGTCTGGCTAATGCTCCCGCAGCCTTCCTGGACTTGATGAATACAGTGTTTAGAGACCAGGTTGATAAGTTTATGGTGGTCCTTATCGATGATATTCTGATCTATTCTCTGGACGAGGAGTTGCACGAAATAAATTTGAGGGAGGTTTTGGAAGTCCTCATGCAGAAGAAGCTATACGCCAAGTTTAGTAAGTGCGAGTTTTGGTTGAAGAGCGTTGCTTTCTTGGGACACGTGGTTTCGGAAGAAGGAATTTCTGTGGATACCAAGAAGATTGAGGCTATTACTGAGTGGCCCAGACCGACTAATATGACTGAAGTGAGGAGTTTCGTGGGCATGGCTGGCTACTACCGGAAGTTTGTAGAAGGGTTCTCGTCTATTGCGGTGCCGTGATCAGGTTGACTCAGAAAAAGTCAAAGTTTGTATGGACCGCTGAGTGCGAGCAGAGCTTTGCAGAACTTAAGAGGCGATTGACGAGGCTCCTATACTTGCTCAACCCTCAGGCTCATAAGGGTTTATCATCTATAGCGACACATTGAAGAATGGGCTAGGTATATGCATAAGACTTCCATTAAGTTCTATATGCATTACAATATGGTGTAACCTCTTTCTTTTCAGGATGTATCTTGATGTAGAACGACAAAGTTATTGCTTATGCTTCATGCCAGTTGAAGCCCTATGAGCAGAATTACCCGACGCATGATCTGGAGTTGGAAGTGGTAGCATTCGCGCTAAAGATTTGGCGCCACTATCTGTATGGTGTGAAGTGTGAACTTTTTACCGATCATAAGAGTCTGAAGTACTTATTTACACAGAATGAATTGAACATTGCCTCAGAGGAGATGGCTTGAGTTATTGCAGGACTATAATTTGACTATCAGCTATCATCCAGGAAAAGTGAATCGAGTTGCAGATGCCCTGAGTATGAACTCCAGCCATGCCAGACAGACGCCGTTGGAAAGGGATATGGCAGAGTTAGATCTTGATATCGTGGATTCCACAGCTAATGTTCTAGCAGCACTAGTTATCACCCCATCCTTGATTGAGCAAATCAAAGAGGCGCAGAAGAGGGATGTAGCTCTTAGTGAGATCCGAGAGAAGATGATGACAAGCCAAGTTGATGGATTTCAGATGCATGACGACAACAGCATGTGGTTTCAAAAGAGGCTGTGTGTTCCTGAGGTTGAGGATCTCAGAAGAGCAGTATTAAAGGAGGCGCAAACTCGAAGTTGTCTATTCATCCAGGTTCTATGAAAATGTATAATGACTTGAAGAAGCATTACTAGTGGAGCGGAATGAAGAGACACATAGCCGAGTTTATTGAGAGGTGTCTGGTGTGTCAGCAGGTCAAGGCGGAGCATCAGAGACCAAGAGGTTTGTTGATGCCGTTAGGGATTCCTGAATGGAAGTGGTAGCATGTGACCATGGATTTTGTAGCGTGCCTCCGAGAACACAAGGAATGGCAATGATATGATATGGGTAATTGTGGATCGCCTGACGAAGTCTGTTCATTTTCTATCGTTACCGAATGATGTGACCCTTGACAGATTGGTTACACTGTATATCGACAACATCATCAGTTTACATGGCGTCCCAGTCAGTATCGTCTCCGACTGGGATTCGAGATTTACTTTCAGGTTATGGTCAGCATGCCAGAGAAGGATAGGGACCGAGCTGCAATTGAGTACAACTTTCACCTGCAGACGGATGGGCAGTCAGAGAGGACCATATAGATGTTGGAGGATATGTTGAGGGCTTGCGCCATCGGCTTCAAGGGGAACTGGGACGGTATGATCAAGTTGATTGAGTTCTCCTA
>AP025063.1:5599322-5617050 GCA_036186865.1 Eustoma russellianum
TAAAAGTGCATAGTGGAATTATCGTATCTGGTATTCTGATTTGGTTTAATTTATATCTATTGACTTAAGTTGTTACTGACTAATTTACTTGAAACGTATCGTATGTCCGACACGTTTGTTATCTACTCCCGTCAAATCTCGCTATATCCGTTAACTTAGCATTTGGTTATTTTTCCGAGCTTTTCTAACCCCGTGATGATTTACAAAATAACACTGGTTCATGATGTAATTATAATTGCTCCCTCTCTAATTAGGCACAAATTCAAATTTGAATTTTGAATTCTATATCATCGTTGTCTCCCCCCTTAAATTATGCAATCATACTCTCTCCCCCCCCCCCGCCTTAAATCATGCTTCTCTCCCCCCTTTATTTTGTAAATAATATCAAAAGTACATGCAAGAAAGAAAGCAAAAATCTTGCATTTCAAGTGCATTCTTAAGGGTTATTTATTCAACCCTTTGCAAATGTACCTTTTGGTACTTAAACTTGGGTGACCTTCCTAGGTCTTTCAAAAGGCAAGAAAAGAGATGAAGCAGCAATGTAACAGATGCGGTGCAAATTTTTTTTGCCTTTGGCCGAGAATGCCATCATGCACATGGTATGATTTTTGTTTTTGATATGCCTTCGTATTAGTGTGCATGGTGCGTGATCCAGATTCATTTATGTTATATGAATGTCATGTATGAATCAATAGTTTCTTTGCATATTTATACGACACATAATTATATCTTGTATGATATGAAAAAGAAGGTCGATGAGATGAAGTAGGGGGTGATCTAGGCGTCCTTTTTGGTGCTACATTTGCATGTGTTTTCTTAGATGAAGATAGAGTGAAGTTAGTTGATTTATTTTGTTTTTTGGTTTTCTCAAGGTATCCTAATCCAGTTTTGTCGCTTTCATGCTTTTGTGAGGAGATGATGCAATCTAGCATGTTTGTACTCGTATCAAACTTTCACTTCACCATTTTTTCTAAATCCTTATTTCTTGATTTCAAATTTAAAATCTCATATTTCATTTCATTTTTCTCCGTTGTCAAAGAAGAAATTTCAGATTTTAATGAATTTATCATGCAAGACGACTCTTCTTTTGAATCATTTAGTTTAGATGCAAGATTCGAGTTAGAAGAGATTAACAATTTCTTGTCCTCAATTAAACGTTTCTTTTCTTTTGCAAGAGCCTTAGGAAACTTATGTAATTCAAGATATTCAACATACAAATCATTATAAGATAGTTTAGAATCCGAATCAGAATCAGAATTTACCTCACTATCAAAAGGTGGAGGCCTTTGGATTGACATATCTTCTTGTTCGGTTTTATAGCTAGTGGATGCTATCTCACAAAGATCGTTGGATCTTTTAGTAGTGATTGTGCCTGCACTCTAATATCACTTGTAGGACTTGTATCACCACTAGAAGGGAGGGTTGAATAGTGGGTGCGAAAAATTTGGTTTTTAAAAACTTTTGAACCAAAAACCTCACTTCTGAAAACAGTTTCTGTTTTCAGATCCTGATTTGAAATAATTAAATGACCTAGTTAGAGACCTTCAAAAACTAAGAAATTCGGTGTGAATGAACTCTTAGATGTCATGAGTATCTCATAAAAATTTCAAATTAAAATTCTACTCCTAACCCCTTGAAAATATGTTCTTGGTCAGATTGCGCGAATCTGCTAGAAACCATACTCCGACTTGAATATTTTATTCCGATTAATTAGTGACTCCAAATGATCTCAAATTTTTTTGAATGACCCTTAGATATGTAATTTAAAGGGTTGAAATAGTTTTTAAAAATTCCTTTAGTAAGTATGTCAAATACGTTGATGTTCTCAACCTTTGCAAGTCTAAAATTCAGATTGCACTAGTTTCAGAACTATTAACGTTTGACTGGCTTATACTTATCTAAATTAGGTGAAACTTATGCCAAATGAAAGATAGGTGTGGCTATGTTAATGCAAAATTTTGTGTTTTCTGAAAATCATTTGCTATTTAGACTGTTGCAATGAAAATGATACAAAAACTGGAAACTGAAAGTAAAGTGCTGAAAAGTAAGAACACCAAGAATTTTATACTGTTTCGGTTAACAAAACATACTCTAGTCTTCGAGGGCACCTTCCTCGGTTATCATTAAACACCAAAAACACCTTACCAAAAGGGTGATTAGAGTTACACACTAACTCCACCCTTTTACAAACAATACAATCAAGCAAACGAATCACGGACACCACCACCGATTGAATGAAGGTTTGATCACACCTCGATCAACCTTTTACAACAATGAATGATTGTGGGTGGTATACTCAAAGCCTATATAATATCAAGATTATATGAACAATAGGCTTGAGAGAAGAAGAATAAGAAGAAAGAAAGGTAGAAGAAGAGAGTAGAAGATCCTTTTTCACTTGAGAGAAATGTGATAGTTGTCTCGACTTTGTTTGCACTACTTGTCTTGTTTTTATTCAATCTCGGCCGCCCCCTTAGGGTGTTTTTCCTTCTTGAGAATTCTCTGTATTGCCCTTGGAAGATTGCCTTGTGTTGATATAACACCATCTTGCTTACTTGGCACACTATGATTGCAAGGATGACTCAACCTTGCTTACTTGACACTTGATGATTGGTCCAACTTGGCATCATTTTAATTAGATGTAAAATCTGTAAATAACTTACAAACATGTGCCAAAAGAATTCAAAATGTTGTCAAACAATCAACATTCAATCCCTTCAATTTTGGGATGCAAATTAAGTACCATAAACAGCCTAAAAATCGGCCAGCTATAATAGCACATGATGAATTTTCAGCATGTGTTACATTTTCAAATCTTTTGAATTGTTACCTTATGTAGTTCCCTCTTTTATATCACTAACCTTGTGTGACATATTCTCCTCAAATTAAGATACCAACTAAGCTCCACATGGGCTCCATCATAGCTGCAAATGGCGTGTAAGCTGAATGTACATGTGCTGAAATTTCACTTTAGAAAGCTTTGTCAAATAATGCACAATATTTACACATATATGGTAAATTCCAATCAGCCCTAATTTGAATTTTCTAGAAAATTTTAAAATGTCTTGAATGTGTAAAAATTGCCTAGATACATGTTATAACTCATGCCGAAAAACGTTCCATGTGTTGTGTTCGTAGAAAATCGAATTTTCGACTTCCGTCGATTACACGATTTTTTTCCGATTAAATTCAAACTTTTTTGCAAATGTCATTATATTATGTCACACATAATGTACACAAAATAAAGTAGATATTTAGCTCTAATGGCTGATTGAGAGGCGCCCCCATGTGTTAAAAAATTGAATTTGAAATCTCCACAAATTTGGCCTAATTTGTGGGTGATTTGTATATGCCAACATGGAATGCTTTAGTGGCTGATTTGAACATGTGAGCCACAAAATTTTTGGCTATTTTTTAAGTATATGGGCTGGCCATCTTTATATGGCAAGTAGGTGACACGTTGGTGAAGTTTTCGTAGTCACCTGATACGACAATTTTCGGTTTATAACCTTGTAACGTGTCGTTATAATTTAGTCATCACTATGACTTATATCATATGATATAAGACCTGAATATACTCATAAATATGAGGTGTATATAGTGGTGTGATGTTGGCGTACGTTTGTAATGTATATATATATGGTATATTAATGGTGTATATTGAGCGGGTAAGGAGACTTTCCATTTTCAATTTGTTGCCATCAAGATTTGTCCAAATATGTCTCCATATAATGAACTAGTTAGTTCATTAACTTAAGTACTTCACTTAATGAACTAGTTTAGTTCATTAATTATGGCATCTGAAAATAGTTCAAAGACAACAAATGTTTGCCATAAGATGTAAGTTTTAACGTTTCATGGCATGTTAGAACGACAACAATATATATAAAGCATATGAAGCATGTATATCACAAAAATGTGTCAAGTAATAATTTTGTCATGCATTTCGTAAACTCGTACTATTTAAATCATGCATTTGTGAATCATTCAAACACTTTTTTCAACAAAGATGTTTGTCATACTTGAGGTTACATTTGATGAACAATATGCCTTTTACAATTATTTTTGCTAAAACTGAAGACTTTATGCATAGTGAATGGTGAAATATAATAGACACTATAGTGGAAGCTCATCCTAACTCAACAATATAAATTCAATCAAGCTCAACAACTCATCCGAGCTCAACATCGCAGCTCAACAACTTAGTACTGCAGCTCGGCACATAAAATCTCAGCCTAGAACTAATAGAACGAACAACCCTATGACCTCTCAGGAACTGTAAGATGGAATATACCACGCGATACACTTGAATACACTAATCAAAACACACAACTCAGGCTGATTGCGAAACTGGACCTCAGGCTGATGATAGACCAATAGCTTTAAGAAAAGGGACAAGTCCTACCTGTACTAAATATCCTATAGAAGACTTTGTATCATATAATAGTTTGAATACTAATTTTAAAACATTTACATTTTCACTTGATAATAAGTGATACCTAAATATACAAGAAGCTTAAAGCCGGCTGAATGGAGGAATGACGTGCATGAGAAATGAATGCCTTAGAGAAGAATCAAACTTAGGAGATACTACCCAGTTCGGCAACTATGGAAACTGTTGGATGTAGACGAGTATTACAATTAAATATAACAAGAATGGAACTGTTAATAAGTACAAAGCTAAATTAGTGGTAAATGGATTCAACCAAGTTTATGACATTGATTATTTAGAAACCTTTGCCTCCGTTGTCAAACTTAATACCATTAGGATTATTTTCTCTATAGCAGTTAATATCGACTGAGAATTATTCTGTTGAACGTTAAAAGTACATTTCTGAATGGAGATTTAGTATAAGAAGTTTATATTTTCATACCACTAAGATTCAATAACATAAAAAATCATAATAACGTCTGTAGGCTAAAAAAATTATTGTATGGACAAAAGCAATCATCAAGAGCTGGTTTAAAACATTCACTAAAACAGTTAAATATCTTATGTTTACTCAAAGTCATAGTGATCATTCACTATTCACCATGATGTCAACTAAATGGGAGATCACTATTCTTGTTACAACCCGCATCCCGGGGCTAGGGGATAACGAAAACAAAGGAAATCTCAACAGAAATTAAGTGCGACCGTCGTACCGTATTTGGTATAATATGTATAGGTTACCTAAATAAAACTTAAGAACTACTAAGAATTAACTTAATAGGTGCATGACTAACTAATAACACATATAAATAAGTGGTACAAATCTTATTTAGGAATTAAATAAAGGAAAAACATTATACATCAAGAAATAAAGCAAGGACAAAATGGTAAAATCACTACCATTTGCACCCTTACCAACCTGCCACCCCCTTAACCTTCTCAAAAGTATCCTCATTTTCACTCTTTTCTTAATTGTAATCATCATTTCCTTACACAAATAAGACAACATACCAATGGAATTTCATGCAATTACTTTATCTTCCCCCACTAACTTGGTAATTCAAGAATGACCATCCCTTCGCCACCTCATTCTCCCTAACTTTGGCCATTACAAGAAAGGGTGGCCAAAGCAATTTTACTTTCATTTCATTCCACCATTCCACTCTCTACCACCAATAACCTTCCATGCATGCCTTACAACTCACTTATTACCTCTTCCATTTTCTTTATCTATTCTTTACCTTTTTTCCATCATCAACCATCCTTATAACATGCAAGGTTGTTCACCAATCACCTTCCATGCATGGAAAAATTCTCTACACATTCCATTCTTCAAACAAGATGAAATAATGACACTCCCAACCACATTAGAAAGTTTCAGCCTAGAAAGTAAACAAAAGAAGAAATTGCCTTTTTGTTCCACAACTCTTCTTATCCCCATTCTTACACAAACCTTATACAAATAATTTAGGCTACCAATCAAGTTGCATGCAAAAGAATCCCCTCTTCCACTATCTTTGGATAACACATAATTTGCCCTTCATTTATATTAAAATGTTTTTGGCAAATAACCAAATAGGAACAAGGCAGTTATCTCTTCCTTCATTCCTTAGTAATCATCACTTTCCTTACACAAGAAAAGACTCCTCCAATCATATTTCATGCAATATCTCTTTTCTAACACTTACCCTTCCCAGCCAAAAGGTAATCACCATCACCCCCCACCCCCACCATCACCCCGCCCACCCCCCTCTCCACTAGCTAAATTTCGGCCAAGGCATGAACAAGGGGGATAAATCTCTCCTTTTACAGACAACTCTCTATGTTATTTTCCTCCTCCTCCATCTCCTTAACTCACTTTCTCACCAAATATCTTTCTCTCTCTCTCTCAACATTACAAGTCCTCATCCATCTACCTCTACCCCTTTTACCAAGGCATCAAGCAAGGAGAGAGAGACTTCTTCCCTTTTTCCAAACAAGAACCAAGGGTGCATGCACCTTAAATCTCAAGGCATTCACTATATCTAACTCCTTCACATCCTTTCCATCTTCTATTCCTCGCAAAAACTCTCTCAACCCCTCCATTTCTATGCCACAGCCGTCAGTTCAAGGAGGAAGAAGAAGGAATTCTTTAGCTAGTCAAGTGAGAGGATTCCAAACCAAACAAGGTAAAGTTCACTAAGATTGAATCTTAGAACACTCATACTCTTATCTTCCTCATGCAAGACTAATCATTTTCTCCTCCTTTGGCCTCAAGGACGTATACCCCTCAAGCCTCATCAAAGAAGAAATCTTTCACTATCTAGTGTAAGATTCAAGTATCCAAGGCAAGTATTCTTCTTAGCTTTTTCAAGAATATTAAAAGCAAGTCTCTTATGTTCATATCTAAGAAATGGATCATGCATGCATTAACTAAAATGAAGCTTCTCTTACAAAGTTATGGAGATGTGCTTGTATGACTAGGTTATGTATGCATTGTGTGGTTCTTGTATGATTTATGAAAATGGTTAAAATGACATTTAAAGAGACATGCATGGCCAAAAATCATGCTATGGACAGCCCCTTATGGGACGGCCATGGCCTAGTAAGGAAGAATCAACATGCATGTCATACCTTGTATGTAAATGAAGGCAAGTGAGTACACTTTCTTAATAAGTGTACTAAGAACCTCCTTAAATCATCAACTTCGTAGGTGCATGTTTAAATGACCTTCATTACTTTGAGTTCAAGTATAAGTGTGTATTTGTATGATTTGATCATGGTTATGGTGCATTATACACTAGAATACAATGCATGTTACAAAGACACCATTTTAGATGATCAACATCAAATAATCCACCATTTCCTTCTATGATAGGGGCAGTTGAAGCCCTCATCAAGGACCATGAATTCTTCACCATCATCATGATTTGTATTTTGATGTTCATGATCTAAGGAGGTGTGATTTCATGGAGATTACACTTTTATGTGCTTGAATGTCACTTTTATCATGATCATCACCATGATCATAGTTCTTGTGTTCATGAACATATATGATGTGATGTTGTATAAATTGAGCATGTTAAAAATCATGGATCTTGATGTTCATCATGTATTATCATAAAATTAATCATGGTAGGTAGATATAAAAGTAGATTTTATCATCTTGGCATCATGCATGCATACTACATTTTGAAAATTCTATGTTGGTATGCCCCTCCCCAACATTCGGCCAAGAGGCCAAAAGATGCCATCTTGGTGTACAAATTATCATTTGAATGTATTTATTCGATTATGTATATTTGTAATGCATAAATAAAAGGAGAATTCCTTAAATGTAACAATTACATCAAGATAAAATTCCAAGAAATTGTGCATTATAAGTTTCAGCCATGGGGCCATAATTGGCATTTACATGAAGATTTACAACCTACGTGAAAATACCTATATGGCTATATGTAATCTAGGCATGATGTATGAAAATTAGCACACTGAATATTTCATAAAAATTTGGAAATCAAAATGTGTATGAATGGTAATTTTCATCCCAAAAGCCAAATGAATGCCTTATCATGGAATAGCCTCATTCAAGAATAATCATGTAATAATATTATAGTGTATGTTATATGAAGTAATCATATTCTATTTAAAGGACAAGCATGAACATGAAACTAGATAAAATAAGAAATCAAGAAAGGAACCTATACCCACTTTCGGCCCTAAGGCTTGTGGGTATATACAAAATAAATTATATGTATCTGTACACACTTAACTAATATAAGTGTTATATTTATAATATATAGGCCAATAGCATAATTTTTATGCACCTCAAGTCAAAGAATTAATATATGCATGTATGATAACAATCGGCCAAAAGAGGCCATTTGGCCCAACTACAATAAGATAAGCTATTTGCATAAATATGAAGTAAATATACACATATGACAAATATTTACATAATTCCAATCAAGGATAATCACATTCTAAAACTCAAAAAGGGACAAGATATTTAGCAAAGAATGTCTCAAGGTCATTTAACCCAAAATCACCCTCTCAGGGCAAAATAGTAAATACGCATAAGACCAATTAAGAGTGAAAGACTTGGGAACCAAAGTAATTAGAGACCTATGATAAGCATTCCCTCATGCATTTTGTCATCATCATTTTCAAAGAAAATGAGTTTTACTTACGAACATGTTACTGCAAGAAATGTCTTTAAGCTTTCATGATTTAAAGCATCGTACCACGAGACAAATGAATCCACACGACTTATGCATGCATGTGGCTGAGTGTAACACCTTGTCGGGAACAAGGGATCTCTGACTTTCAGTTACGTCTACGACATTCTTTATGGAGAGCTGCCTGATGTCTGGCCCTGAGGGAGGATGTTAGGGGCAAAATACATTATTGCAGGGTGTAACACTGTGTCCGGGACTTGGATTCTCTGTTATAGTGCGTCACCGTTAGTCCTATGTACGTATGATGTAACACCGTAGTTGGACCATTGAGATTCATAGATAGTACTCGTGGCTACTCGGGGAATCATTCGATATGTCGTAGGTACCATTCGTATATTACGAAAAGTGATGCAAACAATTCATATCATGTCATGTTTATGTACGTATAAATGGAATGTTTTTCGAAAGTTTTACGATGCATACATTACGATCATGTCTCACAAACCCCTAGTGCCCTAAGTTATGACTCTCGTAGTACGATGCCCAGTAGGATTAAGGAACAGCAAGAAACAAAACCAAAAAGATTACACCCAAGAATGACACCGACTATATGCTAAGATAAGGATGAACAAAGGACGAATATGTTTAATTTACGAAGCTCATTATCTATGATATTTTCTCTTCAAGGTTCTTCTCTTACATGATATATGTCGGAATTACTGTACTGTTTACCTTGGTTGACTTCCTAACAGTTACTCCCATGCATGTTGTACCATGATATTTGTGTTATACTTCACTATATTATCCACTACCCAGTCCCCATGCATGATCCACTTGATGAATCTAGGCAGAAATACTTGCTGAGCGATTCATTATCGCACACCCCTTTACTTTACCATGCAGACCCACAGGACCCTAAGCTAGAGTTCATAGAGGATGAGTCTCGAGACTAGGTGTGGAGAGCTGGCTAGTAGCCAGCAGTGGCATCTTTTGTATTTTGTTATTCAGCTCTGTACTTATGATGTTTTTGTACTAGTGATGTACTGATGACACTACTTTGGATGTATTAGTCTGTACTTATATCGATGTTTACTTCTGCTTATGTTACTTTGTTTCCGCTATTCGATACATGTTATGACGATATGTACATAAATGTTATCGACGCCTTGTACTTCTCGTAGCAGAGTATAGCAGGTGCACCGTGCCGAGACCCTAGTCCCGAGCAATGCACTATAATTCTAGTATTATATGTAGAAGAATGACAGAGAATGATAATCATGGGATAGAAAATATTAAGAAGCAATTATCAAAATAGTTCGAAGTTAAAGATCTACAAAAACTAAAGTATTTCTTAGGAATGGAAATTGCAAGAAACAAAAAAGGGATATATATATATATATATATATATATATATCACAAAGGAAATACAACTTGGATCTTCTAAAATAAACTACGATGCTCGGATGCAAACCAGCAAACACTCCTGCAGAACCTAGACGTAAGCCTAGAGAACAGTGGGGTACTACATCGACCGATAAATTTAGTTATCAGAAACTAGTTGGTAAATTAATCTATTTGTCACACACTAGGCTCAACATTTGTGATGCTGTGAGTTTTTTTGCCTCAATTGATGCATGATTCTACTAATGAACATCTCAAAGTTTCTTCAGAATCCTCAGGTACCTTAAGAATGCGCCAGAACAATGTTTATGTTTCAAAAATAATACAGGCCGAGGTGTTAGAGTGTACACAGATGATGATTGGACTGGATTCAAGGTTGATATGAGATCAACAACCGGTTAGGAAACTTATTTATGGGTAATCTAGTCACTTGGCAGAGCAAGAAGCAGCCAATTGTATACATGAGCAGTACAGAAGCAGAATTAAGGTCTCTTTCATTAAGCATATGCGAAGGCATCTGGATCAGAAGAGTACTTGAAGATCTCAATATAAAAACACTATTACCATCGAGGTATTTTGTGATACTATATTAACTATAAGTATGGCAGAAAACCTACTTCAGTACGACAAATAAAACATGTTGAAATTGATAGACATTTCATCTGAGAAAAAATTAAAGGAAGAGAGGTCAGCCTCGAACATATTTCCACTAAAGATCAAGTCGCTGATGTCTTAACAAAACTAGATTCAACGAATATGTTCTAGTACTTAGTGTTCAAACTTGGTTATATAAATATATACAACAAAGCTTGAGGACGAGTGTAGAAATATATGAACATGCGAGCTCAACCAAAATGTGCTGAGCTGTACATAGTAGCGGCCGTGCTGGGAAAGTTAGAAATATAAATTGTCAAGGTGAAGTTGTGCTGAGCAGATGAAGGAATACTACCGACCTGAGGTGACCAAGGCAAATATGTGAAGAGCCAAGGTGAAGAACAACGCAAAACTATAAAAAACCAATGTGAAGAAGAGCGGTGAAGAAGAGCCAGAATAAAAAGTGTGCACAACCAAGGCATCGAGGTGAACGCACAATCAGTTAGACAGCAAAGCTGAAGCGGAACAGCACACTTAGTGTTTTACATGTAAATTGTAGTAACTTAGAATCTCAGCTGTACATATGTCCGAGTTGAGTAGGTAACTATTCGTTACTATTATTGCCGTTATAGCCATTAAATCAAGTTACAGCAGAGGACATCAAGTTACTGTAAGAAAAATAAATCCGTTAGAGACTATGTAAACTCTTATAAAAGAAAAAATATCCCTTGTACATTGAATTAACTTGAATGAATTTTGTATTCCTTCAATCTCGACATAAATGTCCGTAATTGACCAGGACCTGGATTCACAGGAAAAAAGAAGACACAGTTGCCAGTAAATTGCCACCCTTCCATCGTCCTCCAACTCGAACATATCCACCGTCAGGTCCTTCAAATCCGACACAACTGCTTGTAATTAGAATAGCAACTCAAGGGCCGCAGCGGAACAGGACAACCGCCTGCCTGTCGCTTCCATCATCTCTTAGAAGTTCCCACCGTGCTTATGGATAGATGTTCAACCGGACATTCTTGACGAGGTGCTGGGCCTTGCATTAATTTTGTCAATTGACATCCATTCCTGGTTCTGAAATCAATCAGATGAATCTTTTTGGCTGATGCTACATTGTCCATGATGGACTGGATCCATATAAATTTGCTGATAGCAAAGATATTATATTCTTGATGGCGCGCAAGCATGGAGGTTTCTAGGCTCATCCGAGTCTGTATCACATCCACTGGTTTCTTGTATGACTTGATTGCTTGAGTTATCGCTTGCTTTAGCTCCACTCATCTTCTTATAGCGCTGGTTCGCAAGTTGACCCTTCAATCTTGCGTTGAAGAACTTGAGAATCCCCTGTTCTACTGCAGGCAGATCTGAAATGTTTCCTTTGGATTCGTCATGGCGAGTGATCTGAGATGGGTTTCGGATAGTAGATTGTTTGAAACCATTTGTTTTTATATCTTTGAGATCTTTGGGAAAGAACTCAAACTTTTGCAAATTGATAGAGGAAGGCACAAGGAGTTTATTCTTATATAGTAGATGAGAAATGCAAGGCAATGCAGGTTTAATATTCGGCTCCAATAGGAAAAAGGCTTTAAGGTGTGACCCTTTGTGTAAAAGGCTGTTTGCGCAGGATTTAAAGAGGGACCGAGTCGTTTCGCGATTTGATGTACGCAGTATATCATACACTTTGTGTAAGAAGCTGTTTCTGCTGTTTGAATCTGTGACTTCAATGTCACCAAATCAGCAAACTTACCGGTTGTTCTAACATCTGGACTCAATATATCACTGAAAGACTAAACCAATCTAAGAAAAGGAAAAAGTTGACCGACTTATTTTAAACTTTCTGTTTTTAGTATTTTTATCATAGTGGCTTTCTTTCAAATCTAAAAAATCCTGAATTATTAGGTTACTAATCGATAGAATAGTGGTCAATCCGAATTAAATAAAAGAAATTAAATTGCTCCGGATTCTTGTGAAGACTACGAAAGCTTTAAAAATAAGGTAGCTGATTCAACTGTAAAAGGTAGTTGATTTTATTTGAACAATGACACCTAGAGTTTTGTCCTATATATTTGTCTACAAACTTATTCCAGATACGTCGTATCTATTTCCTCAACAATACATAGCACGTATGAAATTTGAGATACTATTTCCCAAAATATCAAATGAGAAAGAAACTATCATAATATACGGAATATGTACAAATTATTTGATGATATGTGCATGATGTAATGTTAAAAGCCTTAATTTACGTTTCTGTAACAGTGTGACATTTAATAATTTAGATATTTATTGGTCATCTAATATTTTAATTCTCAGCACATTTCGTGGTTTTGGTATAGATAAGAACACTATACCTTTTTCCTTTTAGTCTGATCCTTTGGGAAATGCTATCTTAAAATTCATACATGCTTCCTAGGAGAGGAATCAAACATAGGAACATACGAAACATGATTATGTAGAAATATATGTTAGAAACCGTAATCAAAACTAGTGTACTGTGTGTGTTTGTGTAAATTGACAAAACCACAAGCAAAACCGAGATGAGTCTAAGGACTCTGTCCTTAATACGAATTGCTCCGATATACTTTGCCCAACTAGTGAAGCAGACGTCTACCAGGATACAACGGCAAACAATTCACACGAGCGAATGAATGAATGCAGCAGTATGTATGCGAGCAAGAAAGCAGAAGAAATTTTCGCAGTGTGTAGAGGTCTGGAGAAGCAGGCCTTTAAATAGGAGGGAAGGAAAAGAGCGGTTGAAAGCAGTTTTCGATCTCAGCCGTCGGATCTGACGGTTTTCATCCACAACCATTACATCGTAAACCGCAGTGGTTTTAAACGTAGACCGTCAGATGAAGAAACTGTTGCCAGATACGATCTCAGCCTTTAGATCATAATCCGTGTAGACTACGATCTATAACCGCTAGATCTTGCAACGGTTATGATCAGAAATATTTCAACCGTTGGATCATTTGATTTATTTTTCTGGAAAAATGTAAAAGAAAATTTCTCCAAAAAGATAAGAACCAGCCAGGCCCACGAGCGGAGCCGGTCGGACGGGCAGGCGGCAGCGCGCGCTGTGGTGCTTTGCCTTGCCTGAGCTAGGTTCTGCCTCCGTCAAAAACTTCTAATGCCTAAGGGCACACTTAAAAGTGACCGAACTAGCACTATATATGAAGGCTAATGCACTTCATGTGAGCAATGTGGTATTCACACAAGTTGGTGATGTGGCTTCTTCTTATGTAGCCACATCACCTATTTTTTATTTTCTCCACATTTTTATCCACTTTGAACATTAATTTCTCATTCATCCGAACTCAGAATTGAGTGATTCGAAAGCCTAAATTCATCTACTCGTTACGTAGATAATTTAGAAGCCATTAGTTTTCAGTTTTGATTAACAACACTAATCATAATTAAGCTCAAAATATGGTGCTAGTCAACTTTTACAAACCCACTGTCCAAAAAATTTTCCTTCCTTCCAATTCTTTCCAACTTCTCCAACAATCCCCCACATGAATGAAAATTAATGCAAATGCAAATGCAGACTCTATCGTGAAGTTAGACAGGATTGTTGCATCAGAAGAGGTAGCTTTTGGCTTTGAACCTTTCATAGTGATGTATCATCGGATCCACTCAGCTATTTAGTGACTTGATGTCTTGAACCAATCAGCCTTTGGTGTGAATCAAGGCAACGATACTCACAAACATTTCCTTTAACACCTCTATTTGGTTCTCATGGTTGTGTTCATTTTGGCCATGAACAACCTGGTTTCAGAAAGTGTTTTAAAGAATTCTTGCCTCACAGAATTCTTATAGAAGCGGCCCCACTTCACACTTACATAGGTGATTCCTATCAAGAGTATTCTGCATACCCCACTTGACATATCAAGGTATAGGAAATCATTAAAAGCATTAGCTTACCCTAACTTTCCTGCAGATAGCACTTTTGGTTAACAGAATGAGTAAGTGCTTCACTGAACCTTTGTAACTTAGTTGTCCCATTGAACCAGATTCTGGGATCTCCAGTCAACAAGGTTGGGTTACCATTACAAAGATCCTTGTGTTGTAGGCTTAAGTCCATTCCGTTTGTCAATTTGACATCTGATCTAGGCAAGCCTTTTGTTAGCGGATCCGCAAGATTCTCCTTTGATTTTATGTAATCAATGGAAATCACGCCATTAGAGATCAACTGCTTAATGGTGTTATGTCTCCGACGTATATGTCTGACTTACCATTGTAGATGCTGCTTTGAGCTCGTCCTATAGCTGACTGACTATCACATGTATGCTAATAGGAGCGATTGGCTTAGGCCAACATGGAATGTCCTCCAGAAAATTCCGAAGCCATTCGCCTCTTCTCCAGCTTTGTCTAATGCTATAAACTCGGCTTCCATTGTGGATAGCTATGCATGTTTGCTTAGTGGATTTCCATGACACAACACCACCACCAACAGTGAATAAATATCCACTAGTGGACTTAGAATCCTTACAATCTGATATCCAGTTTGCATCGCAGTATCCTTCCAATACCGCTGGATATCTTTATAATGTAATCCAAGATTCATTGTGTACTTCAAGTACCTCATCACTCTATTTAGAGCTTTCCAATGATCTTCACTTGGATTACTGGTAAACAATTTGTTTACGGAACAAGCTAAGTCTGGTCTTGTACAGTTCGTTATGTACATTAGACTTCCAATCACTTGTGAGTACTTCAATTGAGCTACTGGTTCACCTCGGTTCTTCCTTAAGTGCACACTTAAATCAAGTGGGGTTTTTACTGGTTTTACATCAAACATATTGAATCGTTTGAGGACGGACTCAATATAATGACTTTGTGACATGACTAACCTTCAGTTACCCTAGAAATCTTAATTCCTAGAATAACATTGCAACCCCCATGTCTTTCATGTCAAAATTCCGTGTTAACATCTTCTTGGTATTCAAGATGATGTCATGAGTACTGCCCGATTAACATGTCATCTACATAGAGACATACTATACATAGGCATTAAGTGTGTTTTTGATGTAAACACTTGTCACACTCGTTGATCCTGAAGCCGTTTGACATCTTACAATCAACTTCAAATGCCATTGTTTTGGTGCTTGTTTAAGTCCGTACAAAGACTTAACAAGTCTACAAACTTTCTTCTCTTGTCCTGGTACAACAAACCCCTCTGGTTGTTCCATATATATCTCCTCCTCTAAATCACCGTTCAGAAAAGCCATCTTAACATCCATCTGATGGATTTCTAAGTTATAGACTGTTGCAATCGCGACTAGCACTCTGATTGATGTAATCCTTGTCACTGGTGAGTAAGTGTCAAAGAAATCAAACCCTTCTTTTTTCGATAACCTTTGGCTACCAACCGCGCTTGTATTTGTCGATAGATCCATCTTCTTTTAACTTCTTCTTGAAAATCCACTTGCATCCGAGTGGTTTACTTCCTGGTGGAAGATTGATCAGCTCCCAAGTGTGATTTTGGAGAATAGATTCTATATCACTGTTTATCGCCTCTTTCCATAATGGAGCTTCTGGTGTTGACATTGCCTCTGAAAAGGTCCTTGGTTTGTTCTCTACCATAAAGTTAGAAAATATGGTCCAAAAGAAGTGGGTCTTCTGGCTCGCTTGCTTTGACGCGGTTCGTCAATTTCTTGAGCAGTTGTATCCTGAGCTCGCTTACTAGTGCTGGCTTCTTCATTATTTCTATCTTTCTTTGGAAAGACGTCTTCAAAAAACACTGTTTCTTGACTCCATGACAACATTTTCATGTATGTCAGGGATGTCAGACTTGTGCACCAAGAATCGATATGCACTACTGTTTGTTGCATATCCTATGAATATACAATCAATTGTTTTGGGCCCTATTCTAACTTGTCTTGGTTTAGGTACTGCTACCTTAGCCAGACACCCCCACACTTTTAAGTATTTGAAACTAGGCTTATAACCTTTCCAAAGTTCATAAGGGGTTTTATCCATCTTTTTAGATGGAATTCTATTTAGAATGACATTGGCGGAGAGAATTGCTTCCCCCACAAGTTCTGAGGTAAACCCGAACTTATCAACATAGCATTCATCATCTCTTTAAGAGTTCGATTCTTGCGTTCAGCAATACCATTGGATTGAGGTGAGTATGGCGCAGTCGTTTGATGAATAATGCCATGTTCTGAACAGAATTCATTAAATGGTGCATCAAATACGATCTCAGCCTTTAGATCATAATCCGTGTAGACTACGATCTACAACTGCTAGATCTTGCAATGGTTATGATCAGAAATATTTCAACCGTTAGATCACTTGATTTATTTTTCTGGAAAAATATAAAAGAAAATTTCTCCAAAAAGATAAGAACCAACCAGGCCCACGAGCCCATGAAGCCCACGAAGGCCACGAGCGTGCACGTGGTGCTCTGCCTTGCCTGAGCTAGGTCCTGCCTCCGTCAAAAACTTCTAATGCCCTAAGGGCACACTTAAAAGTGACCACACAAGTTGGTGATGTGGCTTCTTCTTATGTAGCCACATCACCTATTTTTCGTTTTTCCCACATTTTTACTCCCACTTTGAGCATTAATTTTTCATTCACCCGAACTCGCAATTGAGTGATTCGAAAGCCTAAATTCATCTACTCGTTACGTAGATAATTTAAAAGCCATTAGTTTTTAGTTTTGATTAACGAACACTAATCATAATTAAGCTCAAAGTATAGTGCTAGTCAACTTTTGACAAATCCACTTGTCCAAAAAATTTTCCTCCCTTCCAGTTCATTCCAACTTCTTCAACAATATATTAGACAAGACTCTTGATATCATCGTTGGGTGGAGATTAGTTTATTGTTTTATTTCGTTGACTCTTATATTTAAAACCTTGGTCGTCTCAAATGAAGCAGAAGCAATTTAGTATCTTTTATTTAATACAACAAACGAACAAAATTGTAAGACATAATAACTGAGTCAATGTTTTCCCTTGTTTTTTCGATTTGGCAATTTAGTCTTCTCATAAAAGGATGAGTTCACAAAACCAAATGGAAGAATTGGTTGATGAGTTCCCTAACAGTACCCAAGTTGAACCATGGACGAACAACTTTATCAATGAAAAATCTTCATTCCATAATCCTTAACCCAAATACAGGAAGG
>AP025063.1:5617060-5736986 GCA_036186865.1 Eustoma russellianum
AATCTTCATTCCATAATCCTTAACCCAAATACAGGAAGAAAAAAAAAAGAAAGAGACAGAGAATACAATCTCATAGGTACAACATCAACAAATTTTTCATGATCGATTTAAAACCTATAATTGTTGAGTTTAAGAGTTTGAGTGATTTCCGACTACATGATTTAAATACAACGTGTTTAA
Source organism: Eustoma russellianum (assembly GCA_036186865.1). NCBI lineage: Eukaryota > Viridiplantae > Streptophyta > Magnoliopsida > Gentianales > Gentianaceae > Eustoma > Eustoma russellianum. Next base: position 5,617,241 of record AP025063.1, read on the forward strand.
GAAATACATGACAATTTTATTACTTGACACGTTTTTGTGATAAACTTGTCTTATATACTTTATATATAATGTTTCCGTACTAACAAGCAATGAAGCTATAAAGATTACATCAAATGGCAAACATTTGTTGTGTTTAATGAACTAAACTAGTTCATTAAGTGAAGTACTTAGTTAAATGAACTAAGTAGTTCATTAAATGGAGATATATTTAGAGGAGGCATGATGGCAACAAATTGAAACATGGAAAGTCTCCTCTCCATCTCATTCACATGTTTATACATATACATACATACATACATACATACATACATATATATATATATATTTGTGTGTGTGTGTGTATTATATATATATATATATATATATATATATATATATATTCATATTTTTTATAAAAAGGCACAATACATATATATTCCGACGTACTACCACGACATGTTACATATATTACGAACGTACGTCAACGTCATACCACTATACTTACCTCATATTTATGAGTATATTCAGGTCTTATATCATATGATATAAGTCATGGTGAAGACAAAATAAATACGACACATTACAAGGTTGTAAACCAAAAATTGTCGTATCGGGTGACTACCAAAACTTCACCAATGTGTCACGTACTTGCCATATATAGATGGTCAGCCCCTACACTTCAAAAATGGCTAGAATTTTCGTGGGTTACATGGTATATTCAGTCATAAAATTATTCCATGTTGGCACACACAAATCACCCCCAATTAAGGCCAAATTGTGGAGATTCCAAATTCAATTTTTAAGCACATGAGCGCCTACTTTAATCATCCATTAGAGCTGAATATTTAATTTATTTTATGTATATTATGTGTCACATAATTTATATAACATGTGCAAAAAGTTGTAACTTAATCGGAAAAAAATCGCATAATCGACAAAAGTCGAAAATTCGGTTTTCTATGAATATAATACATGGAACGTTTTTGGCATGATATGTAACAAGTATCTAGACACTTTTTACATATTCAAGACATATTAAAGTATACTAGAATATTCAAATTATGCCTGATTGGAATATACCATACATGTGTAATTATTGTGCAATATTTGACAAAGTTTACAAAAGTAAAATTTAGCACATGTTCAAGACCTGTGCATGCCTACCTCAGCCTTGTTGGAGCTTATGTGGAGCTTAGTTGGTATCTCAATTGGTGGAGAATAGGCCACACAAGGTTAGTGACATAAAAAAAGGAGCTACACAAGATAACATTTCAAAACTTTGAGAATATAACACATGCTGAAAATTCAGCATGTGACAATCTAGAGCTGGCCGAATTTCGGTCTTGAATGGAGACAAATTTGCTTCCAAATTTGTAGGGATTAATTTTTGAATATTTGGCAATGTTTTAAACCTTATTTGTCACATGTTTTAGATTTTAATCTCAGATTTTTAAAGCTACTAAATGTTGACAAGGTTGGACCAATCATGAAATGTCAAGTAAGCAAGGCCAAGACATTCATCCAATCAAGTTGTGCCAAATAAGCAAGATGGTGTCACATCTACACAAGACATCCTTCCAAGGACATAAAAGAGAATTCTCAAGGTGAAGAAAAACCCTATTGTTCTTATATTTAACATATTGAATATGCTTTGATTAGACCACCATACACGTTTTAAATTGTAAAAGGTTGATCAAGGTGTGATCAAACCATCATCCGTTCAGTGGTGGTGCTCGTGATCGTGTGATTGCTTGTAACATTCGTTTAAGGGTGGAGTTAGTGTGTAACTCCAGCAACCCTTGTAATAAGGTGTTAATTTTGTTTAGTGATAAGCGAAGAAGGTGTCCTCGAAGACTGGAGTAGGTTGATTTAACCGAACCAGTATAAAATCCTTTGTGTTCTTTACTTTGCTGCACAGTAATTTCAGTTTACAGCATTCTGCATCTATTTTGTCGCAATCTTTAAAATAGCAAACGAATTTCAAAAATTGTAAAACTTTGCAAAAACATAGCCACACCTCTTAAGTTTTATTTGGCACAAGTTTCAACCCATTTGGACAAGTATAAGTCAATCGAACGTTAATAGTTCTGAGACTAGTGCAATCTGATTTTCAGACTTGCAAAGGTTGAGAACTTCAACGTATTTGACATACTTCCCAAAGGAATTTTTCAAAACTGTTTCATTCCATTAAAATATATTTAAGGGGTTTTTCATTGAAGTTTCAAGACCATTTGGAGTTACGGATTAATCGGAATAAAATTTTCAAATCGGAGTATTGTTTCTGGCAGATTCGCGCAATCTGACCACAAACGTATTTTCAAAGGGTTAGAGATTGAATTTTAGTCTGAAATTTTTAGGAGATACTCAGAACATCTGAAAGTAGAATCTCTCCAAATTTCAGAATTTTTGAAGGTCTGTAACCTAGCCTTTCAAACGTTTTAAATCAGGATCTAAAAACAGAAAATGTTTCCAGAAGTTAGGTTTTTGGGTCAAAATATTTTAAAAACCAAAATTTTCGCACCTACTATTCAACCTCCTCCTTTCTAGTGGTGTTATACAGGTCCTACAAGTGGTAGCAGAGCGCAGGCACACTCACAAAAAGGAGATCCAATGATCTTAGTGAGATGACAACCACTAGCTTCAAAACCGAGCAAGAAGGTATGTCGAATCAAGGGCCTCCTCTTTTTGATGGTGAGTCCTTTATCCAATGGAAACTTAGAATGAAACTTTTTCTTATAGATATTGATATTGATTTGTGGTCTATTATAAAAGACGGTCCATTCGTTCCATCTAAATTATCTACTGTTGATGGAGTCACACTAGAAGTGATAAAACCAAAACAAGGATACACTAGTGATGACAAAAAGAGATTAAGTATGAATGCTAGAGCCATGCAATTACTTTTAAACGGACTAAGCAAAAGTGAATCTAGTTACGTATCTAATTCCTCTAGTGCCCAAAAGATGTAGAGAATTGTTGAGATGAAACATAAAAGGACTAGCCAAGTAAAGGAGTCCAAGATTAATATGCTTATGTCCACACTTGAGTCTTTCAAATTATTGCCAAATGAGTCTATTGTTGATATGGATTTACGATTGACTAACATTTATAATTCTCTTGAGTCTCTTGGCAAAGCTTTCTCTACTCAGGAAAAGGTTCAAAAGGTATTAAGAAGTCTCCCATCTGAATGGGATCCTAAAGTCACGACAATTAAGGAGAATAAAGAAACAAAATCAATTAAAATGGAAGAACTAATCGGATCGCTAAAGGTATACAAAAACAAAGTTTCATTAAGGAAATCAGAATCAATGTCAAAACAAGGTAAGACTATTGCGTTTAAATCAAATGAATACATCTCTACTTCTTCCGATCACGTAGATGATAGTGATACTGAATCAGATAATGATGATCTAATACTATTGGCTAAAGGTTTGAGAAAATTTATGAGAAAGTCATTTAAAAAAAAACTAAGGCTACTTTGACTAAAAGAAAAAAAACAAAATTATTAACAAGGACGTAAAGTGCTATGAATGCGGGAAACTTGGACACTTGTCATATGGCTACCCTAACAGGGACAAACAAACGAACAAATACCTTGACAAAGATCAGACCAAAACTAGACTCGTCTCAGAACCTAAGCAAAGGATAAGAGCTCTCAAGGCCTCCACTTGGAGTGACCATCCGACTCTGAGACTGATACCGAAGAAGAGACGACACAAGTATGCTTTGTATCCAAAGCATCAAAACTCTGATTCTGAACCTTCTGATGATTTATTTAGTCAATATTTAGAATTGCAAAAATTCACAAAGACTCTCGCAAAAGAAAAGAAACAGTTAATTAAAGATAAGAAGTTGTTAGAATCGTCTAACACAAGCCTTGTTGCTCAATTAAACGATTCAAAAGAAGAGTCGTCCAGCATAATTAACGCATTAAAGTCAAATGTCACATCATTAACAACACAAACCATGAAATGAAATCCGATATTTCAAACTTGAAATCAAGGAATATAGATCTAGAAAAAATGATGAAGCAGTTTGACAAAGGTACAAACATGCTAGATCGCATCATTTCTTCACAAAAACATGATAGTGACAAAACCAGATTAGGACACGTTGAGAAAAATGAGACATTTAATAAATCAACCAAATTCATTCCGTCTAAGAAAATAGATGCAACTAGACACATGTGGCCTAACAAGATGCCTAGATCCCCCTATGACATCTCATCGTGCTTCATCTTCATATCATACAAGATATAATTATGTACCGTACAAAAATGAAAAAAAACCATTAATGCATGCACGACATTCATTTACATCTCGATCACTGTCCATGCATACTAACACAAGAACATATAAAAAACGACAACCGTAAAATATTCATAAGGGAATTCTCGGCCAAAGGAAAAATGTATTCTCACCTCATGTATACTATATGCTTCTTCATCTACATTCTCACTATTTGTTAGACCGAGAAAGGTCACCCAAGTATGGGTACTGAAAGATACTTTTACAAAGAGGTGAAGAACTCACTCGTAAGGACCCAAAATAAAAGGGTACCTAAATCGTTGTTGTACATTGCAGGGAACCCATAAAACTAAAGGTACATCAATCAAGTGGTTCCTTGACAGTGGTTGCTCGAGACACATGACGGATGACCCGAACCTGTTCTCAAAGTTGAAGAAGGTTACAAAAGGTGGATTGGTAACCTTTGGAGACAACAATGAAGGAAGAATCATCGGAAGCCCAAGTATTGTTCAAATCTCTAACGTTTCTTGGTAAGTAATCTATTCTATAATCTGCTTAGCATCTCACAGTTTATTGACAACAGTTTTGATGTGTGTTTCACTCATCCATATTGCAACATAATAAATAAAAATAGAGAAACCGTATTAAAAGGAAAAAGAGAAGGAAATATTTTTACACTTTCTATGGATGATATGTTAGAGGCTAAATTTAAATGTTTTATGTCAAATGAACCTAACGTAAATTTGTGGCATAGGCGATTAGGACACGTTGGCGTCTCAACGCTTGAAAAGCTTCAACAAAAGAATCTAATACGAGGATTGCCTAAACTTGATTTAAACAACTTTCTGTTGTGTGAATCTTGTATTAAAGGCAAACAAACACGCGAGTAATTTAAATCTAAAAATGAAATTAGCACGTCTAGAGTTTTAGAATTATTACACATTGATTTGTTTGGTCCTAGTCGTACTAGAAGTCTTGGTGGACATCACTATGCTTGTGTAATCGTTGATGATTTCTCTCTATACATGGACTTTATTTCTTGCGAATAAAGATGATAGTGCCATTGAGATTGCTAAACTAATAAAACAACTTGAAAATGAATATGGTTAGAATGTGAAAAAGATTAGAAGTGATAGAGGCGGTGAATTTAAAAATAAGGACATGATTGCTTTTTGTGAAGAAAAAGGTATTAAACACTAATTTTTGCCACCTAGGACACCACAATTAAATGGAGTAGTAAAAAGAAAGAATAAGACACTACCAGAAATCGCCAGAACCATGTTGTGTGAAATAAGTTGCCTAAAGTTTTATGGGCGGAAGCCATAAATTTGTGTGCATGGTTATATAGTTAATGTTTGTCAATTAAAAAGAAAATAAATAAAAACTCTTATGAAATAGTAAATGATCGCATGCCTAAAATTGATTACTTTCGTGTGTGTTGTTGTTGTAAATGCTTTGTGTTGAATACAAAAGATAATCTAGATAAATTTAAATCTAAATCAATTGAATGCATTGTTGGATATTCTGTGAATTCTAAAGCATATAGATGTTATGATCCTATCACTAGACAAATTCTAGAATCTATTCATGTGAAGTTTAATGAATTTGACAAGTTTGAAAAAGATAAAGAATATGATAATGATTTTGAGCTAAAGCCCGTGTTAGATGATGACGTACATGATTAATCAAATGCACTAGAAATGCATGATCACTTAGAAATACATGAGAACTTAGAGAATAATCGACCAAGATGGCATGGGATCACCCACACGATCTCATTATAGGCGATATTACTCAAGGTATCCGACCACGTAGAAGAATAAATCCGGATGAAATAAATCAATTGCATGCTATGATATCCGAAATTGAGCCTAAGAACGTTTTTGATGCTTTGAATGATTCTTCTTGGATTGATGATATGCATGATGAATTAAATCACTTTACAAGAAATGATGTATGAGATTTAGTGCCACGTCCACAAGATAAAACTATAATAGGCACAAAGTGGGTCTTTAGAAATAAAATGAATGAAGAAGGTAAAGTTTTAGAAACAAAGCGAGACTTGTAGCACAAAGATTAATCAAGAAGAAGGAATAGACTACGACGAGACATTTGCACCCGTAGCACGCTTAGAAGCCATACGATTATTACTTGCTATTGCTTGCATGAAGGATTTTAAACTCTATCAAATGGACGTAAAAAATGTATTTCTAAATGGCTTTATACAAGAATAAGTATGCGTGAAGCAACCACCCGGTTTTGAAGATTTGAAATATCTCGATCACGTGTACAAATTAAAGAACGCACTATATGGCTTAAAATAAGCACCTAAGGCTTGGTATGATCATTTAGCTACTTTTCTTTAGAAAATGGATTTAAAAGAGCACCATAGATAGCATATTATTCTTGAAACAAGATAAATCGGATTTACTAATCATTCAAATTTATGTTGATGACATCATTTTTGGATCTACATCTCATAAACTTGTTGAAGAATTTGAAATTTGCATGAAATCCAAGTTTGAATGTCTATGGTTGGTGAATTGAATTATTTTCTTGGCTTGCAAATTAAACAAATTGGTAAAGGTATCCACATAAGTCAAGTTAAATATGTAAATGACATGATTAAAAAGTTCAATTTTGAGAACTTGAAACCATCCTCCACCCCTATGAGTGTCACCACTAAACTAGATAAAGATAAAAACAAAAAAGACTTTGATAATGTTTTATATAGGTCTATGATTGGTTCTCTGCTTTATCTTAGCGTAAGTAGACCCGATATCATGTTTAGTGTTGTATGTGTGCACGTTTTCAAAGCCAACCTAAAGTGTCTCATTATAATGCTGTAAAATGGATTTTTCGTTACATTAAGCACACTCCCACTTTAGGAATTTGGTATGATAAGAATTGTGAAATTCATTTGCATGCATAACTGATGTGGATTATGGCGGATGCAAAATAGATAGAAAAAGCACAAGTGGCACGTGTCAATTTATAGGAAATTCATTAATATCATAGTTTTTGAAAAAGCAAGCAAGTGTGGCATTATCTACTACTGAAGCTGAATACATGGCACTTAGTATTTGTTGCACACAACTCTTATGGTCAAAACAAAACTTTCTAATTTTGGAATCACGGTAAATCGTATTCCCATTTATTGTGAAAGTATGGGTGCTATAAATCTGTCTAAGCACCCCGTACTACATTCTAAGGCAAAACACATAGAAGTACGATATCACTTTCTTCGTGATCACGTGAATAATGGTGATATTGTTATAGAACATGTACGCACTGATACACAAGTAGCCGACATATTCACTAAAGCACTAAATCAAACCACGTACGAAAATCAACGCTCAAAATTAAGCATGATTTCTGCTGATTTGATATAGCTTGATATGTCTTTCCATCTTTACATGCATTTTTGGTTTTATTTCCAAAATAAAGGGGGAGTGAGCGTGCATGATTTAAGGGGGAGCGAGAGTGATTGATTATAAAAATCAAGGGGGAGAGAATTCAAAATTCAAAATTTGAATTTGTGTTCGATTAGAGAGGGAGCGGTTAAATTTAAATCATGAACTAATGTTATTTTGTAAACCATCAAAAGGGAGAGATTGTTGAGAAAAAGAGTTTGAGTGATTTACGAATACATGATTTAAACACAACGTGTTTAAGAAATACATGACAATTTTATTACTTGACACGTTTTTGTGATAAACTTGCCTTATATACTTTATATATAATGTTGCCGTATTAACAAGCCATGAAGCTATAAAGCTTACATCAAATGACAAACATTTGTTGTGTTTGAACTATTTTCAGGTGCCACCATTAATGAACTAAACTAGTTCATTAAGTGAAGTACTTAGTTAAAAAACTAAGTAGTTCATTAAATGGAGATATATTGGAGAAGGCATGATGGAAACAAATTGAAATATGGAAAGTCTCCTCTCCATCTCATTCACACGTTATATATATATATATAATATATATATATATTCAGATATTTTTTATAAAATGGCACAATGCATATATACTCCGACGTATTACCGACACGTTACATATTACGAACGTACGTCAACGTCACAAACTATACTTACCTCATATTTATGAGTATATTCAGGTCTTATATCATATGATATAAGTAATGGTGATGACAAAATAATTACGACACGTTACAAGGTTGTAAACCGAAAATTGTCGTATTGGGTGACTACTGAAACTTTGCCAACGTGTCATGTACTTGCCATATATAGATGGCCAACCCCTAAACTTCAAAAATGGCTAGAAATTTCGTGGGTTACATGGTATTAAGCCATAAAATCATTACATGTTGGCACACACAAATCACCCCCAATTAAGGTCAAATTGTGGAGATTCCAAATTCAATTTTTAAGCACATGGGGCGCCTACTTTAATCAGCCATTAGAGCTGAATACTTAATTTATTTATGTATATTATGTGAGACATAATATATATAACATGTGAAAAAGGTTTGAATTTAATTGAAAAAAATCGCGTAATCGACAAAAATCGAAAATTTGGTTTTCTACGAATAAACACATGGAACGTTTTTGGCATAACATGTAACATGTATCTAGACACTTTTTAATATTCAAGACATATTAAAGTGTACTAGAATATTCAAATTATGCCTGATTGGAATATACCATACATTTGTAATTATTGTGCAATATTTGACAAAGTTTACAAAAGTAAAATTCAGCACATGTTCAAGACCTGGTGCACGCCTACCTCAGCCTTGGTGGAGATTATGTGGAGCTTAGTTGGTATCTCAATTGGTGGAGAATAAGCCACACAAGGTTAGTGACACAAAGGAGGGAGCTACACAAGATAACATTTCAAAACTTTGAGAATATAACACATGCTGAAAATTCAGCATGTGACAATCTAGAGCTGGCCGAATTTTGGTCTTGAATGGAGAAAAATTTGCTTCCAAATTTGTAGAGATTAATTTTTGAATATTTGGCAATGTTTTAAACCTTATTTGTCACATGTTTTAGATTTTAATCTCAGATTTTTAAAGCTACTAAATCGTGACAAGGTTGGACCAATCATGAAATGCCAAGTAAGCAAAGCCAAGACATTCATCCAATCAAGTTATGCCAAGTAAGCAAGATGGTGTCACATCTACACAAGGCATTCTTCCAAGGACATAAAAGAGAATTATCAAGGTGAAGAAAAGTTTCAACCCATTTGGACAAGTATAAGTCAATCAAACATTAATAGTTCTGAGACTAGTGTAATCTGATTTTCAGACTTGCAGAGGTTGTTAACTTCAACGTATTTGACATACTTCACAAAGGAAATTTTCAAAACTTTTTCAAACCATTAAAATAAATATATTAAAGGGTTTTTCATTAAAGTTTCAGACCATTTGGAGTTACGGATTAATCGGAATAAATTTTTCAAATAGGAGTACTGTTTCTAGCAGATTCGCGTAATCTAATCACAAACGTATTTTCAAAGAGTTAGAGATTGAATTTCAATCTGAAACTTTTAGGAGATACTCAAAATATCTGAGAGTAGAATCTTTACAAATTTCAAAATTTCTGAAGGTCTGTAACCTGACCTTTCAAACGTTTTAAATCAGGATATGAAAAAAGAAACTGTTTTCAGAAGTTAGGTTTTTAGGTCAAAATATTTTAAAAAACAAATTTTATGCACCTACTATTCAACCTTCTCCCCTCCCCTTTAGAGGTGTTATATAGGTCCTACAATAAACTGTTACTACATTATGTTAATTGTTTATATGTGCCTACAAGGTGGAAGATATAAACCCTACAAGATAGAAAATATTGACGACGACAACGACAACATTACCCATTGCTTTAGAGGCTCCTGCCTATGACGAGGTATGGGAGGTCGGATATATGCAACCATACACATGTGTTAGAAACATATAGAGGTTGTTTTCTGATGATCCATAATGATGCGTCAAGCTGTGTCTATCAACTGTTACTTCACAATATAAGAAACGCGGCTGATTTAGTGAGTCATTTACATAAAATACTCACATTTACATAAATCTTACTAATGTTGATGTCGATCATTATAGTTTTGGAGTAGAGCTTGCAGACCTTAGAACGACGGCAAAAAAAGTTATACATACGCACAAAACAAAAGCACATATGTGACACGTATATACATTTTTTTCTTTTGGTTGACACACATGTATACATTCATACAAAAGTTACTCATTTAAAACTACTTACATAACAACTTTTGCTTTCAAAAAGTTGAAGAAATGTCCATCCGATTGTGTGATTCATCTCAACACAAACGGCAACCACAGATGACGACGTAGGACATCAACACACTAGCTCAAGATGACTATCCATACCTGAACGACAATATATGAAATTTAACATTTGTTTCGGTCTGATCTTTGTTATGGGTTGAGCCGCAGAAATGATCTCTTGCACAAAATGTAGAATAAAGGCTACGTAAATCAGATCGCGAAGCGATCTAGCCCCTTCCAAAACTCTATGCAAACGCAGAAGCCTAATATATCGAGAATTTTTTTCTGCTGACAAGTGCTACACACGAGCCTAGACTGTTTATTTGTTTAGTTTATGTTGTAGTTTGAAATTGAGGTTTGACTTTTTTGTTTTAGGAGCTAGTCAGGATGTTTTTTTACCCTTCCGGATATATATGAAAAGGAGCTCATGTAACTTCGGCTAATTAAATTAGCTAGTATTTTATATAAAATATTCGTTGTCGTAATTTATTGATGGGTGTAACTCACATATATTGGTATGTTATTGATCATTTGTAACTTCTAATTCTTATGTACGACTGTATTTGAATGGCATTTGAGAGGAAAAGGATACGTATCTCATTACAACGTTCCACAATGCGGTGTACAATTGACTAGCCATGAGATCTCCTTTTTATGATTAACTTATTGCCCCATGAAAGCTTTGTTAGCCAATCAAGCAACTCAAATTTGATTATTAAAAACGAGAAGAATCAATTATTGATTATGATATATATCAGGGCAGATTTTTTTTAAAAAAACTATATAATAGCATAAATACGATTTACCAAGTGTATAATGTGGATCCATTTACTTGATAAATACGAAGTGCCTATTAAAATTTTACACAAAACTCCATCCTTAAAAGACACAAAAACAGTTTAATTATGGTTTGAGGACAACTAATACATTTATCCCAACCTTGGGTCTCGAGTTCGATTCTCCGCCCTAAATTTTTTTTTTAAAAAAAAGACTACAAATGGGATCCAGAAAAGATATGAAAACGAAACAGAATGAATGTAATTTTAGACTTCTGTATACTGCTAATTGAAAAAAATAATTCCAAAAATAGAGATATTCCGGTGATTTTAAAGATTTTTATACCAGTCATTTTCATTTGCTTCCTTTTCCTGTCAAATTCGGAAGGAAATTAAATTGCATATACAACGTTTTCATGATCCACCCCTTATGAATTTTTGTTAAAAAAAATTAATGTACGAGTTAATTCTATGTTATTTTAATCAAGTTCCTTTTTTCAAACATCAAATTTCAATCGAAAGCAACATAGTATTCTAATAAAACGATGTGGGATTAGATTGAACCGAAGAAAGGTCTAAAAGGAACTTGATTTACAAATTCCAAAACCATATTTCTCATCTTCAACTACAACTTTCAACTAAAAAAATTTCTAGAAAGAAACAAACGTGATCAAATTGTGTTTGAATCAAACTAACACAAAAGACTAACATCTCGTACTACTTTTTGATATAAAGGCCTATCACAAGTTGTAGAGAAAACACGATTAAGTTGAAGTTGAAATTGTTGGAGAAATTGAAGTAAATTGGAAATGTTTGGCAAGTGGGTTTGTCAAAAGTTGACAACCACTATACTTTGAACTTAATTATGATTAGTGTTCGTTAATCAAAAACAAAAACTAATAATTTTAAATTATCTACGTGACAAGTAGATGACTTTAGGCTTTTGAATCACTCGATTCCGATACCGGGTGAATGAGAAATTAATGCTCAAAGTTGGAGTAAAATTGGAAAGAAATTGGAAAAGTGGTGATGTGGCCTCTTGAGGAGTGAACACATCACCCCTTAAGAGGAATACCACATTGGCCACTTCGAGATGAAAAGGCCACCATATATAGTTTTAGTTGGAGCCTTCTAAAATGTGTCCTAGGGCATGAGAAGTTTTTGACGAATCAGGACGCAGCTCAGGCAAGGTTCACCACTCACGCGCATGCAGCCGCCCGTCCGGCCCGGCTCAGCTCGGGCTTGTGGCTCCGGCTCCGGCTGATTCTTGTCTTTTTGGAGAAATTTTCTTTTACATTTTTCCAGAAAAATAAATTAAGCGATCCAACGGTTGAAATATTTTGATCATAACCATTGCAAGATCTAACGATGTAGATCGTAGTCTACACGGATTATGATCTAACGGCTGAGATCATATCTGGCAGCGGTTTCTTCATCTAGATCTAACGGTTGTGGATCGTAGCCTACACGGATCATGATCTAACGGCTGAGATCGTATCTGGCAGCAGTTTTTCATGCGACGGTCTACGTTTAAAACTGCTGCAGTTTACGATCTAACGGTTGTGGATGAAAACCGTCTGATCCGACGGCTGCGGTTTAATCTAGAGATTAACCGCCTAATCCTTCCCGCCTATAAATTGGCTTCTTCTCCAGGCTTTCTGCACGCACCTTCTCTGTTTTCTGCTCCTTCTTTTTCCGATCGGCTTTGCATACTATCTATGTTGTTACGTTCCAGTCCAGTTCGTTGAGAAATCAGAGCATCCCACAGGTTCACCGAGTTCTTTACGTTGATGTGCCGCTTCGTATGAACTGTTAGCCGTTGTATCCTGGGAGACGTTTGCTGTTTCTGGTTGGGCACTTCGTACCGGAGAAAATCGTCTTAAGGACAGAGTCCCTAGACTCGCCACAGTTTTGTTTGCATTTTTTGTCAATTTACCCGAACGCACATTGTACACTTGCAGTTGATTACAGTATCTAACATTCTTAAGACGATTTGATGTATATACTGTAATCTGTTTCGGCTTTCTATTTCATTATACAGCTTCTATTTGTACGACACTAATCGATTTCGTGTTCTGTTTCTGTATTACGTCCCACAGAATCTGAAATAGAGAAGGAAAGTTCGAACTCCTTCAATGGCGTGCACATTGGTCCGTCCGAGGAAGTGAACAATGCTGTTCCAGTTGCACCCGCTGCCATTCCTGCTCCTGTTCCAGTTGTTGGACAGGCTGAGAAACCGGAGAAGTTTGGAGGCAGTTACTTCAAACGTTGGCAGCAGAAGATGCTGTTATTTTTAACAACTCTGGGGCTAGCAAAGATGCTGACCGAGGATCCTCCAGTGGTGATACCAGTCGAGGATCAGAATGTGAATATGCAGAATAGCTTGATGGCTGTGAAGTATGGAAATATAGTGATTATGTCTGTTTGAGTCATATTTTGAGTTGTCTCGATAATTCTCTGTATGGACTGTATAGTACCTTTAAGACTGCAAAATCTTTGTGGCAGGCTTTAGACAAAAAATACATGACAGAGGATGCTGGTGCGAAGAAATTTATCATTGGTAAATTTCTTGATTTTAAGATGACTGATTCCAAAACTGTTGTTTCTCAGAGTGAGAAACTTCAGATGTTAGCAGCTGAAATGGAAGAAGAGGGTATGTCCCTTAGTGAATCTTTCCTTGTTGCTGCTGTAATTGAGAAGCTACCTCTTTCGTGGAGGGAATTCAGGAGCTATCTCAAACATAAGCGAAAGGAGATGTCCTTGGAAGATCTGATTGTTCGATTGCGTATCGAAGAAGAAACCGCAGATCTGAGAAAAAAGTCTGCTCAGCATTTGGTCAAGCAAAGGCTCATGTCGCAGAGGCGACGAAGAAAAAGAAAGGCAAGTTGGGAGTGAACAACAAAGGCAAAGAGATCGCCAAAAAGTTCACAGGAAAATGCTACAAACTGTGGCATTCAGGGGCACCGGAGCAGTGACTGTCGCAAGCCAAGAAGAGGCAAGAGAAAGAGAAGGCGAATCTGGTTGGTGCAATGGAAGATCTGGATCTTTGTGCTGTTGTAAGTGAATGCAACATTGTGGGAAATCCGCGCGCATAGTGGCTGGACACGGGGGCTACGAGACATGTTTGTGCAAGCAAGGCAATGTTCACAGAATACAAGTCTGTTGATGGTGCACAGATTTACATGGGAAATGATGCTTCATCGAAGATTGAAGGTGAAGGAAATGTTGTTCTGAAGTATACTTCTGGAAAGTGTCTAACTCTGCAGAATGTTCTGCATGTTCCTGATATTAGGAAGAATTTGATCTCTGGTGCATTGATGGTGATGCATGGTTTTAGACTCGTGTTGGAGTCTAACAAAGTTATCATTACTAAGAATGGGTTGTACTTGGGAAAGGGGTACTTGGTAGACAGGATGTTTAAATTGAATGTGATGACCATTGTACCTAGAAAGGAAAAAGTTGTGCCCATAGAGGCTAATGAAAATGCATCTATCTACTTCTGCTTGTATGCTTGAGTCATCTTGTTTGTTGAAGCGAAAATGACTAAGGCTGGCCTTTTCCTTCGATTGACAAAAACACTGAAGTGTTAGATTTAATTCATACAGATGTGTGTGATTTAAAGTTTGTGCAAACAAGAGGTGGTAAAAAGTACTTTGTAACTTTTATTGACGATTACACTAGATACTGTTATGGTTTATTTGCTAAGTTAGCAAAGATGAGGCCGTTAATGCTTTAAGGATTATAAGAATGAAGTTGAAAATCACTTAGCAAACGAATTAAGATAATTCGTAGTGATAGAGATGGTGAATATGATGCACCGTTGAATGAATTTTGTTCAGAACATGGCATTATCCATCAAACGACTGCACCATACTCACCTCAATCCATGGTATTGCCTGAACGCAAGAATAGAACTCTTAAAGAGATGATGAATGCTATGTTGATAAGTTCGGGTTTAACCTCAGAACTTGTGGGGGAAAGCAATTATCTCCGCCAATGTCATTCTAAATAGAGTTCCATCTAAAAAGATGGATAAAACCCCTTATGAACTTTGGAAATGTTATAAACCTAGTTTCAATACTTAAAAGTGTGGGGGTGTCCTGGCTAAGGTAGCAGTACCTAAACCAAGACAAGTCAGAATAGGGCCCAAAACAATTGATTGTATATTCATAGGATATGCAACAAACAGTAGTGCATATTGATTCTTAGTGCACAAGTCTGACATCCCTGACATACATAAAAATGTTGTCATGCAGTCAAGAAATGCAGTGTTTTTTGAAGACGTCTTTCCAAAGAAAGATAGAAATGATGAAGAAGCCAGCACGAGTAAGCGAGCTCGGGATACAACGGCTCAAGAAATTGACAAACCCTGTCAAGGCAAGCGAGCCAGAAGACCCACTTCGTTTGGACCATATTTTCTAACCTTTATGGTAGAAAACGAGCCATGACCTTTTCAGAGACAATGTCAACACCAGAAGCTTCACTCTGGAAAGAGGCGATAAATAATGAGATAGAATCCTTCTCCAAAATCACACTTGAGAGTTGGTCAATCTTCCACCAGGAAGTAACCACTCGGATGCAAGTGGATTTCAAGAAGAAGTTAAAAGAAGATGGATCTATCGACAAATACAAAGCGCGATTGGTAGCCAAAGGTTATCGACAAAAAAGGTTTGATTTCTTTGACACTTACTCACCAGTGACAAGGATTACATCAATCAGAGTGCTAGTCGCGCGATTGCAGCAGTCTATACTTAGAAATCCATCAGATGGATGTTAAGACGGCTTTTCTGAACGGTGATTTGGAGGAGGGAGATATACATAGAACAACCAGAAGGGTTTGTTGTGCCAGGACAAGAGAAGAAAGTTTGTAGACTTGTTAAGTCTTTGTAACGGACTTAAACAAGCACCAAAACAATGGCACTTGAAATTTGATCAAGTAATGATGACAAACGGCTTCAGGATCAACGAGTGTGACAAGTGTGTTTACATCAAAAACACACTTAATGCCTATGTGATAGTATGTCTCTATGTAGATGACATGTTAATCATGGGCAGTACTCGTAACATCATCTTGAATGCCAAGAAGATGTTAACACGGAATTTTGACATGAAGGACATGGGAGTTGCCAATGTTATTCTAGGAATTAAGATTTCTAGGGTAAGTGAAGGATTGATCATGTCACAAGTCATTATATTGAGTCCGTTCTAAAACGATTCAATGTGTTCTATGCAAAACCAGTAAAAACCCCACTGGACTTAGTATGCACTTAAGGAAGAACCGAGGTGAACCAGTATCTCAATTGAAGTACTCACAAGTGATTGGAAGTTAATGTACATAACAAACTGTACAAGACCAGACTTACCTTGTTCAGTAAACAAATTGTGCAGGTTTACCAGTAATCCAAGTGAAGATCATTGGAAAGCTCTAAATAGAGTGATGAGGTACCTTAAGTAAATGAACCTTGGATTACACTATACAAGATATCCAGCAGTATTGGAAGGATACTGTGATGCAAACTAGATATCAGATTGCAAAGACTCTAAATCCACAAGCGGATATTTATTCATTGTTGGTGTTGGTGCTGTGTCATGGAAATCCACTAAGCAAACATGCATAGCTCGATCCACAATGGAAGCCGAATTTATAGCATTAGACAAAGCTGGAGAAGAGGCTGAATGGCTTCGAAATTTTCTGGAGGACATTCCATGTTGGCCTAAGCCAATCGCTCCTATTAGCATACACTGTGATAGTCAGTCAGCTATAGGACGAGCTCAAAGCAGCATCTACAATGGTAAGTCACGACACATACGTCGGAGACATAATACCTTTAATCAATTGATCTCTAATGGCGTGATTTCCAATAATTACATAAAATCAAAGGAGAATCTGGCGGATCCGCTTACAAAAGCTTTGCCTAGAGATCAGATGTCTAAATTAACAAACAAGAATGGGACTTAAGCCTACAAAGCAGAATCTTGTAATGGTAACCCAAACTTGTTTGACTGGAGATCCCAGAATCTAGGTTTCAATGGGAAAACTAAGTTATAAGGGTTCAGTTAGCACTTACTCATTCCGTTAAACAAAGTGCTGTCTGCAGAGAATAGTTAGGGTAAGCTAGAGCTTTTAATGATGTCCTATAGCTTGATAATTCAAGTGGGGTATGGCAGAATACTCTTAATAGGGAATCACCTATGTAAGTGTGAAGTGGGGCCGCTTCTATGAGAATTCTGAGAGGCAAGAATTCTCTAATACACTTTCTGAAACCAGATAGTTCATGACCAAAATGAACACAACCATGAGAACCAATAAGGGGTGTCAAAGGAAATGTTGTGTGAGTATCATTGTTTAGGTTTACAATAAAGGCTGATAGTTCAAGACACAGGTCACTAACCAGCTGAGTGGATCCGATGGTATATCACTAAGAAAGGTTCAAAGCCAGAAGCTACCTCTTCTGATGCAACATATCCTTGTCTGATTTCTCGATAGAGTCTGCATCTGAATCTGCATTAATTTTCATTCATGTGGGGGATTGTTGGAGAAATTGAAGTAAATTGGAAAGTTTGGCAAGTGGGTTTGTCAAAAGTTGACAACCACCATACTTTGAGCTTAATTATGATTAGTGTTCGTTAATCAAAAACAAAAACTAATAATTTCTAATTATCTACATGACAAGTAGATGACTTTAGGCCTTTGAATCACTCGATTCCGATACCCGGGTGAATGAGAAATTATGCTCAAAGATGGAGGAAAATTTGAAGGAAATTGAAAAAGTGGTGATGTGGCCTCTTCATGGGTGAACACATCACCCCTTAAGAGGAATACCACATTGGCCACTTGAGATGAAAAGGCCACCATATATAGTTTTAGTTGGAGCCTTCTAAAATGTGCCCTTGGGCATGAGAAGTTTTTGACGGAGTCAGGACGCAGCTCAGGCAAGGTTCACCACACGCGCGCCGCCGCCGCCCGCCCGCCTGTCCGGCCGGCTCGGGCTCGGGCTCGTGGCTCGTGGCTCGTGGCTCCAGCTGATTCATGTCTTTTTGGAGAAATTTTCTTTTACATTTTTCCAGAAAAAATAAATTAAGTGATCCAACGGTTGAAATATTTTGATCATAACCGTTGCAAGATCTAACTGTGTAGATCGTAGTCTACACGGATTATGATCTAACAGCTGAGATCATATCTGGCAGCGGTTTTCTTCATCTAGATCTAACGGTTGTGGATCGTAGCCTACACGGATCATGATCTAACGGCTGAGATCGTATCTGGCAGCAGTTTTTCATCCGACGGTCTACGTTTAAAACTGCTGCAGTTTACGATCTAACGGCTGTGGATGAAAACCGTCTGATCCGATGGCTGCGGTTTAATCTGGAGATTAACCGCCTAATCCTTCCCGCCTATAAATTGGCTTCTTCTCCAGGCTTTCTGCACGCACCTTCTCTGTTTTCTGCTCCTTCTTTTTCCGATCGGCTTTGCATACTATCTATGTTGTTACTTCCAGTCCAGTTCGTTGAGAAATCAGAGCATCCCACAGGTTCACCGAGTTCTTTACGTTGATGTGCCGCTTCGTATGAACTGTTAGCCGTTGTATCCTGGGAGACGTTTGCTGTTTCTGGTTGGGCACTTCGTACCGGAGAAAATCGTCTTAAGGACAGAGTCCCTAGACTCGCCACAGTTTTGTTTGCATTTTTTGTCAATTTACCCGAACGCACATTGTACACTTGCAGTTGATTACAGTATCTAACATTCTTAAGACGATTTGATGTATATACTGTAATCTGTTTCGGCTTTCTATTTCATTATACAGCTTCTATTTGTACGACACTAATCGATTTCGTGTTCTGTTTCTGTATTACGTCCCACAGAATCTGAAATAGAGAAGGAAAGTTCGAACTCCCTTCAATGGCGTGCACATTGGTCCGTCCGAGGAAGTGAACAATGCTGTTCCAGTTGCACCCGCTGCCATTCCTGCTCCTGTTCCAGTTGTTGGACAGGCTGAGAAACCGGAGAAGTTTGGAGGCAGTTACTTCAAACGTTGGCAGCAGAAGATGCTGTTATTTTTAACAACTCTGGGGCTAGCAAAGATGCTGACCGAGGATCCTCCAGTGGTGATACCAGTCGAGGATCAGAATGTGAATATGCAGAATAGCTTGATGGCTGAAGTATGGAAATATAGTGATTATGTGTGTTTGAGTCATATTTTGAGTTGTCTCGATAATTCTCTGTATGGACTGTATAGTACCTTTAAGACTGCAAAATCTTTGTGGCAGGCTTTAGACAAAAAAATACATGACAGAGGATGCTGGTGCGAAGAAATTTATCATTGGTAAATTTCTTGATTTTAAGATGACTGATTCCAAAACTGTTGTTTCTCAGAGTGAGAAACTTCAGATGTTAGCAGCTGAAATGGAAGAAGAGGGTATGTCCCTTAGTGAATCTTTCCTTGTTGCTGCTGTAATTGAGAAGCTACCTCTTTCGTGGAGGGAATTCAGGAGCTATCTCAAACATAAGCGAAAGGAGATGTCTTGGAAGATCTGATTGTTCGATTGCGTATCGAAGAAGATAACCGCAGATCTGAGAAAAAGTCTGCTCAGCATTTTGGTCAAGCAAAGGCTCATGTCGCAGAGGCGACGAAGAAAAAGAAAGGCAAGTTGGGAGTGAACAACAAAGGCAAAGAGATCGCCAAAAAGTTCACCAGGAAAATGCTACAACTGTGGCATTCAGGGCACCGGAGCAGTGACTGTCGCAAGCCAAAGAAGAGGCAAGAGAAAAGAGAAGGCAAATCTGGTTGGTGCAATGGAAGATCTGGATCTTTGTGCTGTTGTAAGTGAATGCAACATTGTGGGAAATCCGCGCGCATAGTGGCTGGACACGGGGGCTACGAGACATGTTTGTGCAAGCAAGGCAATGTTCACAGAATACAAGTCTGTTGATGGTGCACAGATTTACATGGGAAATGATGCTTCATCGAAGATTGAAGGTGAAGGAAATATTGTTCTGAAGTTGACCTTCTGGAAAGTGTCTAACTCTGCAGAATGTTCTGCATGTTCCTGATATTAGGAAGAATTTGATCTCTGGTGCATTGATGGTGATGCATGGTTTTAGACTCGTGTTGGAGTCTAACAAAGTTATCATTACTAAGAATGGGTTGTACTTGGGAAAGGGGTACTTGGTAGACAGGATGTTTAAATTGAATGTGATGACCATTGTACCTAGAAAGGAAAAAGTTGTGCCCATAGAGGCTAATGAAAATGCATCTACTTCTGCTTGTATGCTTGAGTCATCTTGTTTATGGCATTTACGTTTGGGACACGTTAATACAAATCAATTCAAAGAATGATTAATCTTGATTTGTTGCCTAAACTGAATTTGACTAAGGAAAATGTCAAGTTTGTGTTGAAGCGAAAATGACTAAGGCTCCTTTTCCTTCGATTGACAAAAACACTGAAGTGTTAGATTTAATTCATACAGATGTGTGTGATATAAAGTTTGTGCAAACAAGAGGTGGTAAAAAGTACTTGTAACTTTATTGACGATTACACTAGATACTGTTATGTTTATTTGCTAAGTAGCAAAGATGAGGCCGTTAATGCTTTTAAGGATTATAAGAATGAAGTTGAAAATCAACTTAGCAAACGAATTAAGATAATTCGTAGTGATAGAGGGTGGTGAATATGATGCACCGTTGAATGAATTTTGTTCAGAACATGGTATTATCCATCAAACGACTGCACCATACTCACCTCAATCCAATGGTATTGCTGAACGCAAGAATAGAACTCTTAAAGAGATGATGAATGCTATGTTGATAAGTTCGGGTTTACCTCAGAACTTGTGGGGGAAAGCAATTATCTCCGCCAATGTCATTCTAAATAGAGTTCCATCTAAAAGATGGATAAAACCCCTTATGAACTTTGGAAATGTTATAAACCTAGTTTCAAATACTTAAAAGTGTGGGGGTGGTCTGGCTAAGGTAGCAGTACCTAAACCAAGAAAAGTCAGAATAGGGCCCAAAACAATTGATTGTATATTCATAGGATATACAACAAACAGTAGTGCATATCGATTCTTAGTGCACAAGTCTGACATCCCTGACATACATAAAAATGTTGTCATGCAGTCAAGAAATGCAGTGTTTTTTGAAGACGTCTTTCCAAAGAAAGATAGAAATGATGAAGAAGCCAGCACGAGTAAGCGAGCTCGGGATACAACGGCTCAAGAAATTGACAAACCCTGTCAAGGCAAGCGAGCCAGAAGACCCACTTTGTTTGGACCATATTTCTAACCTTTATGGTAGAAAACGAGCCAATGACCTTTTCAGAGACAATGTCAACACCAGAAGCTTCATTCTGGAAAGAGGCGATAAATAATGAGATAGAATCCATTCTCCAAAATCACACTTGGGAGCTGGTCAATCTTCCACCAGGAAGTAAACCACTCGGATGCAAGTGGATTTTCAAGAAGAAGTTAAAAGAAGATGGATCTATCGACAATACAAAGCGCAGTTGGTAGCCAAAGGTTATCGACAAAAAGAAGGTTTTGATTTCTTTGACACTTACTCACCAGTGACAAGGATTACATCAATCAGAGTGCTAGTCGCGATTGCAAGCAGTCTATAACTTAGAATCCATCAGATGGATGTTAAGACGGCTTTTCTGAACGGTGATTTGGAGGAGGAGATATACATAGAACAACCAGAAGGGTTTGTTGTGCCAGGACAAGAGAAGAAAGTTTGTAGACTTGTTAAGTCTTTGTACGGACTTAAACAAGCACCAAAACAATGGCACTTGAAATTTGATCAAGTAATGATGACAAACGGCTTCAGGATCAACGAGTGTGACAAGTGTGTTTACATCAAAAACACACTTAATGCTTATGTGATAGTATGTCTCTATGTAGATGACATGTTAATCATGGTAGTACTCGTACATCATCTTGAATGCCAAGAAGATGTTAACACGGAATTTTGACATGAAGGACATGGGAGTTGCCAATGTTATTCTAGGAATTAAGATTTCTAGGGTAAGTGAAGGATTGATCATGTCACAAAGTCATTATATTGAGGTCCGTTCTAAAACGATTCAATGTGTTCTATGCAAAACCAGTAAAAAACCCCACTGGACTTAAGTATGCACTTAAGGAAGAACCGAGGTGAACCAGTATCTCAATTGAAGTACTCACAAGTGATTGGAAGTTTAATGTACATACAAACTGTACAAGACCAGACTTACCTTGTTCAGTAAACAAATTGTGCAGGTTTACCAGTAATCCAAGTGAAGATCATTGGAAAGCTCTAAATAGAGTGATGAGGTACCTTAAGTACACAATGAACCTTGGATTACACTATACAAGATATCCAGCAGTATTGGAAGGATACTGTGATGCAAACTGGATATCAGATTGCAAAGACTCTAAATCCACAAGCGGATATTTATTCACTGTTGGTGGTGGTGCTATGTCAATGGAAATCCACTAAGCAAACATGCATAGTTCGATCCACAATGGAAGCCAAATTATAGCATTAGACAAAGCTGGAGAAGAGGCTGAATGGCTTCGAAATTTTCTGGAGGACATTCCCATGTTGGGCCTAAGTCAATCGCTCCTATTAGCATACACTGTGATAGTCAGTCAGCTACAGGACGAGCTCAAAGCAGCATCTACAATGGTAAGTCACGACACATACGTCGGAGACATAATACCATTAATCAATTGATCTCTAATGGCGTGATTTCCATTAATTACATAAAATCAAAGGATAATCTTGCGGATCCGCTTACAAAAAGCTTTGCCTAGAGATCAGATGTCTAAATTAACAAACGGAATGGGACTTAAGCCTATAAAGCAAGAATCTTTGTAATGGTAACCCAACCTTGTTGACTGGAGATCCCAGAATCTAGGTTCAATGGGAAAACTAAGTTATAAAGGGTTCAGTTAGCACTTACTCATTCCGTTAAACAAAAGTGCTGTCTGCAGAGAATAGTTAGGGTAAGCTAGAGCTTTTAATGATGTCCTATAGCTTGATAATTCAGTGGGGTATGGCAGAATACTCTTAATAGGAATCACCTATGTAAAGTGTGAAGTGGGGGCCGCTTCTATGAGAATTCTGAGAGGCAAGAATTCTCTAATACACTTTCTGAAACCAGGTAGTTCATGGCCAAAATGAACACAACCATGAGAACCAATAAGGGGTGTCAAGGAATGTTGTGTGAGTATCATTGTTTAGGTTTACAATAAAGGCTGATAGTTCAAGATATCAGGTCACTAACCAGCTGAGTGGATCCGATGGTATATCACTAAGAAAGGTTCAAAGCCAGAAGCTACCTCTTCTGATGCAACATATCCTTGTCTGATTTCTCGATAGAGTCTGCATCTGAATCTGCATTAATTTTCATTCATGTGGGGGATTGTTGGAGAAATTGAAGTAAATTGGAAAAGTTTGGCAAGTGGGTTTGTCAAAAAGTTGACAATTACCATACTTTGAGCTTAATTTATGATTAGTGTTCGTTAATCAAAAACAAAAAATAATAAATTTCTAAATTATCTACATGACAAGTAGATGACTTTAGGCCTTTGAATCACTCGATTCCGATACCGGGTGAATGAGAAATTAATGCTCAAAGTTGGAGGAAAATTTAAAGGAAATTGGAAAAGTGGTGATGTGGCCTATTGAGGGGTGAACACATCACCCCTTAAGAGGAATACCACATTGGCCACTTGAGATGAAAAGGCCACCATATATAGTTTTAGTTGAGCCTTCTAAAATGTGACCTTGGGTATGAGAAGTTTTTGACGGAGTCAGGACGCAGCTCGGGCAAGGTTCACCACACATGCGCGCGCCGCCCGCCCGCCCGTCTGGCTCGGCTCGGCTCGGCTCGTGGCTCGTGGCTCGTGCTGATTCTTTCTTTTACATTTTTCTAGAAAAAATAATTAAGTGATCCAACGGTTGAAATATTTGATCATAACCGTTGCAAGATCTAACGGTGTAGATCGTAGTCTACACGGATTATGATCTAACACGGCTGAGATCATATCTGGCAGCGGTTTCTTCATCTGGATCTAACGGTTGTGGATCGTAGCCTACACGGATCATGATCTAACGGCTGAGATCGTATCTGGCAGCAGTTTTTCATGCGACGGTCTACGTTTAAAACTGCTGCAGTTTACGATCTAACGGCTGTGGATGAAAAACCGTCTGATCCGACGGCTGCGGTTTAATCTGGAGATTAACCGCCAGCGGTTCTTTCATCTAGATCTAACGGTTGTGGATCGTAGCCTACACGGATCATGATCTAACGGCTGAGATCGTATTTGGCAGCAGTTTTTCATGCGACGGTCTACGTTTAAAAACTGCTGCAGTTTACGATCTAACGGCTGTGGATGAAAAACCGTCTGATCCGACGGCTGCGGTTTAATCTGGAGATTAACCGCCTAATCCTTCCCGCCTATAAATTGGCTTCTTCTTCTCCAGGCTTTCTGCATGCACCTTCTCTTTTTTCTTCTGCTCCTTCTTTTTCCGATCGGCTTTGCATACTATCTTTGTTGTTACGTTCCAGTCCAGTTCGTTGATAAATCAGAGCATCCCACAGGCTTGCCGAGTTCTTTACGTTGCTGTGCCGCTTCGTATGAACTGTTAGCCGTTGTATCCTGGGAGACGTTTGCTGTTTCTGGTTGGGCACTTCGTACCGGAGCAAATCGTCTTAAGGACAGAGTCCTAGACTCGCCTCGGTTTGTTTGCATTTTTTGTCAATTTACCCGAACGCACACGGTACACTTGCAGTTGATTACAGTATCTAACAGAAATTTGGTGTATGAGACAACAAATAATCAACTACTTAGCCTATAAAAATAAAAAGTGAATCAAGTGAAAGTTGAATCATCGTCTTGTCTCAAATGTAAAAATTTGTTTATTCTTTCTTTATATTAATATATCTATGGCTTATTTTATCTATTCAAAGGAACAACAAATATACATGTACATACATGTAGAGATGTCGCTTACAACCAGTATCACGATGGCATATGCACCGTATACAGAGGGTATGATTGAATCTTCACCCTTTGAAAATTTTTCTTGACAGTGGCATATGCAACCGTGTACGGCACTGTACGAATGAATGCCCCACATTGGTAGATGTGCACAGACGATTGTATATACAACACACCATTTACACGGTATATGAATGAATCTTACACCTTTGAGGACTTGTAGCAAAGCGTGATAGTTTCTTCACTCAGATGACGGTGTAATATGTACAGTCATCACGGTGCATGAATACAATCCCAACTTTGAATTTTTAAGTAAATTTTAAATTGGTGATAATCTCGTCATCGTCATTATAGTGTTATCGACAATGTTATGACGTGTATGAATGAAATTCTAAGAATGATTTTTTAGAAATGGTCATGACAATTTTTTTCATTATTATTAGCTTTATTTTTTTAGACAATAAAAAAGAAACGTGCATCGACAACATCAACTGAGTGTTGGAGTAGGAACATGAAGTGAAAAAACAGACAAGTAATTAACAGGCACGATGTGTAGTTTAAGGGTGTCAATGTTCTTTTATAGAGGAATGAGACCCTGACAAATTCAGTCCAGAATATACACCAACCGGTGCCTCTCCCTATATAGATATGATATCTTAACACGCTACGCCCAAAATCCAGAAGGCTACGCGTCAGGAGTTAAGAGCCTACAACAATACTGTTCAAGGAAAGAACAATGGAAAATTGAGGCCCAACGACATATTGTTAGGACGAATGTTCTTTGTTCAGTCTCCAAAAGTATTTACATTATATTATAAGTTTTTGTTATTTTTAACTGAAAATACCCTTAGTTGGTAGGCAATATAGAAAGGTCAAGAGAAAATGGATGTACTATACACCAACATCTTGGTATGAATTACGTCATATCAATATGTACTATACAACCGGGATCTTTGTACCGGATTCTTGTGTTAGTATATCTAAGTTTAAATTTTGTGTTAAAAAAATCAAACTTAAATTTACTATACGACGAGATTTCGATGTGTAAGACACTGTACCACACTATACGATACATTGAGATCCTTTTGTCTAGTAGCAAAATGGTTTTTTTTTCTTTTTTGAAAATTACTCCCTATTCCAATGATATGATATAATTTTATTGGCGGACGCCGAATAAACTGAGAAAAAAAAATCAGACTGGTTAGTGTCCACTCAAAAGAACAAATCAGAAAAATATCTATGTCAAAACTCTATGCACAAATTAACAAATAAAAGGTAGATAAGCAGGAGAGGACGGTCAACACAGCATCAGCCACAATATATGCCTGCATCTTTTGTTGGTAACAATGTTTATGACTCACGATCTGGATGAACATATTCTTTGGGACAAAGTAATTAATTTTAAATTACAAAATTTTTCAAATTATTTATCTCTCTTTCTACAATACATCTTAATATATTTTTGGACTATAGCAAAGAAACAAATAATATGTAGAAGGATTGGAGATAACAGATTAATAAGATATAAAAAAGGGACTAGGCAGATAGCACAAATATGAGCTACAAGATTTGCCATTTTCTGTACCTTTTCTTCTTCCTAAATTTGTTAGCCAATTTTTTTTATACCTACTCTTCCATTTTTTCAATTTAAAAAAAAGGAAAGGAAATTCTTACAGCCCGTTGGTGTGAATAATGAAGAGTAAGCCTTTTGCTAAATTGATTAAGTAGTCTAAGATGTTTGTTTTATGAAAACAAGTTTTCCAGTTAACAGAAAAGTAGTACAGTCTCTTCCTCTTTTATCTAAGTGAGCTAAGTTGATTAATACTCCCCTCGTATAAAAAAGATTGCCATTTTTAGAGTTCCAACTTAATAAGAAAAGATTATGTAGTGTGTTTTTTTATCATTAAAATTATAGTATATTCTCATTTTATTCTTTGATTGTGGTTTAGGCAATTTAATGTCTTGACTCGTATTAAAGGTAATAAGGATATTGTTAAAATACCACATAAACTTTAAAGTTAATATAGATAGTGTACATGTCTTTGGAAAATCTAAAAAAAATAAAATAAATGATAACTTTTTTAGGACGAAAGAATTATAACCAAGATATATGGCTTTTTTTCCCCTACAAGAACCTACAAATCTCTACTGAAATCAGACAATGTCTCTCCATCCGATTTTGTTTCTGAAAAACATTTATAAGCCAAGGATTTTAATTTTCAACGTGGCATTTTAACGTGGCACGTCGGGAAAATGAAGTGAGGTATTTGAATTGGAACTTCTCGTGATTGGAACTTCTCGAGGACATTGCCACCGGCTTTTCTTACTTGCCCGCTCCACCGAAAATAATTCTAAAATTTAAGTTTTTCTCGTACCATGTAAAAAATGTTGCAGCATAGAATGTTCGCGTCATATAAAGTGCCGAAGAACTGAAAAATAATATATATATCTGACGAGAGAAATCAGGGTTAGGTCCCTTAGAACACATTAGAAGAGAGAGTTGAATAGTGTGTCCATCAAGTATGGATATTTTCTGGATATTTTTCGTTTTTGAGTGCAGCCAATACCTGGGTGTGTTTTTAAGAAGAATAAAAACTTTGCAAAGAGTAAAGAACACAAGGATGTATAGAGGGTTAAAGTCAAATGACTCTACTCCCTCTAGCCTTCTTGATTTTTTACAAGAAGGATTTTGAAAAGGGGATTCGTTTTATTCTGATGGGGGAAACAACAATCAAAAACAAAATCCAACAAGATGGAAACTAGGCCACACGCCTAGACCACAACCGAGAAATCTAACCCTTTGAAGTCTAGCCTCCGAAGATCTTCTTTGCCTCAAAAAAATCTTGTAGGGAGTAATAGTTGCACCACAACACTAATCAACTAACCCTCCAAGGTCTAGAAATCTCAACAGAAGCACCCTTACTCCTGGACCAACAATCTACTTCACCTCTCACAATCTTTATTCACCAAGAAGAAGACTCTTCTTCTTCTTACAATAATCACTCTCAACAATAAAGTAAAAATATACAAAGTTTACAACTATCTTGAGAGCTTGAGCTTGAGAGAAACTTGAGAGCTTGAGTGGTAGAGAAAGTTGTTGAAAGAAAATGGAAGAACCCTTGTTTTATCATTCTTCAAAAATCCTCCCGTTTGAAACCTCCTGCATAGCCAATAATGGGTTTTGTCATCTTGTGTTAGTGTGTCCTCATCATTGGAGATCTCCCCTTGGCATGTAGCATAACATTTTTTGGAGAGATTTCAAAAAGAAAGCCAAAATAGAAAACCTGGCATCTTCAGCTTTGAGGGAGGACCTGTGAAAATTATACTAAAGAGGAGGGTACAAAGAGTCAACTGATGTTAGAAAGTGAAGGCATAAGACTTTTGTAACATTGGTCACATGAAGCGCCTAATGTGTTATACACATGCGTTCAATGGTGACATAGAGCGTTTAATGTGAAAAAGAACAGGCGTTTGAAGTCACATAAAGCGCCTTATGTGGGCAACTAAAGGCGTTCAAAGTCATATGAAGCGCCTATTGCCAGTCTTCATGCTTGTTCGAACTAATTCTGACTTTTCTCAGAAAGTACTTGGTGTACGTGTCCATTTTGGGGGGAAAAGTACTTTTGACTTGGTGGTACACATGAAGCGCCTAATGTAGGCATTCAAAGTGTACTGCCTTTTCCCATAACACATGAAGCGCCTAATGTAGGTGTTCGAAGTGTTCGGGCGTCCAGACACTTCACATGAAACGCCTAATGTAGGCGTTCGAAGTGTACTGGATTCCACCAAGGCACATGAGGCGCCTAATGTAAGCGTTCGAAGTATATCTGACTTCCAACCACATCACATAAGGCGCCTAATCCATCGTTCGAAGTACAAACTTGTGCAAATCATCAAAACTTAAACTTTGTTTTAACATTCTCCCTCTTTTTGATGATTTCACAACATGCATAACTTTTTAAAGTTAGCTTCCCCTTAACTTATGCTTCCCCTCACTTGGTGCAAGAAAAAAAACAACTTGGAAAGAACAAAATGATGATGTAAGTAACTGAACAACATCATTTGGAAATTAGCAAAATATCAAGTCAAATTATCTTGCAAGAAAATGAAATTTTCACACAACAACAAAACAAAAAAAAATTACATATGATCACCACTAGCACCTCCACTTGGAGGTGTGAGACCACTGAAACCAAAACCACCACTAGTGGCAGAATCAGCGAAGCCGCCCATGCCCATGGACCCTTGAAGACCGCCAGAGCTGCCTGCACCATCACCACCACCACTTTCTCCCCCTAAATCATCAAAATTAGGGGGAATAGCCCACAGACTGATATGCATGAAAACACTTTTAATTGCATTCTTACGAAGTTCATTTCGCACATGCCGAGCTTCATGCTCAGCATCACGAAGATGCAATTGTTGAACAGTCCGTTCAAGTGAGGCAATTCGTGATAGCAACTCAGATGAATTGCTACCACCTGTATCTTCTTGAGGTCCTTCATCTACCTCATCTGCAACATCAGGAATGGTAGTGGCTTTGCGAATCTGAGAATCTATGCTTGAGCAATGTTGTAGTTATCGTAGAAGTCAGTGTTGGCCACCATTTCAAATCACTATCAGGTATATCAATACCCTTGTACTTCATTAAAATAGTGACAATGTTTGCAAAAGGTAAGGCTTTTGAACCTTTCCCTAGTGCAGCCATCATGACTTCAACAAGAATCCAGGCAAAGTTAAGTTGAGTCTGATGTTTGATACGATAAGCAACACAGAAATCCATGTTGCTTGGATTTCTAGTTGACTTACCGTTTACATAGTAAGTGACCACAGCCAGCAAAATGCGATCCACCAAAGGCATGTTCTGCGTCTTCTTGGAGGGAACTTCACGTCCTGCTCACGAACACCGTACTTGCTGCTCCAGTCAAAGACAGAAAAAATCTGACAATCCTCATTTTTGACTCCAAGAACATCATATATTTCTTGGATAGAAAAACTGAAGGGTGTACCAGCAACAACTGTATTCAGAGAAAATTGTTGGGACTCAGATTGTGGAGTTATCCACATATTTGCATAAAAGAGCATGGCGTGATAGCGAGAAAAGTTCATCATATCAGCTCTAGACCAGAGAGTCATCCAGCCTTGATGTTCAAGCAAGGAGATGACTTGATTTGTGTTGTGCTCCTCTGAGAAATCAGTAATCCGGACGAGTTTGAGAGGCACAACAGGTCTTTTGTTGAAAGTCCATTCTTGAAACAAGAGATGGGAGAAATAAGACAGATGGGCGCCTTTAGTCACATGAGGAGGTGGTTTCGTCACATCCGAATCTAACTTTTTCATCCAAGGAAAATTTTTCTTGGATAGACCTTCTTGAATGGAGATGAGTTCAGGAGGCTCAACAATGCCAGCAGCTTGTTTTCGCTTTTGGCTACGAGGGCGTTTAGATGGTCCTGCGGATGCCATTTGAGAGAGTTGTTTGATGGTTGGAGAAGAGCAAGTCTTGAAAAAAAAATTAAGTGAGCAGAGTGAGGAGAGATGAAGGTAAGAATAGAATTTAAAGGAATTGGAAAGAAGATGAAGAGACTTGATGTTAATGATTGAGGATAATGGGAGAGAGAAAGAGTTGAAGAAGTGGAGTAGTGGAGGAAGATGAAGAGTTGAAGGAGAAGAAGAAGGGATTTGATGTTGGGAAGTGGAGAGAGTGGGAAAACGTGGGGAAGAGTTGGGAAAGAGTAATGACGGCAGGAATTGATGACTATTGATTGGCGCGAAAAGCTGAAGAGATGGCGGAAAAGACAGTGAAGTAATAGGGTTCAGGCGCCTAATGTGACTTCAAACGACTTCATATACAGAGAAGAGCGTCTGAATTCACTTCGAACGGTTGTGGAAAAGAAGAATGAGCGCTTAATGTCACTTCGAACAAGTGAACTCCTACAGATAAAGCGCTTAATCCAACATTAAATTCTAGTGATTAGGAACATAAAGCGCCTGATGTCACTTCGAACGAGTGACATCCTTAACATCAGGCGCTTGATGTGACATCGAACGCCTGAAGTAACTGTGATGAAGCGCCTTATGTATACTGACCTTGAAAAGTTTGAAAATTTTCTTGCTCAAACTCAAGATGAGTTATTATCAATCCATGTTGAGCAACCCCAACCTACTTCTTATAGATGCAAATACATCACTAGGTAGAGGTTTCGTGAATATGTCTGCTAATTGGTCTCGTGTAGGAACAAATTCCATACTTACCAAGTTCTTTTGTACCCAATCACGGATGAAATGATACCTCACTTCAATGTGCTTAGTCCGACTATATTGGATAGGATTTTGTGCAATATTGATAGCAGATGTGTTATCACACAAAATAGGCACTTTGGAGAAGTGAATGTTATAACCATTCAAGGTGTTTTGTCATCCATAACAATTGTGCACAACAAGAGGCGGCCGACACATATTCGGGTTCTGCCGTAGAAAGAGACACATTGTTTTGTTTCTTGGAAAACCAAGAAACAAGACAATCTCCAAGAAACTGACAAGTTCCGGAGGTGCTCTTCCTATCAACAAGACCCCCCGCATAATCGGAGTCACAATATCCTCTTAAATCAAAACATGCATTTTTAGGATAAAATAACCCAAATTTCAAAGTACATCTAAGGTATCTAAGGATGCGTTTTACCGCAACTAGATGCATATCCCTAGGATCACTTTGAAATCTAGCACATAAGCACACTGCATGTAAAATATCGGGTCTACTAGCCGTCAAATAAAGTAGACTACCTGTAATACCACGATACAAGGTTACCTCGACATGCTTTCCTTTCTCATCCTTGTTAAGCTTGGCACTTGTGCTCATAGGTGTGTTAACTTCTCTTCCTTCACCAAAATTATACTTTTTGAGCAAATCCTTTGTGTATTTGGTTTGGAAAATATACTCGCCATCTTCGATTTGCTTGATTTGTAATCCAAGGAAATTGTTAGGTCCCTTAGAACACACTAGAAGAAGGGGTTGAATAGTGTGTTCACCAAGTATGGATATTTTCTGGATATTTTTCGTTTTTGAGCGCAGCCAATACCTGGGTGTATTTTTTAAGAAGAATAAAAACTTTGCAAAGAGTAAAGAACACAAGGATGTATAGAGGTTCAAGTCAAATGACTCTACTCCTCTACCTTCTTGATTTTTCACAAGAAGGATTTTGAAAAGGGATTATTATTTCTATGGGGGAAACAACAATCAAAAACAAAATCCAACAAGATGGAAAACTAGGCCACACGCGTAGACCACAACCGAGAAATCTAACCCCTTGAAGTCTAGCCTCCAAAGATCTTCTTTGCCCTCAAAGAAATCTTGTAGGGAGTATAGTGCACCACAACACTATCAACTAACCCTCCAAGGTCTAGAAATCTCAAACAAAAAGCACCCTTGCTCTTTGACCAACAATCTACTTCACCTCTCACAATCTTTACTCACCAAGAAGAAGACTCTTCTTCTTCTTACAATAATCACTCTCAACAATAAAGTAAAAATATACAAAGTTTACAACTATCTTGAGAGCTTGAGCTTTGAGAGAAAACTTGAGAGCTTGAGTGGTAGAAAGCAGTTGAAGAAAATGGAAGAACCCTTGTTTTATCATTCTTCAAAAATCTTCCCGTTTGAAACCTCCTGCATAGCCAATAATGGGTTTTGTCATCTTTTGTTAGTGTGTCCTCATCATTGGAGATCTCTCCTTGCATGTAGCAACATTTTCTGGAGAGATTTCAAAAAGAAAGCCAAAATAGAAAACCTGGCATCTTCAGGTTTGAGGGAGGACCTGTGAAAATTATACTAAAAGAGGAGGGTACAAAGAGTCAACTGATGTTAGAAAGTGAAGCATAAGACTTTTGTAACATTGGTCACATGAAGCGCCTAATGTGTTTATACACATACGTTCAATGTGACATAGAGCGCTTTATGTGAAAAAGAACATGCGTTCGAAGTCACATAAAGCGCCTTATGTGGGCAACTAAAGGCGTTCGAAGTCACATGAAGCGTCTAATGCCAGTCTTCATGCTTGTTCGAACTAATTCTGACATTTCTCAGAAAGTACTTGGTGTACGTGCCCATTTTGGGGGAGGGAGTACTTTGACTTGGTCGTACACATGAAGCACCTAATGTAGGTTCAAAGTGTACTGCATTTTTCTCAGAACACATGAAGCGCCTAATGTAGGCGTTCGAAGTGTTCAGGCGTCCAGACACTTCACATGAAGTGCCTAATGTAGGCATTCGAAGTGTACTGGATTCCATTAAGGCACATGAAGTGCCTAATGTAAGCGTTCGAAGTATACTGACTTCCAACCACATCACATAAGGTGCCTAATACATTTTTCGAAGTACAAACTTGTGTAAATCATCAAAACTCAAACTTTGTTTGAACAAATCCTACTAGAAAATGTTGATTCTATACCAATCAGAATACAATATTGAAACTATGATAATGTATAAGATATATATAAATTAATTTCCGACATATAACATGATATCCTAACAGGCTCATTATATTCTTATAATGACCTAACAATTATGAATTTAGATATTGGTCATCTGATATTTAATTCTCTGCGAAATTTGATATTTTGATATGGATAAGAGAACTTTTTTTTAACTATCTTACGTTAGAAAATGGTATCTCAAATTTCAGACACGCTATGTCGTTGATGCGGATGCTATGTCAATGAAGTGGAAGTATAAGCGTTAGGAATATGCGCAACGTGTATGCAAGGAAATGCATAAGACAATACTCTTGAAAACATTGTTCAACTGAGATTAATTTGCTATTTCGTTACGTCGATCTAAGAGAAAACTCTTGAAAACATTGTTGATGCACACACACTCAGCTATTTAAGAATCTTTCTTCAACTTAAAACCTCAGCCTAGGTAAGAAAAGGAAGATGCAAAACGCCCAAAGAGCACTAAGCATGCAACCAGTCCAGATTTCAACCAAAAAGTGAGAACACTTCAGTAAATGATTTTAACTTGATTGAGCAAGCCTTAAACCTCTTAAACAATATCCATCACAAACATTTGAATTAACAAAATTAAGAACTTGTTTGATTTTCTTGAAGGGAATCAAAGGATTCAATGATAAAAACTGAAAACAGTTTTGTAGAAAACTCTCGCTGGTTTTTTTTGTATAATCTGATTGTGCTTTGTACAATGTCCTAAGCTAGTTAAATAAGCCAAACAAAGCTTCTAAGGGAAGGTACAAGTGTGTGGTCCAATAGGAGGAAAGAAGGAAGTTTAAACAAACTACAACTTGGAATATAAATGATTGGTTCAGAACTTGTCTTCTCGGCAGAACATTCCCTTTGTTTTGCAAGTTGTTTTTCCTTTGGGCTGTGATTGGTTGAGCTCCTCTCTGCTTTGGAATATTATTGGACACATCTTTGATGAGTAGGATAGGTCCCTTGCAGGTGATTGGTTAAGATAACCACTTGAACAATCAAGAAAATAAAATCTGTCCAGATTTGACCTCTAATTTTTTTGCAATATAACTTTATCTTCCAATCCGAATCAGCCTCTAAATTATTTTTCAATATAACTTTATCTTCCAAGACGAATCAGCTCTTTCACATAAAACAAAAGTTGTAGATTGTTTCCTTTAGATGTGTTTCGAGACCAAAATGATGTCTTTTGGAGCAGAAAAGAGTGAGTTTTGCCTGTCTGAAATTGACCTGCTTCCGGGTGTCTACATTTGAAGCTGCTGAGTCAGCAACCAGCTTACTTGCAACGATTGTGCAACTCGATACAGGCATTTTATAGGAAAGTGCTGGGCATCCATGTTGTAGCTTATGCTCTTAGCTTTCACCTCCAACTAGAATCACATCAATTGGAGTTGTGGTTGGTGATTTGTGGCTGAAATACTAAGAGGGTGTCATCCTGCCAGCTTGCCTTTTAACTCAGCTTGGTGTTTGAACGTTTGAAAATTTCCATCAAGATTCCTTGGCCTAAAATCAGTTCAAACATACACAAAACAACATACACAACATATTAAGACATGTCTAGGTTAGTTTACAAAAACTTATAAAGGAAAGAAAGCTAAGAACACAACAATATGAACAATACACACAAGATTACTTAATATATTACATCATGGTTCAAGACTAAATTAAAGCTTCTAGCAAGTGGACCCAGTGGAGGCTAGCTTGACTTGGTTCATCCTCAACATACCTGTAAAGGAAGGTTCCCACTTCGTGGATCAATTAGGACCTTTGTCTTGCATTGGTGTACCTCCTACTGTGGTTGGTTTTTCTTGGTTTTGCTGGGGCTCATCATTCCCCCCTCTTGAAAAGGATTTGACCTCGAATCTGGATCAAGACTAAATGGAGTAAGGTCAGCAACATTAAAAGTTTTAGAGACAGAACCATACTTTTCTTCAGGGATGTCAAGGACGTATACGTTATCTCCAAGTCTTTGGACAACTTTGAATGGTCCATCGCCTCTTGGCAACAACTTTGTTTCCTTTCCTTAGGAACCCTTTCCTTCCTCAAGTGTAACCAAACAAGATCTCCAGGTTCAAATATAAAAGCTTTACGGTTCTTGTTAGCTCTTTTAGCTACACTTTGTTTTTAGCTTCAAGTTGTGACTTAACCTCTTAATGTAAATCTTTGACAAGTTTAGCTTTACATTCTCCATCAAGACTAACACGTTCATGAACAGGAATAAGGACTAACTCAAGTGAGGATAAAGGGCTAAAGCCATAAACAACTTCAAAAGGAGAATGTAAAGTACCATTGAGAACATTCTTAATGTATGCAAACTCAATGAAAGCTAAACAATCTTCCAAATTCTTTAAGTTCTTTTGAATTATGACACGCAACAATTGTGACAAAGTTCTATTGACTACTTCTGTTTGTCCATTAGTTTGTAGGTGAGCAATTGTTGAGAAAAGAAGTTCAGTACTAAGTCTACTCCACAGAGCACGCCAGAAGTGGCCTAGAAACTTTGTATCTCTATCGCTTACAATGGTACGGGGCATGCATGCAATCTTAAAATTTCCTTAAAGAATAGGTCAGAAACATGTGTGGCATCATCCACCTTCTTCCGTGCAATAAAATGTTCCAACTTAGAGAATCTATCAACAACATAAAAGATGCTATCCTTACCAATTTTGGACCTAGGTAATCCTAACACAAATTCCATTAAAAGATCAGTCCAAGGTGAATTTGGGACAGGCAAAGGAGTGTACAATCAATGAAGTTGTGTTCTAGATTTAGCTTGCTTGCATGTAATACAACTAGCACATACCTTTTCAACATTCACACGCATGTGTAGCAAGAAAAAATGCTCCTTAAGCATATCTAACATCTTAAATGAGCCAAAATGACCCATCAAGCCTCCTCTATGAGCTTCCTTGATCAGAAGTTCCCTCATTGAACACATTGGTATACATAACTTTTGTTCCTTAAACAAGAATCCTTCATGCAGGTAGAACTTACCCAAAGGGGATTGAAGACATGCTTCGTAAATGGAACTAAAGTCATGATCAGAGACATACAAGTCTTTGATAGTTTCAAAACCAAACATGTTATAAGTCAGCGTAGTAATCAAAGTATATCGAGGAGATAGAGCATTAGCAACAATAGTGTATTTTCCTTGCTTATACTTGATTACTTATGGGAATTGTTCAATGTATTCAACCTATTTTGCATGCCTTTTGTTCAGTTTACCTTGGCCCTTAAGGTACTTAAGTCTTTCATGATCAGTGTGGATCACAAACTACCTAGGTTGCAAATAATGTTGTCAATTTTATAAAGATCTGACTAAGGCAAAAAGTTATTCGTCATAGGTTCAATAGTTCAAGGCTGCTCCTTGTAACTTCTCACTAAAATAAGCTATTGCTTTCTTAGCTCAATTCAGTACATCTCCATTGCCAATGTAACGTCCCGCCCAAAACTAGGGTTTCGGCCCGGTGTACCCACCGTACTCTGCTACGAGGAGTACAAGGCATCGATACTATACATGTGCATGCCGACATGAATAATGAATCGACAAACGGAAGCGACATAATATAAACAAATCATAATCGACATGCAATATATTTCATCACAAATTTGTACAAGTCATAATATACAGAGTATTGAAATCTTCTAAAATACATCATAAGTCAGGACCTAACGTCTTCCAGGATAATCTCCTAGTAAGCTTCATCACTATCAATGGTTATCCGACTTGTCCTCCACAATCCTGAATGACGGTACCTGTTATATGTAAAGTGATAATGCAAGTATGAGTGATAGCCAACTTTTAATCGCTCAGCAAGTAGTCCTATCAGATACGTCATGTGGATCATACATGTGAAGGCGGAGTGAATAAATAATGGTAATCATAATATTGAAAATAATAAAGCACGTCTTCAGTTGCAGCAAAGGAAACAATAAAGCAGTAAATTAACCGCGGTAACACGTATCGAAGCAGTAAATGAATTGTGGTAACACTTATATCTCTGTTTGGTATTCCTACATACTGTCAAGTTCTGGTTAATGAGACTATCATGTATATCCACCCTTAGGATTTCGATCCGATTCTAATATCTCATCATCCTAAATCTTATCATCCAAGTAACATAGGTCCATGTGCAAGTCATGTAAATGCAATGTCATACTATGCGGTATCTTTAAAATGAAGTAAAAGTGCATGGTAAATCATGTAACAATATCTATATATCTGTAACATTTCAAAACATAACTTTTCTGTAAAACATGTCATTTTCATACTGTAACGGTAAACGGTAACGGTAAATTGGTATGCCGGTGATCTTTTGTCAGTCAACACAGAATACACACAAGCCGATATGCCCATGACATCAATCCCCTTGGATTCTGATATCATGCAGTGCTCCAAACGGTAACATACTGTATGCTTCATAACACCAACCACCTCGATTCAGATGTTATGATTGCGCACCTCTAAACAAATAAATGCGGAAACATAATGTGACATATCCCACTGTAAACTTTTCAAAACATGTATAAGATGCAACATGTATGCAAATGAATCCGTTTCTGTTCCATATCACATGTATAGATACTCCAAGCATACCTCTATCATCATGTTCTTAACATCACTACATATCCGCCTAATCTATAACTTAAATCATGAAATTCCATCTTCTTCTTAACATAAAAGTCAAATCCCTAGTTTCCTATACTATTCCATATCCTTTCATATTCTGTATACAAATTCGTAACTTAACCATGTCCTTTATCACGCTTTATATTATAAAAGTATATGAAATACTTTATCCTTGTACAAATACATATATAAACCGTGCATAAACGTATAATGCCAAAGATGGGTTCAAACCCTACTTTAACATACTTACATACATAACTTCATATCTCATGTAGTAAAAATTGCAAACTAACCTTATTTCTTATAATACTATATTCTATGTCGTTTTTTACATATATGTACCTTTTTATGACATAAAACTTAGTCACTTTCATGTCTTAACATATATACATATACACAATCTATATTTAAGCCTCATTACCAATAAAAGGCCTTTTGGCTGAAATTATCATACATATACATATACATATACTTGTACAAATTCTATACACTTTACATACATTAATCCATAACACTCGAAATACCCAATTTTCATATCTTAACTTATATACTATACATATATGTACTCATAAATTATATTTTATCCATTTTCATCAACAACAAGGCCCTTTGGCCGAAATAATATATAATTATATATTCTTGTATAAATTTGTTATACACTTTACATATATAAATCCATATCACATAAAATACTCACTTTTTCATATCTTATCCTTTATATGTATACATAAAACATATACAAGCCTTTTTTACCAATAAAAAGGTCTATTGGTCGATTTATATACACACACACACACACACACACACACACACACACACATATATATATATATATATATATATATATATACAAACTTGTGTAAATAGAAAATGGCTTCGTCTTCTCCAGGGGTTTCCGCTGGCGCACAGCGATCCTTTACAGCCGTGGTTACAGGTTATGTTCCGACATCGACACTGATGACACCCAAATCAATTTCCAAGCATAAAGGCCATCCCTTGATTGCCTTCTCCGATGAGGAAATTGACGCATTGGCCGCTCCTTACCCGCATCTCTTGTAGGAACTTTTTGGTTTGGACGTCCACCGCTAAAGATCATACGCCAAGTTTTCGAGAGAATTTGATTAAAATCAGACGTTAAGATCACTCTCTTAGATCAATCCCATGTACTGCTGAATTTCCTGCATGAACTAGATTACATATGGTGCTTTTACAGACGATCATGGACGATCGCCGGCTGCACAATGCAAGTCACGAAATGGACGATAGACTTTGATCCTTCAGCAGATACTCCGATCGTGCCTATATGGATAGCTTTTTCAGGTTTACCAGTACATTTTCAACAAAAGGCAGCACTTTTTGAGATCTCACGAGTAGTAGGTCACCCAATTAAGCTTGACGACGCCACCATAGATGGCCTACGTCCGTCTGTCGCACGTGTTTGTGTAGAGGCTGATGTATCAACAGATCTTCCCAAGAAGATGTTTTTGCAAGGAAAACAAAAATTAATCCAGCAACAAATTGTATACGAAGACCTGCCGTCTTTCTGTGATGACTGCCGCAGGCTAGGTCACACCGCCGCCACATGTGGAGACAAGTTTAATGACAAACCCTCCAAACCCCAAACGAATGTCACCAGATGGACTCTTAAGAAAAGCCAAAAAGATCACGTCTTTGATTCAGATAACGTTATTTTGCTCGCAAAAAAAGCCATCTGCAACTCAGGAACGACAAAACAACATATTATCAAAATCACATGCAGAAACGGTTTCTGTTGCCATCTCCGATCCGCATATGGCCAATCCAGAAAAAGATGCTGCACCACTTCCAGTTCATAATGATGTCAACGAGGATGCTAACCTCAACAAGAATGATGACCTCAATGCCAATATCGATCAAGACGCCTCTGACTCAGCGCTGCCTTCGCAACACACAGATGAACATGTTGATTCTATGATGCATCAAACAGATACCCTGCATACAATGCACGGTATCATAGATGATACATTAACGCATACTCAGACCCATGCTGATGATCCTGACTATTGTCAAGTCTCAGATTCCGAAATTGACCATGGTAATCCCAGAAATTTTATGGACGAGACTCCGCGCTCTCAGTTCCAACAGCAGATGCTTGAGGATGCAGAAAACTTCAACAAACGTCTTTCCTCTCGTCCACCAAGTAACAGTGACGAAGATATTCTTCATGATTGCTTAACAGGTACATACACTGATCTTGAGGGATTTATTCCAGCTCCAGCTAGACGAAAAAGTCGACTGCGCAACGAATTGCCACCGAGACCTCCGTCGACCGTAGTTATTCGAAGTGCCATTCGTTTGGGCTCTACACCACCTCAAACCTCACTATGAATGCCATCACATGGAATACTGGACGTATTCGAACCTTAATAGACAGATTGATATCGATGGTGCAAAGTACACATTTGGATATATTAGTGCTCATTGAGCCAAAACAACGACATTCAAAGCTTACCACCTACAGATTAAAACTGGGATTCCCCAATGCGATGTCAACTTGCCATGATAACATCTGGGCTCTTTGGAAATCGTCATCGTTACAATTACTTGATGTATGTCACGGTGAACAAACTTCCCTCTTCACTTTTACCTATATACCAACACAACAATCTTTTGCTTGGTCTGTGGTGTATGTCTGACACACAATTTCTGATAGACGACCTCTCTGGGATTCACTAATTGAGACATCATGTACCATCTCTATGCCGTGGATAATAGGTGGAGATTTCAATACTTCTTTCATTAGATGAACACAAAGGCAGATCTACACCATCTCTTCACATCATGGATGACTTCAAAGAATGTGTGCACCTGTGTGGCCTTCAAGATCTTCCCATTAAAGGCACATTATTCACTTGGGCGAGTGGAATGGGTGAAGGTCGAGTTATGCGACGTCTGGACAGATACTTATGCACAGTCTCTTTCTCAAACCTATTTGCAAACATTATAGTTCATCATCTATCAAGAGCAACATCTGACCATGCCCCACTTTTCTTCAAGTGTACATTATCACAAACAAGACCTCATATCCCATTTCGATACATAAATGCTTGGGCATTACATGCAGATTTTGTCTTATACGTAAAAGAAAAGTGGCAAGCATATCCAATGACCGGGGGTATGCGTGGACTTTATTCCAAACTTAATCGTCTCAAAAAAGATCTCAGAGTTTGGAACCGAGAAATATATGGAAACATTTTTAGCAATGTGGAGATGGCAGAAGCTAACTACAAACGGCAAGAAGCACAATTTGATGCAAGCCCTACGTAAAATAATAGAGCAGCAATGTCCCTTGCACATGCTCAGCTTCTTCAGGCTAACAAAGCACAGACATCATACTGGGCACAGAAATCTAGAACGCATTGGGTAAAAGAAGGAGAAGCTAACACGGCTTATTTTCATGCACTTGTCAAGGACAAGCATCGCAGGCAACTCATCCGTGGTTTACAAAGCAGTTCAGGAAACCCACTGCAAGATAATGCTTCTTTAGGGGATGAAGCAGTTTCTTTCTACAAAAACCTTTTCAAGCATGAGCCCGTGAATGGATTAGAGGATTTTCTTCATTGCATTCCTACATTGATAACACACGCGGATAACTGTATGCTTGCTGCCGTACCAGATGCACACAAAATAAAAAGCACAATTTGGCACCTTAGCCCAAGCAGTGCCGCAGGCCCAGACAGTTACAACGGCCATTTCTTCAGAACATGCTGGGATATTATACACTTGGATGTT
Source organism: Eustoma russellianum (assembly GCA_036186865.1). NCBI lineage: Eukaryota > Viridiplantae > Streptophyta > Magnoliopsida > Gentianales > Gentianaceae > Eustoma > Eustoma russellianum. The sequence goes on from AP025063.1 coordinate 5,659,371, forward strand.
ACACTTGCCATTCAAGAATTCTTTTTGGGCGTACCTCCACCTCAGGTAATGGTTTCATCTCTAATAACTTTGATACCTAAAAAATCTCAGCCATCAACGTATACAGATTTTCGTCCAATATGACTATCAAACTTCATCAGTAAGGTGTCTACCAGAATCATTGCTTCAAGACTAAATACTTTATTGCCGAAAATCATCTCACCTGAGCAAATTGGTTTTCTCAAAGGCCATGATATCAGTGAACATGTTCTAATGGCAAATGAGATGGTACATCTAATAGATAGGAAAGTTCATGGAGGAAATGTGATGATCAAACTGGACATGACAAAGGCCTTTGACAGAGTTAGTTGGTCGTACTTGGAGGCATTGCTACGTAAATTTGGGTTTGCATCACGTTTCATTCGTATTATAATGAATAATATGAGTCTATCCAAGCTATCAATCGCCATTAATGGGTCTTCTTATGGATTTTTCTCGCCCACACGAGGAGTTAAACAAGGAGACCCATTGTTTCCTCTACTGTTTATCATTTGTTCAGAAGGTTTCAGCCGTGGTATAAAGAATCTCTTCAACACTGGCTCTCTTCGCGGTTTCTCTTTGGGGCGAACTCAACCAATTTCACACCTAGCATATGCAGATGATTTATTGCTATTTGTAAATGCGTCTACACAAAACTTGAGAAAGTTCCAATCCTTCTTACACACCTATCAGCAAGCATCTGGGCAATTAATCAACTATGCAAAGAGTCAATTTGTCGCCAGCTCTTACATATCACAACAGCAACTCAATGCCATTTCGCAAATTTTAACCATGTCATCATCAACACTACCGATAAAATACTTGGGCTCTTATCTACATCGAGGTGTCAATAGGGCAACATACTGTACTACTTTGATTCAACACTTTGATGCTTCTCTCACTGGATGGGCCAGCCGCTTGCTTTCCTCAGGGAGTCGATTGGTATTATTAAAATCAGCGCTAACTGCTATGCCATTACATATATTAGCAGCATCTCGTCTACCTAAAAGTGTTATCAATACACTTAATCGAAAAATTGCATCCTTCTTATGGACAAGCATCTTTGGATATCATTCGCGTTACCCAAAAACAGAAGGCGGACTAGGGGTACGTAACTTGACTCACATTCAGAGCGCTTATGATTGCAAACTATGGTGGTCTTATCATCATACCACTACCCTATGGTCAACTTACATGCACCAACGTTATGGTTCTCGACATGATTATTTGCCATGTATTTACGACTCCCCGGGATGGAAAAGATTATGCTCTATACACTCTCTATGCAATCAGCTGTCATCTGGCATCCCAAACCCAGTGTGGAATACAAGTCCCACTGGTCTCTTCTCCATTTGGCAGGCCTATGAAGATCTTAGACTAACTCGAGCAAAACTGTTTTCACATAAATTCATATGGTGGCACGGAACATCAAAAACAATCAGCATCTTTACATGGAGATTATTACACTGTGCACTTCCTATTGAAGATAATTTGAGACGATTTTTTACCGTTTGTCCCACTATTTGTCCGTTTTGCCACGAAGCTTCGGCTACTCTTCAGCACTTGTTCATTACATGCCCAATAATCCAATCTACATGGCTGAAACTATCGATAATACTTGACGGACCACAGAACCCCTCATCCACACTTAGATCGATTTTGCTACAATGGTGGCTCTCTTCCTCCGCTAGAACACTCAAAGGCAATCTTCATGTTGTTGGTCCTATTATGCTGTGTTGGTCTATCTGGGGAACCTATAAAAATCATACATACGGAGATGCGGACTTGCCACTCACAAACATATAAAATCTTACCCGTCAATCCTGCTACGACTGGACTTGTGCCCTACATGGTACGACATTAGCACAACATGACCCTTCTCTCATTGAAACTGGTTTCTCTGCAAAGCTGCGCCCAAAAATTATAATGCCACTCAAATGGAAGCTACCACCATCAGGCAAATTAAAACTAAGTGTTGATGCATCAGCAACCAAAACTTACTCTTCGGCTGGAGCAATTCTGCGTGACTCATTAGGACACATGATTGCTGCTCTTTCTTTCAGGCTTCCTTATTTGACACCCCTACGCGCGGAAACACAAGCCATTCTATATAGTCTCATGTTCTTTGGACAACTGCATCGTCGCTTAATCATTAAAACAGACTGCCTTCAAATCACACAGCCAAACACACACTTGACGACTTTGCCAGAATACAAGCGATTGGAGCTATTTCTCCAGCTAACGGCTAGTGAGCTTATTTTTGTCCTTAGAGAAATCATCATGGTTGCTCATCACCTGAGTCAGTTTGCACGTACAACGCCGGCTACACAGATCTTCACTTCCGCCATTCAGATGCTACCCACGGCTCGTGGTTTCTATCATACAGATGGGGTTCTACATGCTTTGCGAATATAAATATTACGGCTTATCACTTTGCATCGTTGCCTGTACTAGTATGGTACAGGCAACCATGGTACGTTTGGTCACTACCCTAACACATCTACATGTGTCTTTTGTTAGCGCATTAATTACTTTGTTGCCCGCAGTCGTAGGACTACGGGCAACATCGGTATGTCGTTGTGATCCAAATATGATAATTTGGCACATCCGCATTGCATCGTTTGACACTAATGTGCTTTGTCATGCTTTCTTGCGAGGATACTACTATCTGCTGCTCAATCAACAATGGCGAAACCCTAATATGTGTTGCATCAACAGTTTGACAAAATATACTGCTGCTTCAAGCTTCTCTTGGTGGCACTACAACAATTTTCATAGCAATCACTGCCTTCCAGCCCATATCTTTGTAGCATTGACATGTTCCATTCTCACTTACTTAGCGTTAGCATCTAGGCAGTATCACTCCAATGATATAAATATGTACGTTTTTTCCTTCGCCAAGGTTTTATCCACAATGGTGGTTTTACTTGGCAAGGTTTTAATGCGGCATATCATATATGATTGGAGACTGCACATTATCGCTACTTTACACTTCTGTTTTTCGTACAATATACATTATTTTAATATGGTTGCCTCCACCACAAGTGAGGAATTTTTAATTTAATAAATACCCGCCTTTATTCAAAAAAAATAAACTTGTGTAAATTTTTTAAACACTTTACATATGTTTTTCCATAACCTTTAAATGACCATTTTCATATCTTAACATGTAAACTATACATATACATATACATAAAGTATATTTAATCATTTTTCATTAAATAATAAGCCCATGCCCGAATATATATACGATATACGTATACAAATTTTTATACCATACGACTATAATTTTTCAATAATTATAATAAAACTGTTTTTATAATAAAAAATACTTTCTGGCCATTTTATATATGTGTACATTTATATATATACATATTTCAACTAAATAACATGTCATATTTATATGTTTTATATCTATATTTATACATATATACATATATATACACACATACTTTAACAAATGTATTAACTACACATAAAAGGCCTTATGGCTGTGTGTTATTTTTTTTTCTTTTTTAGAAAAAGTTTTTATTGAAAAATGACCTCACTTGTGGTGGAGGAAAACCTTATTACATATTTGAGTCATCGTAAGAATATAGCAAATGTAAAGAGATAATGATTATCAGCCTCCAATCATATATGATATGCCGCATTAAAACCTTGCCAAGTAAAACCACCCTTGTGGATAAAGCCTTGGGGAAGGAAATAGCGTACATATTTATATAATTTGAGCGTTGATATGTGATAAAGTACATTATGGAATAAAATGTAATCCTAAAAGACAATATATCAGATCGTGCATGTCCAGCCACTGGAGTATCCGTCTCTGAAAATTGATGTACGATCCTCGAAGAAAAAGTTGCCACGTCCGTGCCAAATATTTTAGGTCGCCGAAATAGGTTTTCCAGCCCATGCACATGTGAAGAAAAAGGCTAAGTTAAACGAGTATACAAGACATATCGAAAACAGAAATACCAATAGAGTCCAAAGCATACCGAGTCTGTACCGAGTCTGCCTGCACCCCACAGGATACAAGAAGAAGGAGTAAATGAATGCCAATCCATATGGAAGGCCGAGAAAGCTCAAGGGATCCGCAGGTGTGCGGATGGGAGATCCAATGTTATGGAACCACGAACTAATGGTGGAAGAGTGGTGTGAGAGAAAAATTATGTCCGAGGGTCCAGCATTGCATGTTGAGCTAGGTAATGAGCAACCATGTTTGCCTCTCTATAAACATGATTAAAGTCCAGTCGGTGGCGATGAATTAATGTCTGTAATAACCTCAGATGATAGTTCCCAAACACCATCTGTGGTCGTGTCAAGCGCGTCAACATCTGATCACAATCCGATTCAAGAATAAGTGATCGATACAGTGGCAGGAAATATAACAAACCAAACATCGCTGCTTGTATCTCTGCAATCAGAGGTGTACTTGGAGGCAAGCGAAATGAGATCGCTCCCACACAGAAACCAGCATGATCACGCAAAATAGCTCCCCCTGCTGCATAATATCTGCCAACCACCACGTCTATATTTAACTTTAATCTACCTGAAGGAGGCGATCTCCAGCGAACCACTTGCGGACGTGGGGGCTAAAGTCTAGGAAACCATAGAAGCTACCGTGTAGATCCTGCCGCTAGCTTAGAACCATCAATTGTTTTACCCCACATAGCAATGTCATAGTGGATGGAAGCCCGAAGGGAAACCGTAGCAAAAAAGCTCTTATCGCCATACACTAACGACGCATAAGCACGCCATATATTATGCACGATAATAGCCGGGATCACTATTTTTAAAACCCTAAAGAGAGACAAAAATATGGAACGATACCACCAAGATAACAGATATTGTCGAAGGTTCAGTGATGATGGGGGAATATAATGTAACTCTGATGCAAAGAAATCACATAGTGGTCGAATGCCAGCACAGTATAAAAACATGTGATCCACTGTAGCCGATGCATGCTTACAAAATGGGGATTGTTTTGGATGAGAAGTATTGTACTTACCAATGTAGTCTCCAAACGGCATAGAAAAATGAAAAAGTCGCCATAATAATTGCTGGATGGCAGGCGAATGGTGTCTAAACCAAATGAATTTCGCAGAAAGCAATGTTGGTTGTTGTGATTGGCATATATCATAGGCAGAACGTAAAGAAAATGCACCTGAAGCCGAGGGCTTCCAGCTGAGATGTGAACCTTGGCCTTCAGTCTGAGTAATGCAGGTAGCATGAATTCTACAAATGGTTCTCCAAACAGGTGAATCCGGCAGCCTAGGCAGATAATCCCCGCGGCTTCCATATTTGATATGCATATATTTACTCCAGAGTGTATTATGCTGCTGATATGACCACCTAATGCGACAAAGGTAAGCCTGTTGTAACATGCAAAGATCACGAATATCCAAACCTCCTTCCTCACAAGGTGTAGTAATAGTGGACCATGCAACCTAATGGTGCCGCTGTCCCCAATAAAAAGTTGCCATTTTCCTTTCTATAATTTTGATCACCGATTTTGGCAAGCCTCCGGCAGCTAGAACATGTAATGGTAGAGCTGAAATCACAGAACGAAGCAAAACAAGTCGACCTGCTGAAGAGGGTAACGAGAATGCCAGCCATTCAGACGGTCATCGATATGCTGTAGTAGTGAAGTAAAATATCTAGAACGATTGATGCCCTTATGAAAATAAGAAGCAAGGTATCAAAAAGGTAAGCCAGAACATCGCATGTTCGGTATAGCCTCAAAACCTCTCCGCTGATGTAGCGATGTGCTGGCAGATAGGATAAAACTGCTCTTTTGAAAATTTACCTTTTGACCAGAGGCTGTTTCATACGATGTTAAGAATGCATGAAAACGCCATAAATTTCTTTGTGAGGCCCGTAAAACACTAGAAGATCGTCCGCATAAGCCAAATGTGTGATATGGAAAGGGATCCTTCCTAAACGAAGTGGTTGCAATTCGCCAGAGGCAACCAATGATTTCAAGCCTCTACTGAAACCTTCAAGAGAAAGAATAAAGAGCAAAGGGGATAACAGGTCGCCTTGTTTGACATCCCTGTATGGCCGAAATGACGCAGAAGCTTGACCATTAATCAAGACTGCTAAAGTAGCGGCGCTTAAATGATTAAGAATGATCCGAATGAAAAAATTGGAAAAGCCAAAACGCCGTAGAAGCAATTCTAGATATTCCCAGCTGACTCTGTCAAAAGCCTTCATCATATCCAGTTTCAAACATAACTGAGAGCCACCCTTATCTAGCATGTGAACCATCTCTCGTGCCAATAAAACTTGCATGGAGATATCCTGTCCTGGCAAGAAGCTTGTATGTTCTGGAGATATTAACTTTTGAAGCAATATATTCAAGCGGGTGGCAATGATTCTCGTACAGACTTTACTCAAAAAATTTGTGAGACAAATAGGGCGGAAGTCACTAAATGTATTTGGAGACGGTATCTTTGGAATCAAAGTGATTAACGAACTAGCCATCACCAAAGGCTGTGGAACGCCAAGGAAAAATTCCTGCACTGCCTTAACCACAACGGCATGAATAACTGGCCAACACGAACGATAAAACTTACCATTAAATCCATCTGGCCCTGATGCACTCTAAGGATCTAGATGCCAAACCGCCTCCTTAACCTCCTCCTCAATAGGTAGTTGCGTAAGCCTAGTGTTGTGCTCCTCCGAGCTCAGCCGTGGGATATGATGAAGAAACGCATCATAATTATTTGTTGTCTCACGAGCAAATAAAGAGGTGTAGAAAGAAGCTGCTTCATTCATGATGGCTGTGGGAGAGGTACATAGGTCACCAGTAGAAGTGCGGATTTGCTGTATTCGTAACTGCGACCGTCGCCCTTTGACAATAGAGTGAAAATAGCGTATATTTGCATCACCTTCCTTTAGCCATCGAACACGCGCTTTTTGTTTCCAGAAATGCAGCTCATATGTTGAAGCACGAAGATACACATCCTTGGCTCGGTGATATGCCTCGCGAGTCGTTTCAGTGGGGTCTGCATCCCATATGCCCTCAGCACTAGTTAGAGTAGCTTCGGCTTGCATAAGGTTGGTAAAGATATTGCCAAAAATTTCTTTATTCCAGCGCTGGATGTCCTTCTTTAGACAAAATAATTTTGATTAAAATCCATACATACCACTAGTAGTTGGATAAGAAGTCTAAGCATTCTGCATATAAGTATGGAAATCCGGATGAAGTAACCATGAGTCCAGGAAACGAAAGGAGCGATGGCCACCTGCCATGTGTAATCGACATATGAACAACAAAGGTGTGTGATCCAAGGAAACTCTTGGCAGATGTGTTAGTTGCATGTCTTCAAACGCATCTTGAAAAGAAGAGTTGATAAATAACCAATCCAACCTCCTATGTACACAACCTAGGCCCCTGCCATCCATCCAAGTAAATCTGGGCCCATGAAATTGCGGAGCCATCAAATAGCAAGATTCAATACAGTCATTAAAATCTTGTAATATAGTAAGCAAGGGGTGTGAACGTCCACTATGATCATCAAGAGTCCGAAAAATATTGAAATCCTCTCCTACCACCCATGGTAATGTAGAAGCCCGAGAGAAATCACATTAGGATTGCCATAATGGACGACGCAAAAGTGGCGTGTGCTTGGCATATACCACCGATAAAACAAAAGCCAATCGAAGCGAACAAAATATCAAACTGAAATGAACCACTTGATCCCGATCATGCGTTGCAAGCAGGTGAAACACTTAATCACGCCAGAAAAACCAGATACGTTCTAACTGAGAAGAATAATAATGTGAAAAACCAAGGTCCAGACCAAACCTAGCAATATGATATGGAGAATGTTTTGGTTCAATAAGTGCAAGTAAATTTAAGTGATGTTCATATATCAAATGATGCAACCTGGGCAGAGAGGCACGCATGCCTCTTATATTCCATATTAATACATTCATTGAGAAAGAGTAGTGTCACTTCCCTGAGAGACTCGCGAAGCACTATGCGTCAAGATGGTTGAGGGTGGTAGTGGTGGCAAATCTTTTCTTGCATGGCGTTTCCGACAAGGAACTACGGTTATAAATTCCGCATCCTCAGCAGATTCCTCCAAACGTGAGACCAAAACATCCACATCGGGTGATAGAGGGATTAACTGCATTCGTCGGACCACTTCATCTGGAACATTTGGCAAGTCTATGTTCTGATCATCTGTAGTGCAATTCCGTATATGAAGAATGTCCCAAGTCACAATGATCTGTAGCATCCTGTGGAGGGGGTTCTGCAGCTGCGCAAAATATTTCAGCATGTAGGTCACTATCGAGGTCAAGAGGAGCCGCCATGGCATGATCATCAGTTGGAGGAATATCAGTTGGCGGTACAGGCTGATCCTGGTTAGGAACCACAGGTTTTTTCTTTACCAGGGTGATGCGATTACAGGAGCCCTAAACATACAAACTTCACAAACAAGGGCCTTGAACATATAAACTCCAAAAACAAGAAGCTTTTGCATAAATAGAAGATGTAAACTAAAGAGCTTCTTGTTCAAACATGTGCAAGATGAGCCAAGGAATGTAGATGCATGATTTTTCTATGTTTATTGAGGCCATGATTTGATTGTCCTTGAGTTTATTGCATATCATATGATGTAAGGGTTGGTGGGAGGGCAAGATGGTCATTTCATGCGTTGTCATCGTAGTATCAAGTCTAGTTGTTTGAGTTGTCTTTGTTTTGGGTCTAGTATATTTTATAGCGTCTTTTTTTAATGTCTATTTCTAGTGCTAATAGCTGTGTTTGAGTGTTTTCTAAGGAGGCAAGGCTAAATAAGGAAAGTGGCTTGACGAGTCCCTATTTTTCAAGAAGGCAGCCAGACACCAGTCGGTATTTTGGATGCCTAGGTCGGAGTACTGATCCAAATGGGTTCAAACCACTTGGAGGTCTCAGATAACTCAATTGGTGACGATTTTAATGTTTTACACTTTTGCTAATTCGGGGTACAAGATGGACCGAAATCAGGTGAAAGTTGGGAGTCCAGAATGGAAAGTACTGAAGATCACTGGATGGATACCTAATCTTTGGAGGCCCGTATCTCTGTCAATAAAGTCCAAATGAGGTAATTCAAAAGCCAAAATTCAAGGGAATTGTATGAGCTACAACTTTTCTGAAGAGTACAAACCCTAATTCGGCGTCTAGAAGCGGCTATAAGCCAGTAACCGATAGGGTGTAATTCCAGTGCGAGATTTTAGGGATTTGAGTTATGTAATCTTCCTTGATTAGCTTTGACTTATCTTTTATGTAAATTTGATTTAGATTGGTAGGTAGTAATCTAAGGACTTTGATTAATTAGTTAAATTTTAGGAATACCAAAATATAGCATTACATTAGGGTCAAAACAACGGCAGCATAGTTTCAGAATTTTCAAAATAAAAATTTCAGTTTTTGTTGCAACCGTGTGTTGCCTTTGTTTTGTGTTTTTCCTTTGGTTTTCACAAAGTAAAATCAAGGCTAGATTCAATCAAGGTTTGAGCAAACCTAGTTGGTGAATCACAATCCAAGGATACGGAATGACGTGTTGGATTGGGAGATTTGAATTGCTCGACGTAGACGTTGTTGACTTCTCTTGTCCAAGAAGGTGTGTTTGCGCCATTGTCCCACACAAGGGTTGATCAAAGGTGTCTTTTGGAGTTGAAAGAAGCGATCGTCATTTCTATACGATCCAAGATCGTATCAAGGTGGTATCCGAGCGAAGGTTTCTTCTTTACAACTCGCATATCCTTTACTTTCTTGTGTTTTTCTCACTGTTCCTTCCTCGTACCCAAGCGTATGTTCCCCATCTTTGTTCCTTCTTAATTTTTTCCCTCAATTCAATTGTCATCTTATTCATAAATACATCCTCACAGCAAGTTCCATTTATTTTTAACGTTATACAAAAAAAGGGTTACGTTTATTAATCTGGGGGGAGCGCGTTATTGCACTAAATGGACAAAAGATCACCCATTTTGTCTAAATCCTACTTCTATCCATCTTTTTTCTTTATGCATGTAGCGTTTCAGTAAATTCCGGGAAAAAAATCATATACCAAAAGAAAAGTTTGGAATTTGCATATATTTTTGCTATTAACCCTTCAAGATTGAATCTTTACACACACTTAACAATAGGGTCATTGTGTTAGGATTTAAATTCAGCCATAACATATAAATCTAGTCCATTGCTTAAAGGTGCTACCTAGTGTCACTCGTAAATCTTGTTGCTAACGAAGCTATTAGTTGATTTTAGACTTGTGTGACTTGATTGCTTTGTTGCTTGGTTTGCGTTGCAATTTTTATTGTATCCAAGGCTGGTCTTCCTTCACCAAATACACGGCTACCCTTTGAATACAAAAGATATCATCTTTCAAGCCACACCAAGCCAAAAGGAAAAAAAAGAAAAAGCCTAATCTTGGCAATACAAAAAAAAACTGGTTTGCTACTTTGCATAAACGTTCATTACTTCACCTCTGTTCCTTCGTACCATATTCTGACAGTTCCTCCGAAAGCTCCTTTAGGTGCCGTGATAATCAGAAATAGAGAAGTTACCTTGTTTGCATTACACAAAAGTGGCTTCAATCTGCTGGATACGTGGGCCATTTGTCACATGGAAACGCTCTTGGATATATTTCGGAAATAATTGTCAATTTTACTGAAAACAATCGACTAAGCGAAGAACAAAGCAGAGAATTGAATGATGCAATTCTCTCTGAAGTGAAACAGGTGAGGAAGAGAGAAAAAACGGTTATTGATCTTCCTTATTCATTGTGCAGAACAATCACAATTTCGGTACTTATACAATTGTAGAAGAAGAAGAAAACTAAAATGTGAAATGACTATGCTGCCCCTCACTGAATAACTACACACAAAACTAATAAAAGGATAAAACTGTCATTTCGCACCCCTTTAAACCTTTTCCTGCCTGCGCCTTCTCCTTCTTCTTTAACTGACTTCATCTCCCACGCAGGTACACCACAACTCTTTCCACGTGATCCAACACCCAAACCACTTCTAATTGATTGCCAGCTCACCAATTGCTTTCTTGATCCTCAACTCACGGCCTCAACCAATGATTGCTACGCAATTAGACTCCCTACACCTTGAATTGTCCTTCTGAGCAATTACCACCTTCATGAGATACTTCAACACCCCCCCCCCCTCAAAACTGACTGGCTAAATATGTTGCACACTCCCATAGAATTAGTCAGTTTTCGTAATGTAACAGAATCTAATGCCTTTGTGAAAGCATCAGCCAATTGAAACTCTGATCTGATAGGCATGGGGTGGATCACTCCCTGCTGCTATTTCTCCCTAACAATGTGACAGTCAATCTCGATGTGCTTCGTCCTCTATTGGAACACAGGATTCTCTACAATGTAAATGGCACTTTTGTTGTCACAAAATAATTCCACTAGTTTCACCTGCCTGATCCCCAAGTCACTAAGAAGATACAAAAGCCATTGTACTTCGCACGTCGCCATGGCCAAGGCTCTATATTCTGCCTCAGACGAAGACTTAGAAACCGTGCTTTGTTTCTTTGCCTTCCATGAAACCAACGCTCTCCCAAAGAAAACACAAAATCGTGTGACAGATTTTCTTGTCTCAACGCATCCTCCCCAGTCAGAATCAGCAAAGGCCTTTAACTCTAACTCCCAAGTGCTAGGATAAAACAATCCTTGGCCTGTTGTATCTTTTATATACCTCAATAACCTGTGTGCTGCTTTATGATGTGACTCCGTGGGAACATCTAAGAATTAACTCAACTGCTGAACCGTATATGAAACATCTGGCCTTGTGATGGTAAGATATAGCAACTTACCTATGAGTCTCCTGTACTCAGATACATCCCTTATAAGTTGTGAGTCACTATGAGCAAGCTTCAAATTCTGCTCCATAGGACTCTTTGCTGGTCTTGATCCCAAAAATCTAGCTTGTTCAACCAACTCCAATGCATATTTCCTTTGAGAGATCATGATCCCCCCTGTGACCTGGCCACCTCAATCCCCATAAAATATTTAAGTAACCCCAAATCCTTAATATGAAATTCCTGATCCAGTGATTGCTTAAGCATGGTGATGTGTTCTAAAGAATTGCTAGCAACGATAATATCATCAATATACACCACAAGCACTATAAAAACAGTACCAACATGCTTAAGAAACTTAGTGTAATCATGTTTGGACTGTGTATACCCCTGCTGTATGAGAAACTTGGTAAGCTTAAGGTTCCATTCCCTGCTGGCTTGCTTCAAGCCATAAAAGGATTTATGCAGTTTACAAACTGTATTGGGATCAGAACTAGTAATGCCCTCAGGTAAGGTCATATAAATGTCTTGGCTAAGGTCACCATGGAGGAAAGCATTATTTACGTCTAGCTGGTGCACATGCCAGTGCTTTAAAGCAGACACAACCAGTAATAATCTGATGGTTGTTAGCTTAGCAACAGTGGAAAACGTATCTGTATAGTCAACACCCAACTGTTGAGTAAAGCCCTTGGCAACGAGCGTGGCTTTGTACCGTTCTACGCTACCATCAGGTTTATATTTGATCTTATATACCCATTTACACCCAATGGGTTTCTTATCAGCGGGGAGTGCAACCAAACTCCATGCATTGTTAGCCTCTAATGCAGCCAGTTCTATTTACATTGCCTTCTGCCAATGAACAGATGTGGCTGCTTCTTGATAAGACGTTGGCTCCTGTAACGCACTAATACTAAAAGCATACGTTTTATATTTAGGTGCTAGTAAATCAAATGACATGTAATGCTCAATAGGGTAGGAAGTACAGGAATTATAGGGAGAAGGTGAAGAAAGACCAGAAGAAGGAGATTGAGAATAGAGAAGGCCACAGTAGTAGTCTTTCAGATAACTAGGTGGATGTTTAGATCTCACAGACCAAAAAAAATCATTCTGAGTTGTTGGAAATGGTAAATGAACCTCAAGACCTGTATATGGTTGAGGACTACGTTGAAGGACACTGTTCTCAGATGAACTGGTATTGTCTAAGACCACATCAGACGAATCAATGCGAGGTGTACCAATAGAAACAGTTGGTGTTGATGTTGGAGAAGAGTCAGTAAATGAATTTATTGGTGAAGGCTGCAAGGGTTGAGAACAGGGTATGAAAGTTTCTGATATGTCATTTGTGACATTTGATGGCCAATGGTTAGACATAGATGAAGCACAAGGTGTCAAGGCCGGATTAGTAACAAAAGGAAAAGTATGTTCATGAAACTGAACATCTCTGGAAATAAAAATGTTTTTGGTGACAAGATTGAGGAGAAGATAGCCTTTGGTGTGGTAAGGTAATCCAAGGTAAGTACAAGGCACGGCTCTTGGTTCAAACTTGGCCTTCTGTGGTGAATTGTTACTGGCAAAGGCCAAACACCCAAAGACTTTAAGATCTTGGTACGATGGATGCTTACTGAAAAGGCAGAAATAAGGGGTCTGTTGTTTCAATAAAGGTGTGGGCAAGATATTGATGAGGTACACTGCGTATTGGGCACAGAAACCCCAATACTCAAGAGGGATATTGGCTTGCAGTTTAATAGCTCTGGCTACGTTGAGTATATACTGGTGTTTGCGTTCAACAACTCCATTTTGTTGAGGAGTGTTGACGCAGCTGGTTTGGTGAATGATTCCTTTGCTCATAAAGAATTGATCCATCTTAAATTCTTGACCATTATCAGTCCTTACACACTTGACAGATCTACCAAATTGATTGACAGCATACTGACAAAAGCTATCAATAACATGTCTAGTCTGAGACTTTGTTTAAGCAGATAGATCCACGTATAACGTGTATGATCATCAACAATCGTCAGAAAATAACGTTGGCCATGTACAGTGGGGTGTCTGTAGGGACCCCAGATGTCAATGTGAAGAAGATCAAAAGCAAACTTGGATATGGAATCAGATGTAGAAAAAGGTTTCCTTTTCAACTTAGCCAAGGGACACACAGTACACTTATATGCATTATCAAGTACAGACACAGACTGATCAAGATTGTGCACTTCCTTTATTCTAGGTAATGAAGCATGGCCTAGCCTATAGTGCCATAGTACAGAATAATCTGAAAACTGAGTATGGGCAGACAAACATTTAGACAGATTATCAAACTGAATTTGAGTCCCATGAAGGTAGTATAGTCCCTTGTATAGCTCAGCTGAACCAATCGTCTTCAGGTATGTACGTTCCTGAATGATACAAGATTTTCCAAAGAAATGTATGAGTATAGAGGAACTAGAAAGAACTCTGCCAAGTGATAGAAGGTTGTATGTAAACGAAGGCACATATAGAACATTGTGAATAGACAAAGAAGGATTTATAATAACTAAACCAACATGTGTGGCTTCAACTGACATGTTGTTGGGCAATTTAATAGGCAGAGACTCAATTGGCTTATAAGAATGGAAAAGACTGAGATTACATGCTATATGATCTGTAGCACCTGAATCTAAAATCTATATGTTCAAATTATTAGAATGACAATTACCTTGGTCTTTATCAAGGAGAGCAGACATAACTGCCCCTTGGTTTCCAGAAATGCCGGAGAGTTGGCTACTGATTGACTTCCATCACTCATATTCAACATAGTCATGAGTTTTTGCATTTGTTCAGGCGTCAGCAAAAGTGCCTGGCACATTCCACTTCCATGATCCATTTGCACTAGGCCACTGTCTCCTGTTGTAACTTCAGTCAGATTCACTTGACTTCTAGGCTTAAATCCTAGGGGATACCCATGTTTCTTATAGCACCTTTGCTCAATATGCCCAATCATCCCGCAGCGTGTACACATTGGCCTCTTTGAATTATCAGGGAAGAATCTTCCACTTTCCCTACGAAAACCACCAGTTCCACCTCTTCCACTACACGTGCTGACACTAGCAGCAACATTCATACCTTCTACGTTATCAACCATAAGCGCCGTAGGATTATTGTTAAATGAACTCTGAGTATTCCTTTCATACTTCAATGCCATTGCAAACACCACATCAATTTTAGGCAAAGGCATCATCACAAAAACTTGCAATTTAACTGGATCGTAATCCTCATTCAGACCTTTTAAAAACTTCATAACATACTCTGTTTCAACGAAACTGTGCATTCTAGTTCTTACATCACACCTACAGCCATTACATGTACAAACTGGAACAGGTCTTAATGCCATCATTTCTTCCCACAGTACTTTTACTTTAGTAAAATAGTCATTTACAGAATCACCTTCTTGCTTAATTCCATAGAATGTTTCAAGCAAGTCTGACAATCTAAATGCATCTCTTGTTCCATATCTACGCTTCAGGTCATTCCACACCTCAAAAGCACTATCGTACCACATAACACTCTGCGCAATAATAGGCATAACACTATTCATTATCCAAGAATGCACCATAGAATTTACCTGTCTCCAGATTGGATAATGTGGATCAGTTGCTGTTAGTTGAGGTATGGTACCGTCAATGAATCCAATCTTATTCTTAACTATCAACGCCAATTGAAACATCCTACTCCATGAGTGAAAATTGTGCGGATTTAACGGAGGCTGCGCTAGAATTATGGCTAGACTGTCGCTTGGATGAAGATAGTACGGACTACTGGTAGGATTTTCTACTGACTGCGATCTTCCAGTCCTTTGAGATCCAGATGTAGAGGCCATCTCAATGACACTTGTGTAATTGATATTTTGAATTCAATTGAAACTACAGACCACAAACTTCAAATAGAAATGGTTGATATCAACGATCAGTTTACCAACGCTCTGATACCATGTCAATTTTACTGAAAAACAATCGACTAAGCGAAGAACAAAGCAGAGAATTGAATGATGCAATTCTCTCTGAAGTGAAACAGGTGAGGACGAGAGAAAAAACGATTATTGATCTTCCTTATTCATTGTGTAGAACAATCACAATTTCGGTACTTATACAATTGCAGAAGAAGAAGAAAACTGAAATGCGAAATGACTACACTGCCCCTCACTGAATAACTACACACAAAACTAATACAAGGATAAAACTGTCATTTCGCACCCCTTTAAACCTTTTCCCGCATGCACCTTCTCCTTCTTCTTCAACTGACTTCATCTCCCACACAGGTACACCACAACTCTTTCCACGTGATCCAACACCCAAACCACTTCTAATTGATTGCCAGCTCACCAATTGCTTTCTTGATCCTCAACTCACGGCCTCAACCAATGATTGCTACGCAATTAGACTCCCTACACCTTGAATTGTCCTTCTGAGCAATTACCACCTTCATGAGATACTTCAACAATAATTAGCGTTATTTTCGTAGGAAATTGAATATCCAGGAGATCAGCATAAATCTGAGGACAACCCAATCATCATGAATGTCGTCACTCTGAGCTGTCCGAGAATTTACCAGTCCAGAAACCCATATTTTCTTTTTAACAACATTGAAAGTTGAATGTTGTTTGCCCATTCACAAAGATATTTCTGGTCAATTGTACGTGAGTAATCAAAATTCAAAGAATATCTATGTGATTTAATTCATAGACAGCAGTATGTTTCTTCTTAGATGATTTCGCCTGCTCTATGTTATCCCCATCAGAGGTCACTGTTTCGGATGATTCGGAGGAGACGAAAAAAATCGACAAGTAACACACTGTAGATAGTAATCAAAGTCGGCCCAGTAAGCTTTCCGTTCACAAAAGGGATCCATGAAAACATCTAAAACAAAAAAAAAAGAAAAGAAAAAAATATCTCTCTGACACTGCTGAAGCGAAAGATCCGAGACCAAGGAAGAGCAAATTGGTCATTTGTGTGACAAGGCACATCAAGTTTGTTGATAAAATTTTTGGTGCATATCAAGTTCCATTGACTTACCCTAAACCCAGACATCCCATACCTCGTAACTCTATATATTTCATTGTTTTGGAACTTGGATACTTGTGTATTGCAATTGATCAACAACTTTGTAATCAACTTGCATAAGGCTACGGTTAACTAAAGATTGCCCAGGGCAACCCTTAGTTTTCTTTGGCTCAGCCTTCGACATAATTTTTGGTCTCATTTTCCTTGATTCTTAAGAGGTTAAGTGTGTTAAATTGTCTCGTTCTTGGCTTGATACCTTGCTTATTAGTTGCTGAAATTTGGATAACACGTTGGAGAAAAAGGTGCAATTGATTATCGGATTGTGTTAGCCACTTGAGAAGCTTGCTTTGGTTGTATCTAGCTCAAGATTGGCCGAGGAAAGCACAAACTTGAGTGACTATACAAGAGCGAGAGAGGAACATACACATTGATTCTGATTTTCACTAACGTAACAAAATCTCTTTTGTCTTTGTGTTAGTTTTTATTTTCTTGTCTTCTTTATTTCATTTCAGGTGAAAACATGTCGTCGAACAACGCCGTAGATAAGGAGACAAGGGCTGAACTGTCACTTGAAAAGGTTTTGGAGAAATTGCAAGAAATCTCCAACAAGGTGGAAGAATTGGATTGGAGAACCTTGAATCAACAAAGTTCACAAGTTGAAGAGTTGGTTGGCACCATTTGGGGAGTCATGTGTTATGAGCATGACTACAACGAGGTTGAAAAACGCATGACTACCTTTGGAAAATCAAATGGTATTTGGGTAAGAAATTGGCGTTGCAAAGTGCCTAAGTTTCAAAATTATCCACAACATGATAAAGATATTAAAGCATATTACAATGAATTGCTAGATGACTTATATTATGCTTACATTGAAGAGATTGAAGAATTAACCATGATTAGATTCATTGCTGGGTTAAATAAAGAGATTGCACATGAAATGATGCATCGTAGATACGAATCACTTGAAGCTATGTATGAGCATGCAACCAACATTGAGAATAGGATAAAATTTAAGAAAGACATGGATGATTTTTTTTGCTAAAATGCATAAGCGTGGCAAAGCTGAAATTGTTTCTAAAAAGGAGCAAAAAGCTGAAATTGTACCTAAAGTTGATGCTAACACAAAACCAAAAGTTGATTTGTTCCCACATGACTTGAATGAGGTCAAAGTTAATGCATCTAATGAGCATGAATTGCATGATAATACAGCTGCATTGCATGACGAAATCTTGGTTGAATTGCATGAGAAAACGAGTGAACATGAGGATGATTTACATGTTGAAGTAGCATCGCCTATTTGTCTTGATTTGTATGAACCAAATGCATTGTGTGATATTGAATTGAAACCTGAATTTCAGCTTGTGTCACATGAATTAGATGATGATTTAAATGATGAATCAGATGCTTCTAAGTTGGATGAACCTGAGTTGATAGTTAAGAGTGTTGGATCGATTGTTGCTAAATCTTGTAAAGTGTTTGTTGAACTGCCTAGTCTGCATTGTTTTCATGACCCTTTTCATATGCATTATACGCACACGGCCTTTAGCATGATCCATTCCCATAGTGTGTTTGTTCATAGGATGATTCATACCATGTTTGCTCATGAGAGATGTCATATCACATTGTCTTGTTTCCCATTCCAAATCCTGGTGACTTCTGACTTCGTTTGCCATGATAAATTTTTGTTCTATGTCTTGATTGAGTTTGAATGTTTTGTTGCATGATGGATTTTGGTTGCATCCTAGACATTCATGTTTGATTGAGAAAAGCATGACTATACACCCTAAACACATCAAGAAGAGGTTTGTATTGATGTGGAGTTGTGATCTAATGTGTGCTAAGTCTTTCTTTTGGAAGCTTCATAAGTGTCTCTCTTGTACTTTGTTAATGCATCCTAAACATGTGAAAGTGAAGATACAAAAGAGGTATGACTCGACTCTTTATTTATCTCTTTGTCATCATCTTTTACTTGTTCATGATTCTACATATGCATTTATTGAGTTAGAGTTTGAGGTGTATGTCTTTGTGCACCCTAAACATGTTAGGAAGAGGTGTTTACTGCCGTCTAGATGTGTCATCATTGGAGTACGTGGTCATCACAAGCATGTTAGACTTAAATTATGTATGATCATTGCACTTGGTTTGCTTGAACTTGTATCTTACATAGTTTATGAGTCATTTTTGGAGTATCCCTCTTATCCATTTGTGTGTTTAAATTCGAGGTCGAATCTTTTTGAGGAGGGAGGGAATGATGCGATTCCAGGAGCCCTAAAACATGCAAACTTCACAAACAAGGGCCTTGAACATACAAACTCCAAATACAAGAAGCTTTTGCATAAATAGAAGATGTAAACTAAAGAGCTTCTTGTTCAAACATGTGCAAGATAAGCCAAGGAATGTAGATGCATGATTTTTCTATGTTTATTGAGGCCATGATTTGATTGTCCTTGAGTTTATTGCATATCATATGATGTAAGGGTTGGTGGGAGGGCATGATGGTCATTTCATGCGTTGTCGTCGTAGTATCGAGTCTAGTTGTTTGAGTTGTCTTTATTTTGGGTCTAGTATATTTTATAGCGTCTTTTTTTAATGTGTGTTTCTAGTGCTAATGGCTGTGTTTGAGTGTTTTCTAAGGAGGCAAGGCTAAATAAGGAAAGTGGCTTGAAGAGTCCCTATTTTTCAGGAAGGCGGCCGGACACCAGTCGGTATTTTGGACGCCTACGTCGGAGTACTGATCCAAATGGATTCAAAATACTTGGAGGTATCCGATAACTCAATTTGTGACGATTTTCATGTTTTACTCTTTTGCTAATTCGGGCTACAAGATGGACCGAAATCAGGTGCAAGTTGGGAGTCCAGAATGGAAAGTACTGAAGATCACTGGATGGATACCTAATCTTTGGAGGCCCGTATCTCTGTCACGAAGAGTCCAAATGAGGTAATTCAAAAGCCCAAATTCAAGGAAATTTATGAGCTACAACTTTGCTGAAGAGTGCAAACCCTAATTCGGCGTCTAGAAGCTGCTATAAGCCAGTAACCAACAGGGTGTAATTCCAGTGCGAGATTTTAGGGATTTGAGTTATGTAATCTTCCTTGATTAGCTTTGACTTATCTTTTGTTTAAATTTGATTTAGATTAGTAGGTAGTAATCTAAGGACTTTGATTACTTAGTTAAATTTTAGGAATACCAAAATATAGCATTATATTAGGGTCAAAACAACGGCAGCATAGTTTCAGAATTTTCAAAATAAAAATTTCAGTTTTTGTTGCAACCGTGTGTTGCCTTTGTTTTGTATTTTTCCTTTGGTTTTCACAAAGTAAAATCAAGGCTAGATCCAATCAAGGTTTGAGCAAACCTAGTTGGTGAATCACAATCCAAAGATACGGAACGACGTGTTGGATTGGGAGATTTGAATTGCTCGACGTAGACGTTGTTGACTTCTCTTGTCCAAGAAGGTGGTGTTTGCGCCATTGTCCCACGCAATGATTGATCAAAGGTGTCTTTTGGAGTTGAAAGAAGCGATCTTCATTTCCATACGATATAAGATCGTATCACGGGGTCCACCTCTGTGCTGGTGGGCGAGGTGGTGGAGGCGGTGGCGGAGGTGGCACAGACGTAGAAGCTTTTGTGGGGCATAAACCCGTTACATGACCTAGTCGACGATATGAAGTACAAAATAGTGGGAGATCTTCATAAACCGCTGGTTGCAGGATAATTCTATTCTTGGCCTGCAAATAAATCTTCTGCGGCAGCTCTTGGGAGACGTCTACCTCAACGTACACTCTAGCGACCGACGGCCGCAGTCCGTCAGTCGTAGCTACATCCAATTTTATGGGAATGTCAATACGACGTACAATCTCAAACAACGCTTCACGATGGTGAACATGGATTGGAAGCCCTGGGAACGCAATCCATACCGGGACAATTGGGACATCAGCAGTGGGATCAAAATCGACAGTTCATTTCGTTATACGCATATGACAGCCAGAAATATGCCATGATCGTCGATAAAAACAGCGCAAGTAATCAGCTTCATTATGAAAATTCAATAGGATATGTGTTTGATCGATGAGAGTGATCCGCATATCATGATGAAAGCCTATCTTTTCAAAATCTTCACGTATAACCTTCAAAGGAGGACGATCATACCAGAAAGTACCTACCAATGAGTATCTGAATGGCGCAGCAAGGGCATCAATCTCGGAATCCAGAAATGAAATCATGGGAATGCCTTTGTATCTTAATACTGTTTTAGGCAAAATTGAGATGCTCTGTGTTGCGGATTCGCCTGAAATCACATCCGCAAAAGATGGCGGCTGTGTAGTCGACATGTTAAAAAAACAGAAAAAGGAGCAGACTTTGCAGTCAAGGGCGATGGACGAAGGAAGAGTGGTGCTGGAAAGAGCAATGTAGCTGCAGGAGACGGAGATCGAATGCAAAAACGGCGGCGGCGGCTATCGCCGCCTAGTCGTCAGCAATCGCCAGAGAGGAACTTTCCATTGTTCATATATATATATATATATATATATATATATATATATATATATATATGGCTGTGTGTTAGTATGTATATATAAACCAACATTTATTTTTTACATATATGTATGTATACATTTATATATATGTGCGTGTATATATATATACAAAAAAATCATTTTATCGTCACAAAGAAAACAAAAGGGCCGTGTGTGAGTTGTATGTATATATTTATATATATATATAGTTGTCCCATTTTAACATATACACACACGTGTGTGTGTGTGTGTGTATATATATATATATATACATACATACATACTCATATGTGTGTGTGTGTGTATTTAATAAACCCATTTTTATCATCAAAGCTCCATCTAGCAGTGTACACTATGTATGTATACCAAATACATACAACATCAAAGCACGTATTTTCTTTATAAGTTTTGTAGAGAGATCTTAAAGATAATACATGGATGATCCCATTTTGGTACAAACATAAGTGCTTAAGTGCAAATGTATTCCATGTTTCTCAGCTAAGAAGGTACGTTCTGGATCCGAGTCACGTACTGGATGCACCTCCGTTGAGGATCAGACCGGACACGTCATATGAAGAGACTCCTGTTCGGATCATAGACTGCAAAAGACCAAGAGCTGAGAAGAAGAATCATTCCATATGTCAAGGTGAAGTGGAGCAATCATAAGAAAAATGAAGCGACTTGGGAGCTGGAGGATCAGATGCGCGAATGCTATCCCGAACTCTTCGATTAAGGTACACCGAGTCTCCTCAGCCTCTATGATTAAATTACGTCAAGTTTCGAGGACGAAAATTTTTGTAAGGTGGGTAGGATGTTATAATCGATTAGAAAAAAAGGAAAGAGAAAAGAATAATAATAATTAATGTTTTAAATAAAATAGAAGAGTAATTAAAAAATAGCAATAAAAATATAAAGAATAAATAAATAAAAAGGAAAAAAAGAGAAGTGGAGAACGTGCGTTGAGAGGGGGAATAACCTTTCCCCCTAAATGTCGCCAGTTTCAGCAAATTAAAAAGGGCAGGGGCGCTAGGGGTTAAAGGAGAACAAAGAAAAGAATAGCAAAAGAAAAAGAAGGTGAAAGGGCAATGTCAGTGGAGAAGAGAGAGGGAAGGAAGAAAAGAGAAAGAGAGGAAGAGAAGAGAAGGAGAAGGAGAAAGGGGTATCACGGCGTTCAAACCCACTTGGTAATCGTATCATTATGAAATAGATTGCAACCAGGTAGGTTCCCTTTTTCCCCTCCAAATTGGTACAATTCAAGCATGCCTTAGTGATATATTATGTGTTTTTGTTGTTTTAATTGTTGGAATCTATAGCTTGTCGTTGAATCTGTGAAAGATCTGTACTTTGGAGCGTTGTTGATATGTAGTATGGTTTGCGTGCCTTGGATTTGATTTTAGGGAAAAATTTGATAATCAAAATAGTAAAACTGTTGCATGATTAGGATTTGAGGGAATCTCATTTAATAGCCAAACATTCGGCTCATTATTCAATTAGCTGTTAAACGTTGATGAAACTCACTTAACAACCATTCGTTTTGAGAAATGGCTCACTTACAGCCACAGAACCTGTTGATGACCGTTGACTTAGCCAAAATGACTATTGACTGCGCTGACAAATCAAGGGTCGCCACGTGGCGACCTCCTGTATATAAAAAATAAATAAAACCTTCGACTCTAAAAGGATTATTTCTTTGCAACAGGTAAATGGGAGGAAATTTCGCTCCTCCCTCCAAATCATCGCACCGCTGAGCTCTTCGTCCCGCCGTCTCAATCCTCAATGCTCTTCAATGGCGCCGAAGAAGGAAAAAGCTCTGCCACTGTCTTCGAAGCCGGCAAAGTCCGGATTAGTACATGATTGTTTAGTTTATATGGTTCTGGTATTGGTGATTTTAATGGCATTGTGAAATTGTTCGTGGCTTGATATTGGAATAAATGGTCACGTCATCAATCCTTTGGCTAGGTGATGCAATTTATCAGCTGGTTTATGTCAGGTGGTTTATAAAAGGGATGTGTGGTTGTGCGTGTGGGTGGGTGTGGATTGTAATGGAAATTTCTTCTTGAGTGAAGTTATTGACGAAAAATCCCAAATTGACCTCTGTTTCTTTCAGCTACCCTGGCAGATAATTATGGAAATCGATATACAATGTTGAGTTGTTGTTAACCTCTTTAATCCTACTTTGCTTTACTTTAATATTCTGAGGCATTAACCTTCTCACTTTCGTGTGCATGAAATGGATGCTTCTTTAGACCCAGTATGGTAAGTAATGGTTAACTTTATTTCTTCTCTGTGAATGGCGTAGGAGGGCGGCATGGGAGGAGGAGGGGAGTGGGGATGAAGAAGATGAAGTGGAGGGTGGGGCGGTATGGGAGGAGGAGGGGAGTGGGGATGAAGAAGATGAAGTGGAGGGTGGGGGCCGATTGGGAGGAGCAAGGGAGTGGGGATGAAGAAGATGAAGTGGAGGGTAATATTGATTTTTTTACTAAAAATAATAATTTTTTTAAAATGAAATTTTAAAAAAGGAGAAAAAATTAATTTTCTTTTTGAAAAAATCATTAAATGTCCACGTCAGCTCCACGTCAGCGCCACATCAGCGATTACCTATTGTAGCAAGTTGTTTACCGATTTCTGGCTGTCAGTGAGCTATTTCTCAAAAAGACTGGTTGTTAAGCGAGTTTCATCAATGTTTAACTGTTAATTGAGTAATGAGCCAAACGTTTGGCTATTAAGTGAGATTCCCTCATTAGGATTTTCTATTCTTGTTTTGACCTTAGAATAGGTTCTCATAGACTGGAAATAGGTGGAAACATAGATCGGGGTCGAAAAACAGCCGCTGGAGGCGGCAAGTGGGCCTCGTGTGCCGTCAAAAAAGCCACACGTGGCTCCACGCGCATGCGTGAGGTAGCACGTGCTTTGGTGGCGGCTGGGTGCATGATATATTTTAAAAAAATATATGATGCCTTTAAAGCAGGCCTGACAGCGCAAACCAGGCCAGTCCCTTAATGGGCCGCTGGCTGGCAGCTGCATGACCAGCCCATTTAGCATATATATATATATATATATATATATATATAAAACATGGTGCAAGCTGGCGGATCAGGCCGAATGGCCAACGGACCGGTCCAACTGCTGGCCGGCCCAATAACATCCAGAAATTAAAAATTAAAAATAAAATAGGGGTTAGCAGGCCGGACCTGGCGGGCCAGACTAAGGGTAGATGCAGATTAGGGATGGCGAAAGGGGCCAGCGCAGTTGCTAAAGTAATTATTTTTTATTTTATTTTCTGAAATTCTAAGTTATTTATTTAATTTAAAATAGTAATAATTATAGGAAAAATATAAATAAATATGAGAAAATTATAAATAAATTCCAGAAATTATAAAATGATGAAATTAAATTATTTCCATTAAATTTTAGTAATTGTGGTAATTTATTTAATTTGTATAATTAGGTAATAAATAGAAATAAATAGGAGAAAAATGAGGAAAAATATAAAAAATACACGATAAATGTATACAAGCTATGGAAAAATAGGTTTGACGCTAAAAAACGTTAAATCATTACTTGGATAATAAATGAACCTAGATTTGAGTGCCAGAGGATGGTGAGGATGGGCCAGGGGCCTCAGACGATCTTTAAATGAACCTAGATTCGAGTGCCGGAGGATGGTGAGGATGGGCCAAGGGCCTCATGCGATTGTATTTTTGTATTCATGGCACGTGTATTGCATTTATGGTGGGTCGTGACGTACGGGTTGTGGACGCTCAGTATGGTGTACGGTGGAAGGCCAAGTACACTCAGGATAGTGACTGTGGGTGGGTACGACCCACAACCACTCAGTAGGTCCCGAGATCATGCATTGCATGATGGAGATATCGGCATTCTGTGTGACATGACTTTGTTGCGTGTGACATGCATAGTAGGACATGCATCACGATGTTGCGCATTCTTTATCTGGAGTGAATTACCTTTCTGCATTCTTTCATATGCTTATGTGATATCATGTTATGTGTTATGTGTTATATCATTTTTATATGCTCGTCTTGTACTAGTTGGAGGCAGGTGCCTACTGGGTGATTTTCCGTCACTCACCCCTACTCTCCCCTCCAGGTGAGCATGAGGACGTCTACAACTATGTCTTTGTTGAGGACGGGGCTGATACAGTAGAGTGGGCAGACTGACGGCCGCATCTAGGACACAAGAAGACCTTGCGGCTGTCTGTTATTATTTCTTTGGGATTCCATCAAACATTACCCTGTTTAGATAGATAGATTTTAGATGCGAGATTTTGATATTATTGTCATGACTTATTTATTATTCTATTGAGATATTTTCTTTTATTCATGGAATTTAATGTATGGTATTTTGTTTCCGCAAGAAAAAGTTTCTATGTCTTTTTTGGACTTGTTAGAAATTGATTCGACGCCTTAAATTTTCCTTAGCAAGATACGGCGGGTGCACTATTCCCGATGCTAGAGTTCGGGAGCTGGGCGCTACAAACATGGAAAGAAAATAAAAGGAAAATAGAAGAAAAATAATTCAAAGGAAAAGATATAGGTATAGGATATACTTGATATCTAGTATATAGTATTTGGATGGGAATAAGAAAATAAAGAATGCGAATTATACTTTAAATAATTTATTCTATATAGATATTTCCTAAGCCTATTAGGAAATTACATATCCATCTATAATATACATAGTCTAACCAAAAACCTGACCCTACCTCCCTAATGCTCAAAACAGCGGCCATCAATTTTTCCACACCCACCATACTAAACCTCCAGCCGGCAACCACCATATATAGGAGAAGAAGAGGGATTTTTCCTTTCACAAAAACCCTAGTGCGATATTTCGGTATAGTATATATGAACCGAGGTAAGTACCCTACCTGTATTCGTTATGATTTTGCAAACCATATACGTTTATTCTTGTATAAATTCATGGATCATGCATATGTATATTTGATTGCATAAATGGAGATATATATATATATATATATATATATATATATATATATATAACACAAACTTTGCAAATCTTATACATATACACACACACACACGGGAAACATATATATGTTCATATATTTTATGAAATTATATATCAATTATATATATATATATATATATATATATATATATATATATATATATATAGACTCACACACATATATATATGGAAGCCGAGAGTTACAATTGGGTATGGAGGAGTTATAGATTCCGGCCAAGACTAATTTTTGGGCTTAGGTGATGATATAATTTGAGAAGTATGTGAATTATAAGTAATGATTATGTATGATTTTATGTGAGATTAAATTAGTGAATTAGTATTGATTTTGGATGAATTCGATAGTGGTGTAAGTTGGGATTTCTCATGAATTGATGATGGGATAAGATTGGAAATAACATAAGGTGAATTTTGATGGTTGACGGCGGCGGTCACTGGCCACGCGCCGGCGAGTGGCGACACGTGATGGCACGTGCAGTGTGCTAGACATGAATTGCACTTGATGCCTATGGTATTAGATGTGAGAAAATATAGGTGGTGTGCTTTTTGGAGGGAGTTCGAGGGGTAGGAAGTGGTAATGTAGGAAATTAGGGTTTTGAGAAAGTGGAGAGGAGACTAGCTGAGGGAGTGGAGGTGGGAGTAGGTGCTGGCGGGTGAGGACAACGAGGGCCGAAGGTGTTGGGGTAAGGGGTGAGATGAGTTGGGTAGTAGGTTGGGGGAAAATGGGCCGAGGAAGGTACGTGTATATGAACATGTATGGTCATAGGCATGTATATTTATATAGATACATGTGAGTGGTAGTTCCTTGAATATTAGAAATGGATAATTCGATATTAGTATATTTATATTGGATATTTGAAATATTTGTGATTGGTATTTGGATTTGATTGAGATTGAAATCGTTTGAAAGATATTGGACATTTGAAATTGACTTGGAAAATATTTGACATTTGGAATCGTTTTGGAAAAATCGATTTTTTTTTGGAAATCGTTATGAAAATCGTACATATTATGAAATTCACCCTTATAAGCAAAATATATCGGTAAGACGATTTGATCCCAATTATATCAAGCGCTGCAGACATACGACCTAATCTGGGACAGGGTATCTGTAGGCATATTTGGCGACTGAGCGTAACTACCTCGTTTTGGATAGGGTGCAAGGGCATATTGGTACTATATATGTCACGACCTAGTCTGAGACAGAGTGTCTGTAGCATCGCCATTAGAGACCTAGTCTACGACAGGGTGTCTACAGCATATTTGGTTATCAGGGAATCAATTCATAAGTCTTGCGTTATAAGTCACTTGTAAGGATAGTGCTATAACCATCCGCATTGAAAATTGTTTTGGATTTGCGCTCATACTGAGTTGGACAAGGATATTGGACATTGGTATTTGTAGCGGTTTAGAACCAGATTTCGAAATTGGATTTTGATTATCAAAAATTGTATCGTATCTCATCGAAATTTGGAAATTGGATTTGAAATCGAAAAATTGGATTTTTGAAAATTTGCATCACATCATTTGAAAATTGCATTATCCAATTTTGATTGTGACTAACAATTCATTGGCCTTTGAGTGAATACTTGATTTTGTATGACATTGTTGAATTTGATGATCGATTGTTTATAAGGCTATAATAGTAATTTTATTTGCGAATGGAAAACTTGATATTTTCTATATTGTTTATTTAAATACTTACACTTGTTTCTCCCTGTATGATCTCATTGTGAGTACAATGAGGCTACTTACTGAGCGATGTTTTGTCGCTCATACTATACCCTAATGTTGTTTTGCAGAGAGATAAAATTATGACTTGGTGTACTTAGAGGATGACTCTGAGTGGGGATTTTGATGTTCGAGGAATTTCTAAGGAGATACATTGATGATTTTAGTTGAGACAGTTATTTATGGATTTGAGGTTTATGTATTTGGAGATTTAACCTTTTCTAGTTCGTTTGACATTTTTATGGTTTTAGATTTGTCTAGACCTTATACATTCTTGATTAAAGATTAATTCAAGGATTTGTTTTATTTTATGACTTTTGTTGACATCATTGTACGTCACTTTACTGACGTGTAATTGATTCGTATCGACGCCTTGTATTTTTTGTAGCAGAATACGGCAGATGAACCATTTTGAGTAATAAGATTTAGGACGGGTTGCTACAATATATCAGCCATGCATAGAAAAATAAATAAATAAAATTTGGAATATGAAAAGAAGCACACAAACAACGTGCGCTAGAGTCTTTTCTTCCTTTATTATCATATTATTTTTTTTTTTTTTGAATTTTCCGATCATATTATTCCAAATTAAATAGTTCTGTACAATGAAAAACATGGAACTCTATCTATACAATGTTATTATCTACCTCAAAGAAACAAGTCTTTAATAAAACAAAAACTCTTTGTTTCATGGTGTCGATGAAATGACTGGGATGGATCTCTTGACGAACGCCCTCATGCATGATTTTTTGACGATGGTCTCACGAAACATATACTGCCACTCAGCTGCCGGGCCTCCATCCCCCCAATTATTCCTCACATTCAGCTCCACCCACTCAGCCGGTGTATGCATACCATTAAATTCCTGCCACTGTTCCGGATGCACCACTGCACGCCAAACCCTTCTCGACCAAGAGCAATCACGAACCTCATGTAAAGGTCCAATATCACCCCTTCCACACAGCTCACAGAGCATACGAGGGATGATACGACGCCAAAAAAGGAATTGTTGCGTCGGAATTCCCTCATTCATGAATCTCCATAAAAAGAGATTACTCCATAAAGGTCCTTTAATCTCCCAAATCAGATTCGACTTATATTGCCCTCCAGCCGTGTCACTGTGAATAAATTGCATCATATACGCGCTATGCACAGAAAAGCTGTTTGTGTCTCTGCCAAGCCAGTGAATCCGCGACTCTTCTTCCGTCGTACTGTCATGAAGAAAGTGGGAACTCTCTAATCCTGACCTTGATAGATGTGTAGCGTGCCGAATACCCCTCTACGTTTTAGAAACATTCTGAGTCGGCTTAGCTACTAGAGGGAACCCATATTTAGCCCACAACACTTCCACCCAAAGTTTCTCTTTATCTACCAATATCAACCAACCCAACTTGACTAAAAAAGCGAGATTCAACTTTCGAAGATTCTTAAAGCCCAAATCCCCATAGATTTTCGGCTTACATAATTTGTCCCACGATAGATAGTGCATTTTGCAAGTGTCATCCGCCTCGTTCCACAAGAATTTTCGCATATGTTTTCCCATCACATCCAGAATTGACACAGGAATCTCCATAGTCTGCATAACATAAGAAGGTATGGCATCAAGAACAGATTGAATTAATACACACCTCGAAGCCTAAGACAAGATACGCGCGCTCCACCCATTAAGTCTGGCTCGGATATTATCCAGTAAGAAATCGTATGGTTTTAGTGGTTGTTCGGTCATGTAAAAGCGGAACTCCTAAATACTTCCCAAGGTCGTCTGTTTTGCGGATCTAAAGTTTGTGACAAATATTAGCGGTGATTAATGGTGGAGTATTCTTCGATACGAACAAGACGGATTTAGCAAGACTGGTCTTCTGTCCCGATAACAAACAAAAATCCGCAAGAACTTGCTCCATAACGTTAGCCTGTTGCTCCGAGTCCTCCCCAAAGAGCAGTAGGTCATCTGCAAAGAAGATATATGATATATCCGGACCCCTCTCTATGCTCGTACAGGTTTCCATCGTCCATTTCTCACAGCCTCTTTGATAGATTAGCTCAAGACATCCATACAAAGTAGAAAGAGATAAGGTGCCAATGGGTCGCCCTGTCGAATACCTTGAGAAGAATGGAACGCATTCAGTTTAATATCTGATACGTGGGCCAATGGTTCACACGATACTAACTCAATTTTTTTAGGGTGAGGACCTGTCTGGTAGCTTGCTACCTAGGCCTTCGAGTGTCGCTTTGGCGTTGCACTACTGCCTCGGCCTGGCGTACCCTGTTAATTATTATTATTTTTATTTAGCAAGAGAAGAAGTATGTACACTGACCTCTAATAGAAAAATAGCTGCATAGCTCGATCCACAATGGAAGCCGAGTTTATAGCATTAGACAAAGTTGGAGAAGAGGCTGAATGGCTTCGAAATTTTTTAGAGGACATTCCATGTTGGCCTAAGCCAATTGCTCCTATTAGCATACACTGTGATAGTCAGTCAGCTATAGGACGAGCTCAAAGTAGCATCTACAATGGTAAGTCACGACACATACGTCGGAGACATAATACCATTAAGCAACTGATCTCTAATGGCGTGATCTCCATTGATTACATAAAATCAAAGGAGAATCTTGCGGATCCGCTTACAAAAGCTTTGCCTAGAGATCAGATGTCTAAATTGACAAACGGAATGGGACTTAAGCCTACAAAACAAGAATCTTTGTAACGGTAACCCAACCTTGTTGACTGGAGATCCCAGAATCTAGGTTCAATGGGAAAACTAAGTTATAAGGGTTCAGTTAGCACTTACTCATTCCGTTAAACAAAAGTGCTGTCTGCAGAAAATAGTTAGGGTAAGCTAATGCTTTTAATGATCTCCTATATCTTGATAAATCAAGTGGGGTATGGCAGAATACTCTTGATAGGAATCACCTATGTAAGTGTGAAGTCGGGCCGCTTCTATGAGAATTCTGAGAGGCAAGAATTCTCTAATACACTTTCTGAAACCAGGTTGTTCATGGCCAAAATGACCACAACCATGAGAACCAATAAGGGGTGTCAAAAGAAATGTTGTGTGAGTATCATTGTCTAGGTTCACAATAAAGGCTGATAGTTCAGGACATCAGGTCACTAACCAGCTGAGTGGATCCGATGGTATATCAGTAAGAAAGGTTCAAAGCCAGAAGCTACCTCTTCTGATGCAACATATCCTTGTCTGATTTCTCGATAGAGTCTGCATCTGCATCTGCATTAATTTTCATTCATGTGGGGGATTGTTGGAGAAAATGAGGTAAGTTGGAAAAGTTTGGCAAGTGGGTTTGTCAAAAGTTGACAACCACCATATTTTGAGCTTAATTATGATTAGTGTTTGTTAATCAAAAACAAAAACTAATAATTTCTAAATTATCTACGTGACAAGTAGATGACTTTAGGCTTTTGAATCACTCGATTCCGATACCGGGTAAATGAGAAATTAATGCTCAAAGTTGGAGTAAAATTGGAAGGAAAATAGAAAAGTGGTGATGTGGCCTCTTGAGGAATGAACACATCACCCTTTAAGTGGAATACCACATTGGTCACTTGGGATGAAAGAGCCACCATATAAGGTTCAAGTTGGAGCATTCTAAAATGTGCCCTTGGGCATGAGAAGTTTTTGACGGAGTCAGGACGCAGCTCAGGCAAGGTTCACCACACACGCGCGCGCGCGCCGCCCGCCCGTCCGGCCGGCCAGCTCGGCTCGGCTCGTGGCTCGTGGCTCATTCTTGTCTTTTTAGAGAAATTTTCTTTTACATTTTTCCAGAAAAATAAATTAAGTGATCCAATGGTTGAAATTTCTTTTGATCATAACCGTTGCAAGATCTAACGGTGTAGATCGTAGTCTACGCGGATCATGATCTAACGGCTGAGATCGTATCTGGGCAGCGGTTTCTTCATCTAGATCTAACGGCTGTGGATCGTAGTCTACACGGATCATGATCTAACGGCTGAGATCGTATCTGGGAAGCAGTTTTTCATCCGACGGTCTACGTTTAAAACTGCTGCAGTTTACGATCTAACGGCTGTGGATGAAAACCGTTTGATCCGACGGCTGCGGTTTAATCTGGAGATCAACCGCCATTTTCTTCCCGCCTATAAATTGCCTCCTTCTCCAGGCTTTCTTGATAGTACACTACACTCTGCCTTGCGTTTTCACTGCTTCGATTTTTCCGATTTTTGCATACTACTGCACTGTTTCAATTTTTGCATACTACTGCACTGTTGTTATTTTTCCAGTTCGAGAAATCAGAGCGTCCTACAGGTTTGCCGAGTTTTTTACGTTGCTGTGCCGTTTCGTATGAACTGTAGCCGTTGTATCCTGGGAGACGTTTGCTGTTTCTGGTTGGGCACTTCGTACCGGAGCAAATCGTCTTAAGGACAGAGTCCTTAGACTCGCCTCGGTTCTGATTGTATTTCGTCAATTTACACAAACGCACACTGTACACTTTTTATGATTACAGATTTGTAACAATATATACATATGTGCTTGTGTATATATATACACACACATATATATACATCAATGCATGTATATATATGTACACATAGATCATACATGTACATATATACATATATATATATACATAGATGTATACAAATATGCAAGGGGGGAGAAGGTGTTATGACGTAGGGGCAGGGGGTGGGTGGAAGGTGGCTATTGAAGAGGTACTTCACATGAGAAGATGAAAATGAATGTACTTTTTTTAGTTTTACTTTTAAAAGAACGATAAAAAGGTAATTTCATTTGTATTATCTAATTATAAAATAATATTAATGGCATCCACCATTAGAATAGATGGAAAATTGTAGCTTTTTTGTTATTTTGGATTGAAAAATAGGGTTTTACCTTTAAGTCTAAAGATGAAGGTACCTAAGAATGGGTTTCTAAACATCATGGGTTAAAGGTAAAACGCGTAAATATCAAGAGGGGTAAAGTAGTTTTCCTTTAATATTAGGGGTGGTAACTGTTGAGTTCGGGTCGGTGAGTTGACAAGTTTCAAAAGACAAAACTAAACTTCATGTGTTATGTTGGTAGGTGGGGTTCGATATGCCCGTTAAACCGATTTTCAATTTTGCAAGTTTAGCTAGTTGAGTTTATCAGGTCGATGAACGCATTGGCGGGTCAAGTTTGGTTTTTTGTTTGTTGGATTAATTGTTTTCGAGTTTGTCAGGAAAGACGAGTCAACTTGGTTCGACCTGATTCTAATCCAAATTAGCGAAGGCCACCCCTAAACCCGTAAAATGCTTGTTAATTTCTGTCGGATTGACTTGTAATGTTAAAAAATGCCGGTCCTAGTTAATATGTTTGTAAAATAAAATAAAATTCAATACTATTTAGGTTGTACTTTTTAGTTTTTAGGGTTTGAGCCCCCTAACCAGAAACTAGGGGTGTTTAATGAATTGAATTGTTTGTGAACAGTTTGAGTTAGTCTCGTGCCCAATTTGAGTTCGTTCGCTATTTCTAATTAAACGAGTTGAGTGCAAAATACTTTGGATTTTCTTACATAAACAAGCCAAGCCGAACTCAAACAGTTTGACTTGTTTAAGGAATTATAACGTTATCGAGCCGAACTCAAATATATCTTTTGTTGAGAAATATGTTTGGATAATTTTCAAAGTCATGATTTTAAGTGGTGAATACTTAGAAATGTCACATATGGTGTGATAAGGGGTTAAAGGTTGAAAAAGTGAAGAAAAATGACGTGGATCTCTCATTCAGAGACACATGGATCGATCGACGTACGTCAGCCCCTCATGTGGATCGATCCATGTTGAACTGAGAAGAACCAAACTTTCAGTAAGACGTCAATCTCTCACGTGGATCGATCGACGTACGTCATCCCCTCACGTCGATCAATCGATGTGGTTCTGTGAGACATCGATCTCTGAAGCTGAGGCACTTCGATCGATCGATGTCTAGGGTTTTTAGAAATAATTTTCTAAAATGTGTTGAAATGGTTGTTTTCATTTGTATATGAATTATACATGTTCATTATGTGATTATTATTTGTTTTTGGTGATGATTATTGTGTTGTGACTAACGTGCCTTGGAAGTTTCTACAACTTACCAAAAAGGGCAAAATTTGTATTTTAAGTTTTGTAGGAACATCATATGGTGAAAAATATTTCAAGGGTGTATTATTATCTTGGTTATCATGACAAAGGTGGAATTGTGATTATTTCTGACCATCGGGGTCATTTCTGAAGTTTTCTCACACCAGAGGTATTTTGGTCATTTTACCCCCAAGGGTATTTTTGGTATTTTTACCCAAGGAATCTCTTGAGCATATTATTATCTTCATTTTGGAGCTGTGTTATTATTATTTTGAAGATAATATGGTGATCTTATGTCTTATTCTCTCAACCGATGATATTATTGACTATAGCTGGATATGTGACGATTTGAGATGTCACATTCTATTTTTTTCTTGAAGACCCTCTTATATATGTTATAAGAGGATGTTTATCATCATTATTCAGAGATATTAAAGGTGTCAAATGTGTGGAAATGTTCTTGACGTATAAGAAGAAATATTGGAGAATTTCGGTGTTACATGTTGACATAATCTTGTCAACTGTTATCTATTTATTTTTTCTTCAAAAATCTGAGTTGCTACACATATATATGTTGAAAAATGTGTATTATCAGGTGGATATGATGTTTTACACATTTTATGAGTTGGAGACAAGTGGACCAACCAAAAAGGAGCTAGTTGGCAAAATTGCCAACTTGGAAATTCTCATTTTAAACCCAACGGCTATATGACTTCTTGGTGAATTTTCAGCAGATTTTTGGAGGTCAAATGGAGCTTTCACATGCCCTATTATTGTGCTTGGAGTTGAGGATAATTTGGTGGTATTATCATTTCTTATTTTATTAAGAAAAATCAAAACTATTTTTGTTGGAAAGAATAGAGTAGCCAACGACTACTTCTCTTTCTTGGAGCTCAATTTTTTACTTTGAATTCTTCAAGCCCACATGCCTATTCTCAAGCAAGGAGTTGAGGTTATCTTGGTGCATTTATCTTCTCTTATTATCTATTCTTGCTAAGGATAATTCAAGACAATTCCAAGTCACTTTTTAGTTTAAAAATTTTGGCTACATGGAGTTGCCAAGGTGGACCAATCATTGTGTTTTATTTTGCCAAGTGTACAAGGCCAACCAATGATGAGAAGACATTTGGACTTGATGATGAAGATGGTGACACATTGGAAATCTTATCTTCAAGGCTCATCTCACACTATAAATAGAGGCAATGGTGAAGAAGATGAAACACACTTGAAGCTCACAAGCATTTGTTGAATTGTCTAGCTTTCATCTTCATCTTCTTGTTGTTGTTGTTTTGTTCATTGTAGCAAAGGTATTTTTGTTGTATTGTGGTGAGCTACAAGCCTCTTGAGCTTCATTTGTAAGATTGATTAGCCATCTTTATAAGGCTACATCAATAGGTGTTAGAGGAGTTGCACCTAAGTGTTGCTTAGAAGGTGACTATCCAAGTCTTGAGTAAGGTTGGTGTATAACCCAAGGATCAAGCTTGGCTCTTGTTGTAAGATGTTCATTTCATAGTGAAATCCAAGGAAAGGTGTTTCTTGGGACTGAAGTACGTCACATTGACCGAACCAGGATAAATCCTCGGTGTTCTTCTCTTGTTTCTTTATTTCAGTTTTCTGCCCGTTTTGACTGCAGTTTTCATACAACTTCTTACAATTTAAAAAAAATAGCTAAACATTTTCAAAATTCGTGATTTTTTGTGGAGTTATACTTCAGACTGTTAGCTTTCATTTGCAACAAGAATCACTTGATTTGAGCAAGGGAATAGTCTTTCAGTCTTTGCAAGATAACTGCTCCAATCTGGCTGCAATCTGACCAGTTTTGAGAAAACTTAAATTCTGTATTTTCCAAGAATTGTTTAAGGTCAGGGCCTTTTAGAAACTTCATCTACACATCTTAAGGAGTGTTTTGATATAAAGATCAACTTTTTTGGTTGAGTATTCAAAGAGAAACACGTTTTGCAAAATCAGCAACATTCTGTCCAATTCTGTCCAGATTGACAATCTGAATCTTTTTATTTGTTTGAAGGGCCAATGATCTTATTTTTGTCTGATTTTTGGACAGAGTCTTGTTAAGTCATTGAAGTTCAATTCTGGAAAGTTTCATAATTTTTGGAGTTGTGTATAATTTGTGAATTTTTCAAAAACGAGTTCTGAATCTGAGGTGGTCTCAGATTCTGTTTTCAAAAGGGATTTTAACAAAGGGTTGTAGTGTAATTTTCGCTAACCACTATTCACCCCCTCTAGTGGTGTTTATTGCAGGTGCACGGTCCAACATCTTTGACACCACATATTAAAGGAATTGAGCTAAAATATTTGTTAACTGAAACGAATTCGAATTCAAATATCTACTGTTCGATTTGGTTCGGCTCGAAAGATTATATATATTTAGGGTTTGGGCTTCACCCTTTCTTCGTTGTTTCACGTATTCCTCCATTGCAGGAGGCGGCGCTCTATGAACCAAGTCCCCCCTTTAGTTACTTCGTCCCATCTCCTTCCTCCCCTACTCTCTCTGGCAATCTGCGAAAGAAGGTCGGAAATTGTGTTGTGCTCCTGTAGTATCTGATTTTTTCCTGCCTGATTGTTCTTGTGCTTTGTCCGAATCTCTTTTCTGGGAAAGAGCAAATTGATTTTTCTTTTTCTTTAGTTATCTGGCTTTCTTTGTCCCCTTTTCTCCAGTGGCTTCTATTCTTATTCTTATTGTGCATGTGCACTTTTTCTAAATAATTTTTGGTAGCTGCTATCTTCCGTCTTTACCAGACTAAGATCTTTGAATTTTCTGCGTTTTCTGTGCGGCGACTTCAGCTTTTGTTGATTTCCCCTAAGTTATGGTATAGTTTGTCTTCTTTTTTTTCGTCAGCGGTTCTCTGCAGGATTTTTTTGTATAGATTTCTGTGGTTTTGTTTGCTCTCGTTTTGTTGCTGATCCTTTTGTATATGTAACTATTCTGATAATAGTTTGCTTCACATTGCTTTGATTTTCAGGCTTCTTGGTTTATGTACCTGTTCTGATAATGATTTGTTTCACTTTGCTTTGATTTTCAGTGCCTTATTAACATAAAGAAATGGTGCAATACAACTTCAAAAAGATCACTGTAGTCCCGACTGGGAAGGACTTCATTGATATCATCCTCTCCCGTACGCAGCGCCAAACTCCTACAGTTGTGCACAAGGGTTATGCCATCTCTCGGATCCGTCAGTTTTATATGCGCAAAGTCAAGTACACTCAGGAAAATTTTCATGACAAGCTTTCCACCATTATCGACGAGTTCCCACGGCTGGATGATATTCATCCTTTCTACGGTGATCTTCTTCATGTTCTGTATAACAAGGATCACTACAAGCTTGCGCTTGGACAAATCAATACTTGCAGGAATTTGATCGGGAAGATATGTAAAGACTATGTGAAGTTGTTGAAGTATGGCGACTCGTTGTATAGGTGCAAGGCTTTGAAAGTTGCTGCTCTTGGGCGTATGTGCACGGTGATAAAGCGCATTGGACCTAGTCTGGCTTATCTAGAGCAGATCAGGCAACATATGGCTAGGCTACCTTCAATTGATCCAAACACTAGGACTATCTTGATCTGTGGTTACCCAAATGTCGGGAAGAGCTCGTTTATCAATAAAATTACAAGGGCTGATGTTGATGTGCAGCCTTATGCTTTCACAACGAAGTCTCTTTTTGTGGGTCATACGGACTACAAATACTTAAGGTATCAAGTCATTGACACTCCAGGGATTTTAGATAGACCATTTGAGGATCGGAATATTATTGAAATGTGCAGCATTACTGCTCTTGCTCATCTCAGAGCTGCTGTGCTTTTTTTCTTAGACATATCTGGGTCTTGTGGCTATAGTATTGCACAGCAGGCTGCTTTATTTCACAGTATCAAATCACTCTTTATGAACAAGCCTTTAATTATAGTCTGCAACAAGACTGACTTGCAGCCTCTTGAGGGGCTATCTGAAGAAGATATGAAGCTAGTTTCAGAGATGAAAGCAGAGGCGATGAAGACAGTGATAGGTCAAGATGGAGAAGCTACTGACGGTGAGAGTGTCCTCCTGACTATGAGTACCTTGACTGAAGATGGTGTTATTGCAGTGAAGAACGCCGCTTGTGAAAGGTTATTGAATCAGAGAGTGGAGTTGAAGATGAAGTCGAAGAAGTTGACTGACTGTTTGAATCGGTTCCATGTTGCTATGCCGAAGCCTCGAGACCAGAAAGAAAGACCCGTATGTATACCTCAGGCTGTGCTAGAAGCTAGAGCTAAAAGCGCTGAACAAGCTGCTGCCAAAGAGAAAAGGAAGCTTGAGAAGGATATTGAAGATGAGAATGGAGGCGCAGGTGTATATTCTGCCAGCCTGAAAAAGCATTATATCCTTGCAGATGATGAATGGAAGGAGGATATAATGCCTGAGATTCTTGATGGACACAACGTGTACGATTTCATTGACCCTGATATCGTGCAAAGACTTGAAGAGTTGGAGCGCGAAGAAGGGCTTCGCCAAGAGCAAGAGGGTTATGAAGACATTGACATGGATGTTACAGAGCTCACCCCTGAAGAGCAAAAGACTTTGCAGCTTATCAGGAAAAAGAAAGCTTTGCTTATTCAACAGCATAGGATTAAGAAGAGCACTGCAGAGAGCCGCCCAATTGTTCCAAGGAAATTTAACAAGGACAGGGACTTCACGTCAGAAAGAATGGGAAGGCAGTTGTCAGCTGTTGGTATTAATCCTAGGTTGGCAATTGAAAGAGCGCGTAGTAAATCTAGGGGTCGCAAGAGAGAGAGGTCGCCTGAAAGAGGGCAAGATACTGGTGTAGATGGCATGGACGTGGATAATGACCAGCCTAAC
Source organism: Eustoma russellianum (assembly GCA_036186865.1). NCBI lineage: Eukaryota > Viridiplantae > Streptophyta > Magnoliopsida > Gentianales > Gentianaceae > Eustoma > Eustoma russellianum. The sequence continues at coordinate 5,698,403 of AP025063.1, forward strand.
AAGAAGCTCAGATTGAGGTCTAGATCCAGGTCTAGGTCGAGGGCACCAAATGAAGTGGTACCTGGAGAGGGCTTCAAGGACTCTGCTCAAAAGCTTAAGGCAATAAAATTGTCTAAGAAAGCATCAATCAAGAGGAACAAGGATGCCCGACGTGGTGAGGCAGATAGAGTTATTCCTTCTTTGAAACCAAAACACTTGTTTTCCGGGAAGCGATCTATTGGCAAAACACAGAGGCGTTAGTGACATGAAGGTACATTAGTTTTTGTCCCCTCTTATCTTATCATGTTTCTTTATTTCAAACAATTTTCCATCCTTGTCATTTGACCAAAGGGAAGATATCAGTTAACTTTGTTCCATTTTCCGTAAGGCCTTTGGGTGCTTGTGGATTGTAAAGCTTTAAATTGGAAAAAATCTTACGATTACCAATTAAAGATACGAACTAAAATGGCTAAAATATTGACGACTCAGGTTGTCATCTTTGGATAATTGAAGTAAGGGGACATGAAATAAAGCATCATCTAATCAACCTCTGTGCGAGCAGGAATTCTTAGTGTTTGTCATTGACTTCATAGAAATTAACTATCTACCGGATAATCATGGTTTCAAGTTAGCGATGAGTGAGTGGAGATAATTTTTGCCATTTCCTTTCTTGTTTGAGCTCATGGCATTCTAATGTGTCTAGATACAGATTTTGGAGCAAATCATGAGAAATTCTTGTCTTAATTTGTTCTCTTTTTCTTCTTAGAATCAGAGGGTTTCTTTATGAAAGAAATTCTTAAATTTGAGTTGTAGCTGGCATATGCTTTAAGTGTTTGATAAAGGTGGTCTTCTGAAAATATGGCACTGGGTGTAGAATCCTTCTTGTTGGTGACTAGTATTTGTTTTATTGAAGTGTAAGCTGTTTGCTACTTTGGCTGGAAGGAGAATTCACCAGTCAATTTCTCAGTAGAATTGGCGTGGCAGTTCAGTTTCTGAAAGCATTTTGCTTGTTCTGATGGCGCATATTACTGATTTGCCAAGTGCTGACATCGTTTTTGCAGGGAATGCAGTGATTCCTTGATGGCCCAGAAAATCTTGGTCTTGTATGATGTTGTCAGGTTCTGATATCATACCTTGTGCATTTCTTGTTTACCCGTTTCGACACGGATCAGAGAGCAGGAACTGAGGCTGCTACATCTGGAGGATCACTATATGTGGTTTCTGCCTGAGTTGTTTTCATAGTGTAGTTTTTAATTAGTAAAATTTTGCAGTGTAGAGCAGAAGTTTGCAAAATGCAGTGTGGTATTTCTGTACTACATTTTAGGACAAGTTCTTAAGGTTCTACATTTATTGGTCTCGATTTCCTTTTGGGTAATGGATGTATTCTGAGTTATGGGATTGGAGGAACAATTTTGATGGTTGAATACATTTATCTTTTTTGGTCCAATTTGGTGAGAACAGGGGCTTTTTGTTGTAATTTTTGCATCAATTTCTGCATTTGTCTTCCGGTGGTACTTGGTAGCACTCAATTGACATAAAGAGTTGCAAGATCGAGATGATATTGGCAATGAAATAATGTTGTGGTTAGTTCATTATAGTCGTGATTTTTTTCTTTGATACATAAAACTTGTTTTTCAATAATAATTTTGATTCATCTTTTTCTCTCTTTCACTTTTCCATTATATGCTATAAAATAAAATGGGTGTAAATTAATGACTACATATATGATAAACAATCATCATTGTTATTATTAAAACGAATACTGTTGTTACACTAAGTTATTCATAGTACAGAAGCAACATAAAAGCTTTTCCTACTTCAAATATAAAAGGCATGAATTTGTTTTTAGAAGAAAGAAGAGGGGAACGAGGGCGGGGTGGGCGGGTCAAGGAAGCAAAGAACCAAAAAGAGGTACTGAATTCGGTTTCATGGAAACATTGTGGGTGTTTCACTGCTGTCTGGACTGAAAGTGCAGTTATTGTAGGTGTTTCACTGCTGTCTAGACCGAAAGCGCAGTTTGCAGTGAACATCTTGTGTGTGTCATTGCTGTCCGGACCGAAAGCCCAGTTTGCAGTGGACATCTTGTGTGGTTCTTTATGTATGATTTCACCAACTTAGGAGGCTGTTGAGTTCCTGATTTGCATCTTCTACCATGTCAACTGAAACAATAGACCACAATACTTTTTTGGGACTGAAACGGTGGGACCGAGGGACAGGAACTCGGCCTTTGCTAAAAAAAAGTCGGAAATGAAGAAGAAAGTGTAGCAGAAAGTCACTTGTCTGGATGTTTTAAACGGCATCGCCTTCTCATCTTTCAAATTCCCTTGCATTGAATCACTTTTATCCACCCTCCTCTACGGTTAATATAAGTAAAAAATGTGGTATGTGAAACATTCAAGTCTATTATTGCAAAATTGGTTCAAAGATACTTGCACCATCTTCACTCAAGCTAACACTAGAATCTACATCTTCCTTCATAGAAGTGTATCTTTTTATGATCTTTTAGACTTTTTAGTCCAAGTGGAAAGCTTTTTAATTGATCATTCCTGGTTTTCTAAAAAGAATAATTTCTTGCTGAATTTTTCTTTGGCGTTTTCTGAAAGATTTCCTGTCTCTGATTTTGTGGGATTTTCCATTTTCTCTGTTTTTGTTGAGGTTCTCTGGGTGAGATTATAGTTTGTTAAGAACCGATTACTTCTCAAGTTGTAGGATCTTTTGGAAAATTCCAACAATTTAACACCAAAAACTAAAGAAAAAAACTCAAAAAGAGAAGGAATAACAATGTTCCCGTGGTGGTGGTGGTGGTGGGGGGGGGGGGGGGGTTAAATGACCATTACACTTTCTAGTTATATTCCTTTTTTATGTTTGAATGTTCAGCTGCTTATTTCTCTGATTTCAATAGACGAGCTTCTGTGAAAGTACGTGGTAAAGATCATTCTGGTTAGTTACTTTTGTACAAGTTAATTTTATCATGGAAATCAAAGTGCCCTCTTTTAGGTCAGACCCTTAATTCAAGGACTCTCTAAGAAAAGTTTTACAGCTATACATAATACCTGCATCTTTATTAAATTTTAGTGATTTCTTGGTTCAAGTGGATCTGATTTCCTTGATGGTAAAGATAGACTACCTATAACCACCATGGCTGCAGACAACCCAAAAAGCCTTCAAACTGTTGGAGCTGGGGGAACCAGAGATTTAAAGCAGTGTTGTTTTATAAGTATGTTCCTGCACGAAACAAAAGCTCTGGTGTCTGAGCTCTGTAGGCATTTCTACACACTTGGTTGGGTCTCAGGTACAGGTGGTAGCATTGCTATCAAAGTTCATGACGATAATGTTCCTAAATCAGATCAACTCATTGTAATGTCCCCTTCAGGTGCGTTCCCCTCATGACTCATCAACTATAACCATACATATGCTAGTTCTACCGATTCTGCAATCCTTTATGTCTTGGGCTTTTTTATTTTATTTTTTATGTTTAATTCTTCTTTGCACTTTTGTACTTTAGCCTACTCTTTGTGCCTGCATTTTGTTCTGAAAAAAGCTATGCAGGTGTTCAAAAGGAGATGATGGCACCAGAAGACATGTATGTACTTTCTCCTGATGGATTGATTTTGTCAAGGCCTCTATCCAAGTCTTATCCTTATAAAGCTCCCAAATGTACTGATTCTGCTGACCTTTTCCTCAAGGTATGTAGATTGCATTAGCAATACTCGCATCTCGTCCTGCTTCTTGATGCTTTTGATATGAACCTCGAGTGAGCATGTGCGTCTGACCATGTTAGGGTGTACAAGTTCAAGTTAAATTTGAAGCAGCATGTCATATATCACCAATTCGTAGATGCAGTTGGTAGGACATGTCTCAAATCTTTGTATAATACGTTCATTTTCTACCTACAGTTCTTCAAGGGCCAGTTTTTAAAGAGGCATTCCTTTTACCTTCTGTACTTGACACAAATTTAAGTCCTTTTTCTTTGTACGCAACAAATTTAAGTCAACTGAAAAGATTAGTCTTCTTTTATAGCTTAAGCATCTCTGATGATTCTGCATGCCCATAAGCAAGTTTATTGTTCTTATGCTGTGTTCTTGACTTAATTCACATTTTTGTTGTCATTTTGTGTAGATTTTCGACATGTGCAATGCTGGGGCCGTGATACATAGTCATGGAATGGAATCATGTATAGTGACAACGATAAATCAACACTCAAAAGAATTTCGTGTAAACTTTGATCCCAAAAGCCGTCTTGAGTGATAATTTTCAACTTGCTTCTGCTGAAAGTATCTTTATCAATGCTGTTATAAGCCTATCATATTCATCAGGAAATCTATCCCTGTGGTGTATAATACAGATACCCTGCTTTTACATGTAGTATTCGCGAAATCTAGTTTCTATTACTGCATTCGGACAATATTTTTGTTGGCATTCGTCTTTCAAGGCATCAAATAAGCATCAACTCAAGTGAGCTGGGTGTAGGTTCTGCCCTCAATGGCAGCACAATGATGAAATCATGTTCTTTTTTTTTTCTTTCCCTTTTTTCTTTTGCAGAGAGGAAACAACATTTTTGGCAAACTGAAACTGAAAACCTTTAGTTCTGCAGGTTTTACCATCAAATTCCATTAAGGGCATGAGCATAAATAACCTGCCTAGTTGTTTTCTGATTGTAGCTTCCTTTTCCTTTAGACATCATATATATGTGTGGGTTCAGATTGCAGGCATGGAGATGATAAAAGGAATTGATGGCCATGGGGTCCATGATGAGCTAGTCATTCCAATAATCGAGAATGCTTCTAATGAGAGAGAGCTTGTGAAGCCACTAGCTGAAGCAGTATGGTCTTCTAGCATCCCATTTTAAGCATTCGAAAGTTCTCTTCTTTCCATTGTAAACACTATTTGACTATAAAACATACAAGAAAAAGAAAGGCTCATGTAAGCAATTTGCAACTCAGACAAGATTTTTTCCTTCCTTTTTGTTAAACATGTAAGATAAATATTTTTGTCTTAAAATCTTTATCAAAAGGTTTATGTACTGGTTGATTTTTCTACAGATTAGAGCTTACTCTAAGACGAGAGCAGTACTTGTCCGTGGTCATGGAGTATTCGTCTGGGGAGACTCCTGGATCAATGCCAAGACTCAGGTTACTGTTCCGATAGCCTGAAATTCTCTTCTAGCATGTAAGCTAATGGACATTATTCAGTAGAATCTTGAAGTGGAACTGCGAAGGGTTCCTGTTTCTTCTGGCCGGAAATATGGATAATATGCAGCAAGTCGTATTTATTATAGAAGTGACTGAGAAAGATATTTTCATTGAACTATAGCCCATATTCATAATGGTCCTTCTGGTGCTCAAATATAGTGATTGGAATCGTTTCCAGCATCTGTATCTTCTAATAATGGCTTTTATGCAAAATTTTCTGATATATATATATGTATGTATAAGTTGGCTGATATTATCAATTTTTCTAGACTTCCTGTACTTCACATTAATAAAACAAGTCAGAAATGTATAATAATCTTTGCTACTATTGTGGGAAGAGTTTTCAGTAACCTGTGACCTTGTTCAAAGCTACTGTTTCCTTCAAGTTTCATAGATGTATCATTAATCTTATGTTATTAACTTCTGTGCGTGTTCCTAGGCCGAATGTTACCACTATCTCTTTGCTGCTGCTCTTAAACTTCACCAGTTGGGTTTGGACCATAATATTCCATGTAACGGTTCCAATTACAAGGGTCGTGAAACATGTTGCATTTGTAGGCATTTCAGCAAGGTTCTTCAGCATAGGCTACCTAGTCAATGCTGTGGCGACTCAGAGCTGATGCCCGTAAGTTTACAATCAATGGATGCTCTGAGGTTCTAAAACAAAGAGTATTTCTAAATGTCTTACTTGCGTTCTTGGTTTGAGATTTAGATTCCGCAGTGTTCACCTGGACAACCATTACTATTCTTACAGTATACATCAGGCAGAACGAAACTACTTTTGCTGGTTTAATATTAATAACAATTGATTTACTGCCTGTTTTTCTGCAGTGCTACATTCTTCTTGATTTAGAGGCAACGACAGCTGCACCGTACCTTCTTACTGATGTTCCTTCCTCTTATAGAGCTGGGGATGAGCAAATCTTGGCTGCATTGGTCGGTAAAGTGAGTTTTAGTTTGTTGACATCCAAAGTCATTTACCAATACCTCTTCAACTTTGCTGGCCTGTTTTGTCCAGCATTCTGTAATTGACATTTTGGAAATTCCTTCTTTGTTAGGGGAAAAAGGGTGCATTATAGGTTCAAGAATTGGCCCTAATCATATCAAACTAGTGTAAAATATATGTTTGTAAAAGGTTGAGAGTTATTACAGACTTTTGTTTAGATGAACGTTGAAAAATGAGGCAGTCCTACCATAATAATGTTAAATCTCCTTCAGAGGAAGAAGAAAACTCGTCTGATGGTTGTCTTGCCTTGGATTTAGGGTCACAATCGGAAGAACTGTTTTCAACCTGACGAGTTTGTTGGCAATCTATATGATGATGTACAAGAAGCTCTTCAAAAGTGGAATGCTTCAGGCGTAAAGGTTATTATCATTATTCACCTTTTTCTTTTCCTCGATTACTCCGAATATTACTGATGTAATGTGGAGTTGCTGAGCTATTATTTCTTTCTTACTTTTCTGCAAGAGTTATGTTCTTTAGTACTATGAAGAAAGCAAAAGTTTTATTGCTTCACTGTTGACTGCACAAATTGATCAAGACAAAAGGAAAACGCTATACGCGTGTTGGTTACATCTTGGAGGTACAATATTAGCTTCTATTCTACAATTTCTGTGTATTTCAGGTTTATCTTTGCTCTAGCATAAGCAGAGTGACGCAAAATTCGCTCTTGGGGCATTCAAATCATGGGGACTTGAGAGAGTATCTTTCTGGATACTTTGATACCACAATGGGGTATGCACATTTCGAAGCGTACTAGCTTATTTTCCTTACAGATTTTTAATTGTCTAACTGACTATAAATACCCTTACTCAGAAACAAAACTAAAGGGCAAGTTTACTATGAGATTCTTCTGACAATAGGAGCTGCCAAGCCATCCGATATACTATTTGTCGCGGTTAAGATGGAAGAAGCTTTATTTGCAAGATCAGCTGGTACGTTATACAGTAGTTTGTGACTTATCTGCACCTGCTCTTCTTTCTTGTTGTCTTACATGTGTGGAGTTGGTCTTTTTGTATGTATTTTTGGCAGTTTCTTTGCTTTTCTGTTGTTGGTTCTTTGTTTGTATGTTTGTTTTTAAGTCTGATATTGTGAACTAGCAGTTGATCGACACAGCTTGTCGCTTATTACGGGTCATCAAAAAACAACATCTGTGTGTTTCTAACACATGGGTATGGTTGCGTACATTCGACCTCCAATACCCTGCCATAGGCGGGAGCCTCTGAGGCAATATGATAATGTTGATGTTGTTGTTGTTTTGCTGTTGCCGTGTTACTTTCAGTAACTGTGTTGGTTGGTGAATGCTATTGCAGGTTTGCAAGTGATTGTTTTGGTAAGGCCAGGAAGCAAGTTGGTAGGAGAAAAACATGGTGTAAGAACTGTTGAATCCTTGCTGGAAGTACGTTAGCTGTTTTATATTTACAGAAGTGGACTTGTGAAAACATTTGAGTTTTTTAACTTCATGATTAAACAATATTATCAGCGTTACTTTGTTAATAGAAGAGACACCAACAACAACAACAACATTAACCCATTGTCTTAGAGGCTTCCGTCTATAGCCGGGTACGAGGGTTCGAATGTACGCAACCATACCTATGTGTTAGAAACACATAGAGGTTGTTTTCCCATGACCTATAATGAAAATTGCGTCAAGCTGTATCGATCAAATGCTACTTTACAATATAAGAAGCGTAGTCAATTTAGTGAGTCATTTTATTTTATTCCGTCATATGAAAAGTGTCTTTTGACTCTATAGGAAATAAAAAACTAACGTTAATATAAGACACCTTTGGTAATTTAACGGAGTGATAATATCTACCTTTCTTGCATGTGGTTTAGAAAGTGACTAAGCCATGGGAAGGGCTATGGCCTAAACCTAGGGATACAAATGAGACAAGCATTTACGAGTCAATCGGGTTTGGTTTGAGTTTTTATTCAATAATACTTGAGATTCAGCTTCGAGTGATTCGGCTCGACTCGAATAGTAAACAAGTCAATCATGTTGACGTTTGAGTAGATACGATAAACAATAAACTAAGCATCTTGTACACAAATTTGATATATGGCACATGCATCTAATATGAAAAACGATTATCACAAGCCGCTTGACAATTTGTTTTTAAACCATCATCACTTTCATCATTACTAGAGGCATTATCAAGTGAAATGCTAAATACTTTTTCTCGCGAACAATATTCTTCTAATGTTCCAAATATCATTTTAGTTATATTCATGGCATTATGTGCTTGATCAAACATTTTTTATGCAATTACCTACTTTCTGTAAATTCTACTCTGTATGTATTGATCCAGTTACAAGTCCTCATGTAACTACTGAGTTTAAAAATGATCGGGCTACATATCGCAACATATAGAAAATTTTGAATTGTCATTCCAGAAAATGAATTGAATAGTAAATGTGTGTGTGTGTTTTTTTTTTTTAAAACTTTTATCAATATCTCTACTGTGTAGTTTCCGGTACTTTGTTATATGAGGGGTTTTAAATATTTGGTGCAAAAATTTTCTAGATTCAAACTTTTGGCAACAGAAAGACCTTTCGAACGAGTTAAATATACTAAACTTTCTCTAGTGTCATTATGATTATACCGAAAAACGTATTAGAAGAAGATGTAACCATTGACGCTGCTCGTAGAAGCCCGATTACTAAAGATTTGTGTTTGACTAAGATCAATATCGATTTCTCCCCGTGCCTTAATTGACTTGAGATGTTTTGTAAGCGAACCATAACCATTCCATATTTGAGTTGGTATTTTCTTGGCATAGGCGTATATATCATGATTACATCCTTCGTCTTTTATCGGATTTGCAAATTTATCGAAAACTTCCATAAATATAAAATAATTGAGCTTAGCATTACCACTCTCTTCATTTTTCTTGCCAGCAGAAATAGGATGAAGAGGTGAAAGTTGAACATTTCGACCACGACGGCCACAACCGCGATTACTCAGATTTAGACTCAAACTCTTCAGAATTGGTTCTTGCATTAATTGTTCTTCAATTTCATCAATATCATTTACATCATAATCACCATCAATAGACAACGGACAATTCAGATAGTATTCGTCGAATTGAAGTGTTTTCTTCTCAAATTCTTGTTGATATTGAACAAATTGCTGAAATAAACATAATCATCATTATTGGCAGCTTTATTTTGTTCAGAAAAAAGTAGGTTGTATCGGCGTCTTTTTATGTAGATAATAGATGAGGATGGAAGAATAATATATAATAGACGACAGTTATAAGTCATAACAACAAATATAAAAAATCCCAAGACTATACCCACACCACAACTTACAAATCACAATAGAAATAGAAGAAGAGGAGAATTTTGGCGGAAATGAAATGTTTGTATTGAAGCGTATTTATAGAATTGAAAAAAAATTGAATTTCACCGTTAAAACCACCGGTTCGGCTGGTTCCATCGGTCAAATTCATTTTATGTTTTTTTGGTGACCAACAACTATTTTTTATAGAAAAAAAAACACACTAATCAATGAACCGGTGGTTCACTCCGTTAAACCATGGGCTTGTGGAACCGTCGATTATGGTTCCTTGGAATGGCAAACTGGAGCCAAAACAACAGTTAACTAGAATCGTCGCCAGTTTCCTTTCCAACCTGTCGTTATCTGGTTTCTGGTCCATTTTGAACACCCCGGCCTGCGTCTGTCACTAAAAAAATAAAAAACATGGGGGAATTTAGCTCAACTACAGTTAGGAAGACGAAATTGCGTGGTTGACAAATTTTATTTGTCTTTTCGAGGGATATATTACATGGCACTTTTTTCATATTTACCCTTATGAAGAAAGTGATATTTTACAAAGGTTTTTTTTTTTCAACTACACAACCTTTCAGCATATGCCAACTAAAGCATATACTTCTATTCTTATAGATGTAATTTTTCTGAAACACCATTTTATCTATAATTAGTTAACAATGTTTATGCATAATTCGTCAAAATGATAGTTGGACGAGTTCTTATTTACCATAATTATAGTGTCAAGTGGACAAAAGAATTAAGATTGCAATTACAAACATTGTATACATATCTATACCGTAATTATGGTTAACAAGTAGACAATGATTTAAATCGCCCAACCATAATAATGCTAAAGTCGTTCGTGGTTGGATACATAGATCAATTATAATTATGGTATACACAGAAAGCATCATTCTGAATAATAATGTGACAATGTTAGTAATTTATTACGAAGTTCTTTTAAGTTTGGAGATTGAACGTGCATTGTGAGCTTACATGTTCTTATCATTAGTATGTTATATAATGCAATCATATTGACATGGTACAATCATTACAAGAAATTTCTCCTCAATTCCCATAGCGAGTAAGTTTTACATCCGTATTCTTTCCCTCCCAAAAAGATAGTCATTTTTAGAAGTTCTAACTTACTAATAAAACATCATTTAATGTGTTGTCTTATTATTAAAATTTATAAAAAAAATTCTCAATGTTACTCTTTATTTACTTGTTTTTAGTATTTAATGTGTTGTTTTCTTTTATAGCTAATAAGGCTAATGTTAAAAGATCGCATAATCTAAGGAAGATAGTGTACATGCTTTTAAGACATCCTGAAATAAACGATTATCTTTTTAGAATTATACCGCATGCTTTTATTTCTAAAAACTGACATAGATGGTTTGATTTGAATAAGTAGACATGTTTGACATAGCTTCACTTGTAATTAGGTTACTTCCTAATTCATACACCAACTTTTGCAAGAAATATCTTCAGACTTCCACTTCAACTTCTATTATATCATTTATCATATTAAGTGAGATCATGCCATGTGTACTTAAGCGATGTCAAACTAGTGTACATGACATGAGCTCATTTTGTTAGAATATAAAATGTTTTGATGACGTTAAAAGATGTTTTGAATAGGCTAAAATAGAATTTCACACTTTGAATTTGAAGCAAAATGAGAAAAACACATTGTGAGACGTCAATCTCTCACATGGATCGATTGACATATACATCAGCCCTTCAGGAAGGCACATGGATTGATCCATGTGAAGATTGTGGAAGTTTAAAACTTTCGGCCCTACATCGATTTCTCAACTAGAGGGACGTCGATCGATCGACGTCACGTGAGTCTCTCAGCAAGAGACGTTTGATCGATCAACGTAAGACAGGTTCAAACTCCAGAAAGCTTCGGCAAGACATCGATCTCTCAGGCCAGGAGACATCGATCGATCGATGTACATCAGTCTCTCAAAGGAGAGACATCGATCGATCGATGTCCTACAGGTTCAAAACTGGAACCTTTCGGGTGGACGTCGATCTCTTAGCACAGGCACATGGATTGATCGACGTCCCCCAGAATTCACAATTTTTTGAACGTTGGAACAACATCCAAGGGAGATCTATGATGTTTTCTCTCTCCAGTCTTGCTCAAATTTCTTGTGGACTTTAACCCAACATACTACATACTTCTTTGACTATTTTATCCATGTCTAAGATTCTCTATGGTGACTATTAAAGATCAAATCACTCTATAGGGTGGCTCAAGACTATTTGGACATTATCTTGACATTTGGATACCCTGTGAAGACTTGGTGGAGCTTCAAAAACGTGGTGAACTTCAACTATAAAAGGAAGAGGCTTGGATGAGGCAAATACACACTTTCCCATCATCTAGCTTCATTATTCATTGTTGTATAGTTCTCTCACATTTGTAAAATTGCTTAAAGCTTGTTCAGCTTTTCTTTGTTCTTCATTATTGTATATTGAGAGATAGAGAGTCTAGCACAAGAGGAACCATAAATATTTGATCTCTTGCTTGTGCTTAGACTAGTGAGAAAGTGTGAACCTTACTATTTTCTTCAACCCAATGTGGGAAAGTTCTTAAGGGAACTTTGTTGAAGTTGTGAGGTAGCAAGGAGTTGTTCTTGCTAAGAGCTGTAGTTGCTGTAGTTGCACAAGTGTATTTTGTGTAAGAAATTGCTGTTGTTGTTGCTTACACTAAGGTGTTAGTATAAGTGTTGCTGTGGTTGTTCTTATTAGCTTTAATAGGAAGAGTAGTTGTTGAAAATCCACTTTGGAAACAAAGTGGTAGTGGAGTAGAATCATTTACAATTCAAACCACTCTATATCCGGTGTACACATTCATTGCTTCTCATCTCCCATTCTTGTTCTGATTTTGAATTTCATCTCCCAAGCCACTGCACTATTTTCCGTATTAAACACTAAAGCACCTATGTTTGATGTCCAAAATTATTCTTTGTGGAAATTTCGATTGATCAATCATTTGAAAGGCTGTGGTTTTGATATATGGAAAGCCGTTGTCAAAGAAATTGAAGTTCCTATGATTACCAACTCAAAAGGAAAATCAATGTTCAAAGATGAGGGTGACTACACCGACGAAGAGAAGATAAAATTCGCCATCAATGGCAAAGCATTTGATATTCTCTCAAGTGCTCTTACCACCACTGAGCTTATAAGACTTCAAGGTCTTGAAACAGCTTATGAGGCATGGAAAAGGCTTGAAATGATACACGAAGGGACTGAGCAAGTAAGAATGGACAAAAGACTCATGCTCATGAAGGAATATGAGATGTTCGGAATGAAGAGCGGTGAGAAGATTGAGAAAACAATCGACCGGTTCACACGAATAGTGAATCAACTTTCCATGGTGGACAAGAAAATCTGAAATGAAGACCTTGTCTCAAAACTCCTCAACTCTTTTCCAAGAGAATGGACACCTAAAGTCACCGCTATCACCGAATCAAAGAATCTCAAGGCTCTTACTCTTGATGAGCTATCCGGTAGTCTTCTTACTCATGAAATTCTTATTGATGAACAAAATAGGATGAATCCTATCAAGCCCACACAAACATCACACAAAGGGTTGGTGGTAGAGTCCGATAAATCAGATGAGAAAGTTGCTCTTCTAGTAAGAAAGTTTAGAAGAATGGAAACAAGAAATAAAGCTCAAGCAAGAAAGTTTTTCAAAAGACCACCCAAGGAAAAAGAAGCAAGTGAAAATTGCTATAGATGTGGTCGACCTGGTCACTTCATTGCCGATTGCCACGTCAAGGAGCCGTAAAAACAAGAAAAGAAGGTCTTTCCTCAAAAGAAGAAAGCTCTTAATGAGGAGGTAACCACGTGGGATGATCTCCTTTCCGAATCAGAAGGAGAAGAGGGTGAAGATCAAGATGTTGGACTTGTTGCAATAGTTGAAAATCCAAAGGTTCAACATACTTGTCTCATAGCAATTGAAGATGACCTTGAGGTAAATTCTAATCCTTCTAATTTGCAAGATGAAATAGGAGATTTGCAAGATGATTTTGAAAAACTGAACTTAAAGTATAAACATTTGAAGGAAGAGTTCAAGAAGTGCATTTTAGAAAATAAGAACTTGCATGATAAGAATATTTTGATATTTCAAGAGCATGACATCATACTGACCATGCATAAAACCGTAGCTCTTGAAAATGTAGAAATTAGAAAAGAATGTGAGAAACTAAGGTTAGATTTGCAAAGACTAACTAATGGTAAAAATAATCTAGACAAACTACTTGGAAACCAAAGAATTGAAAATGATAAATCCGGTTTAGAATTTAATACATCACATTCTTCCATTAAGCCTAAGTCATTAAAGAAAAAGACAAACAAGAGAAAAATACAACATAACTCATCATCTTCTAAACGAAGGCATGTACTCACTTGTTTTCATTGCAACAAATTAGGACATGTGAAGAATGAATGTAGAGCTAGATTTGGAAACATGCATGTTTGGAAGCCTAAGGGTCGACAAACTAACCCTAAAGGACACAACCATCAAAGGGTACCAATGCATAAATCTCTTGGTTTTATAGGCTCTCAAGATAAATGGAGTAGCCAAAGAAGAAGGAACCAAATGGCTTATGGACAGTGGATGTTCAACGCACATGACCGGAGACAAACGTTATTCACCAAGCTCAATCTCCAAGATGGTGGAACGGTGCATTTTGGCAATGGGAGAGCCAAAATCCTTGGACATGGAGAAATTGGTAACTCTTCTTTTACTATTAATAATGTACTAATGTAGAAGAGCTTAAATATAATTTGATAAGTGTTAGCCAACTATGTAATGCTAATTTTCAAGTTGAATTTGTGAAAAGAAAATGCATTGTGAAAAAGAACGATAAGATTGTTTTTTGAGGCTATAAGAAAAAATGATGTTTACAAATTTAGCATACATGATTTGATATCACAAAATGTTTCTTGCCTAGTTGCCAAAAATGATTCGACTCAACTATGGCATAGACGACTTGGACATATTAGTTTTAAAAATTTCAAAGAGATTTGCAAAAACGAAAAAGTCCAAGGTCTTCCAAAATTGAATTTCGAAAACCATGGCTTATGTGACACTTGTCAAAAGGCAAAGCTTGTTAAAACAAGCTTCAAGCCCAAAAGTGAAATCTCCACCACCAAACCCCTACAATTACTTCATATGGATTTGTATGGGGATATTGGTACGACAAGTCTAAGTGGAAAACATTACACCTTTGTGGTGGTAGATGACTTCTCTAGGTACACTTGGGTAATATTCTTAGCTAAAAAGAATGACGCATGCCAAGAATTTATAAAGCTTTGTAGGAGACTAGAAAATCAAAGAGAAGACACAAGTAAGGAAATTAGAAGTGATAGAGGTGGTGAGTTTGGTAGTGAGTTTCAAGAATTTCGTGTATTTAAAGGGTATGGACACAATTTCTCGGCTCCAAAAACTCCTCAACAAAATGGTGTCGTGGAAAGGAAAAATAGAACACTTCAAGAAATGGGTATAGCCATGCTAAATGAATTTGAGCTACCCAAGTATTTTTGGGCCGAAGCGGTAAACACCGCTTGTCATGTGATCAATAAAGTTTATTTGAGACCATCTCTCAAAAAGACTCCTTATGAGCTTTGGAAAGGTAGAGTATCAAATATTGGTTATTTCAAGGTATTTGGTTGTAAGTGTTTTATACTTAACACCAAAGATAACTTGGATAAACTCGATTTCAAAACGGATGAAGGAATCTTTATAGGATATGCTCAAAATAGCAAGGCATTTAGGTTATATAATAAAAGGAGCACGAAAGTTGAAGAATCAATTCATGTCAAGTTTAGTGAACTCATTGAGGATGAACTAAATACTAATAATGATGATGATGAAATAATTGAAGTAAGTCATATAGAGAAATTTGAGAATCCAAAAGGCAATATTATCATTGACCTTGGGATTGATCTCCTTGAACCCAAGGTTGAAGATGAAGAAGTAGGAGGAGATACCTCAAATTTGCCGGATTCATATAAATATAGAAAAGATCATCCTAAAGAATTGATATTAGGTGAAAGTAGTCAAGGCATAATGACTAGGAGAAAATTTAATGAAAATGCTTCCATTTCACAAGTTGAGCCTAAAAATATAAACGAGGCTATAAATGATGAAGATTGGGTATTAGCCATGCAAGAGGAATTAAATCAATTTGAAAGGAGTGATGTCTGGGAATTAGTTGTAGGATCTGCAAGGCACCACTAGAAGGGGGTTGGATAGTGGATACGGAAAATTTGGTTTTTAAAATTATTTTAGACCAAAAATCCAACTTCTGAAAACAGTTTCTGTTTTCAGGACCTGTTTTGAAACATTTTGAAAACTAGGTTACAGGCCTTCAAAAATTCTGAAATTTGGAGAGATCTTATTCTCAGATGTTTTGAGTATCTCTTAAAAATTTTAGATTAAAATTCAACCTTTAACCCCTTTAAAAATCGTTGGTGGTCAGATTGCGCAAATCTGCCAGAAACGGTAGTCTGATTTGAAAAATTAATTCTGATTAAACCGTAACTCTAAATGCTCTGAAAATTTAATGACAAACCTCTTATTATGTTTATTTAATTAGGTTGAAACATTTTTGAAAAATTCTTTTGGGAAGTTAGTCAAATACGTTCAAAGTCTCAACCTTTGCAAGCCTGAAAATCAGACTGCACTAGTCTTAGAACTGTTGACATTTGGATGATTTATACTTGTCCAAAAAGGTTGAAACTTGTGTCAAATGAACCTTAAAACGTGTGGCTATGTTTCTGGAAAGTTTGGTGATTTTTGAAGTTCGTTTACTATTTTTAAGAACGTGATGAAAATGATGCACTGTGCTGGAAACTGAAAGTAAGTGCTGAAAAGTAAAGAACACAAGGAATTTTTTACTGGTTCGATTAAATCAACCTACCGCGGTCTTCGAGGACACCTTCCTCCGTTATCATTAATCACAAAACAACAAACAACATCTTACCACACAGAGTTGATGGAGTTACACACCAACTCCAACCCTTTACAAACCTTGTAAGTGATTACAACGATCACGAACACCACCACCTAGCGGATGCAAGATTGATCACACCTTGGTCAATCTTTTACAGCAGTATAGAGTGTATGGTGGTATAGATGAAGCCTATTCAAGATATATGAATATGAATACAATAGGCTTTAAGAGAGAAGAAAGAAAGAAGTGTAAAAGAAGAGGATGATGAAAACGTTTTTGAGCTCTTGGATTTGCAAGACTTGTCTTGTGTTTTGTTTGCTCTCATTCTTTCATTTTATCAACAATTTGTCCGCCCCCTATGCCTTTTCTTTCTCTTGAAAATTATCTCTTAAGTCCTTGGAAGAATATCTTGCATCATTGTGACATTCACTTGCTTACTTGGCAACTCCTCATTGGATGATCATTAAGGCCTTGCTTACTTGGCACTCATTGATTGAATGAAAGTTGTCATCATTTGATGTCTATATAAATATGAAAATAACACTTAAAAACGTGTTCCAATTAGCCATAAAAATGTTGACATAAGTCACATAATAAATTCCACAAAATTTGCAAGACAATTTATCAACATTTTCTTCATAAATTTCGGCCACATTGATTCTTCCACATGCTGAAATTTTCAGCATGTGCACTATCCAAGATACATTCAAATTGTTGCCATGTTGGTAGTGATTAATTCCTTGAAAACTGAAGAATCAAATATGCTGAATTTTTAAGACAAAAATCGGCCACATACATTTCAACACATGCTGAAAATTTCAGCATGTGTGATATTTCAAAATATCATCACATTATTTCCATAACATTTTTAAAACATTGTCATTTATCTTCCAATCAATCCATTTAATTCAAAGAAGTAAATATGGCACAATTAAGCTTAAAAATTCGGCCAACTCAATGCACACATGCTGAAATTTTCACCATGTGTTACAAATGTGACATAGTTTGAAATGTTACCTTGTGTAGCTCCTTCCTTTATCTCACCAACCTTGTACACTTCATTCTTGGCCAATCAAGATGCCAACAAAGCTCCACATATGCTCCAACAAGGCTGAAGTGGCGTGTGATGTAGATTGTACATGTGCTGAATTTTATTTTTGCAAACTTTGTAAAATAGAGCACAATAATTATACACATATAGTATATTCCAATCAGCCCTTAATTGATTTTTATAGAAAAATTTAGAATGTATAGAGTATGTAAAAAGTGTCTAGATACATGTTATATGTCATGCCAAAAACGTTCCATGTATCGTGTACGTAGAATACCAAATTTTCGACGTTTGTCGATTACCTGATTTTTCTCCGATTAAATTCCAACTTTTTGCACATGTTATATATATTATGTTACACATAATATACATAAATCAAACTTTAATATTCATCTTTCATGGCTGAGTAAAGTGGCGCCTTACATGTGCTAAAATTGTTATATTGTAAATCTCCACAATTTGGCCTTAATTGGGGGTGATTTGTGTGTGTCAACATGGAATGATTTCATGGATGAATATAGCATGTAGACCACAAAATTTCTGGTCATTTTGAAGTGTAGGGGTTGGTCATCTATATATGGCAAGTACGTGACACGTTGGCAAAGTTTCGGTATTCACCCGATACGACAATTTTTGGTTTAGAACCTTGTAAAGTGTCGTAATAATTTTGTCACCACCATGACTTATATCATATGATATAAGACCTGAATATACTCATAAATATGAGGTAAATATAGTGGTGTGACGTTAACGTATGTTCGTAAAATATATAACGTGTCGGTAGTACGTTGGAATATATGTGTATAGTGCCTTTTAAAAAAATCTGAATATATATAAATATATATGTGTAAGGCGTGAGATATGAAAGGGAAGAAGAAGATTTTCCATTCTTCAATTTGTTGCCTTTGTGCTTTTTCTAAATATATCACCATTTAATGAACTATTTAGTTCATTTAACTAAGTACTTCACTTAGTGAACTAGTTTAGTTCATTAATGATGGCACCTGAAAATAGTTCAAACACAACAAATGTTCGCCATTTGATGTAAGCTTTAAAGATTCATGGCTCGTTAGTATGACAATATTATATATGAACTATATAAGGCAGGTTTCATGCAAAAAACGTGTCAAGTCATAAAACGTGTAATGCATTTATTTGGTACACGTTATTTAAATCATGTATTTTGTAATCATTCAAACCTCTTTTTCTCTACAATCTCTCCCTTTTGATGATTTACAATCATAGACCTATATAAAGCATTATCAAAGTCCTTACCATGTTCATCTTTATCTAGTTTAGTGGTGACACTCATAGGGGTCGGGGACGGTTTTAAATTCTCAAAATTGAACTTTTTAATCATATCATTTATATACTTAACTTGGCTTATATGTATACCTTTACCCGTTTGTTTAATCTGCAAGCCAAGAAAGTAATTCAATTCACCAACCATAGACATTTCAAATTCGGATTTCATGCAAATTTCAAAATCTTCAACAAGTTTATGAGAGGTGGAGCCGAAAATGATGTCATCAACATAAATTTGAATGATTAGTAAATCCGATTTATCTTGTTTTAAAAATAGAGTACTATCTATAGTGCCTCTTTTAAAACCATTTTCTAAGAGAAAAGTAGCAAAACAATCATACCATGCTCTAGGTGCTTGCTTTAAACCATATAGTGCCTTCTTTAGTTTGTACACGTGATCCGGGTGTTTCAAATCTTCAAAACCGGGTGGTTGTTTCACGTAAACTTCTTCTTGTATAAAGCCATTTAAAAATGCACTTTTCACGTCCATTTGATAAAGTTTAAAACCTTTCATGCAAGCAATAGCAAGTAAAAGTCGTATGGATTCTAAACGTGCTACGGGTGCAAATGTTTCATCATAATCTATTCCTTCTTCTTGATTATATCCTTGTGCTACAAGTCTAGCTTTGTTTCTAACAACTTTTCCTTCTTCATTCATTTTATTTCTAAACACCCACTTTGTGCCTATTATAGTCTTATCTTGTGGTCGTGGCACTAAATCCCATACATCATTTCTTACAAATTGATTAAGTTCATCATGCATAGCATCAATCCAAGAAGAATCACTCAAAGCATCAAACACATTTTTAGGTTCAATTTCGGATATCATGGCATGAAGTTGATTTATTTCATCCGTATATATTCTTCTACGTGGTCGTACACCGTGAGTGATATCGCCTATAATGAGATCATGTGGGTGATCTCTATGCCATCTTGGTTGATTATTTTCTACGTTCTCATGCATTTCTAAGTGATCATGCATTTCTAGTGTATCATGCGTGCCATTATCATCATCCAACACGGGTTTTAATTCAAAATCATCGTCATATTCTTTATCTTTATCAATCTCACCAAATTCATTAAACTTCACATGAATGGATTCTAGAATTTGCCTAGTGATGGGATCATAACATCTATATGCTTTTGAATTCACAGAATACCCAACAAAGATGCATTCAATTGATTTAGATTCAAATTTATCTAAATTATCTTTCATATTTAAAACAAAGCATTTGCAACCAAACACACGAAAGTAATCAATTTTAGGCATGCGATCATTTAATATCTCATAAGGCGTTTTGTTTATTTTCTTTTTAATAGACAAACGATTAATTATATAGCATGCATAATTTACGGCTTCCGTCCATAAAAATCTAGGCAATTTATTTTCACACAACATGGTTCTAGCGATTTCTTGCAGTGTCCTATTCTTTCTTTCTACTACTCCATTTAGTTGAGGAGTTCTAGGTGGCGAAAACTTGTGTTTGATTCCTTTTTCTTCGCAAAATGCAATCATGTCCTTGTTTTTAAATTCACCGCCTCTATCGCTTCTAATCCTTTTCACATTGAAACCATATTGATTTTCAAGTTGTTTTATTAGTTTCGCAATCTCAATGGCACTATCATCTTTATGTGCAAGAAACAAAGTCTAAGTATGACGAGAAAAATCAGCAACAATCACACATGCATAATGACGTCCATCGAGACTCGTAGTGCGACTAGGGCCAAACAAATCAATGTGTAATAATTCTAAAACTCTAGTCGTGCTTATTTCATTTTTAGGTTTAACTGACTCGCGTGTTTGTTTGCCTTTAATGCAAGATTCACATAACTGAAAGTTGTCTAAATCAAGTTTAGACAATCCTCGTATTATGTTCTTTCGTTGGAGTTTTTCAGGTGTAGAAATGCCGATGCGTCCTAAACATCTATGCCACAAGTTAACGTTAGGTTCATTTGACATAAAACACTTAACCTTAGCGTCTAACATGTCATCCATAGAAAGCGTAAAAATGTTTCCTTCGCTTTTTCCTTTTAACACTACTTCTCCATTTTTATTTATTATATTGCAATATGGATGAGTAAAACACACATCAAAACCGTTGTCAATAAATTGTGAGATGCTAAGAAAATTATAGGATAAGTTGCTACCAAAAAGACATTGGAGATTTGAAGGGCGCTTGGGCTTCCGATTGTACCTTTTCCGATGATTCTTCCTTCATTATTGTCTCCAAAGGTCACAGATCCGCCTTTTGTGACCTTCTTCAACTTTGTGAACAAGCTCGGGTCACCTGTCATGTGCCTCAAGCAACCACTGTCAAGGAACCATTTGATAGATGTATCTTTTGATGTGTGGGTTCCATGCAATGTACAAAAATAATTTAGGTACCCTTTTAATTTTGGGTCCTTACGAGTTAGTTATTCACCTCTTAGTAAAAGTATCTTTCGGTACCCATACTTAGGTGATCCTTCTCGGTCTAGCCAATGGTAAGAATGTAGATGAAGGAGCAATGTAGTAGGCATGTGGTGAGTGGACTTTAGGCCTTTGGCTGAGAACTCCTTTGTACGCATCATACGGTGCGTGTTTTTGATATGTCCTCGTGTTGGTGTGCATAGTGCGTGATCTAGATGGATGAAATGAATGTCGTGTATGCATCACTTGTTTCTTCTCATATTTATACGGCACATAATTATATTTCATATGATATGAAGAAGAGATATGACGAGATGAGGGGAGAGGGGGTCTTTGTGTTACTTTAGGCGCCACATATGCCTTTGATGTGTTTACTTTCTTAGACAAAACAGACTTGGTTGGTTTAGATGATGCCTCGTTTGTCTCAATGTATCCTAATCCAGTTTTATCACTATCATGTTTTTGTGATAAAATAATGCGATCTAGCATGTTGGGTCCCGTATCAAACTGTTTCATCATTTTTTCTAAATCCGTATTCCTTGATTTCAAATTTGAAATCTCGGATTCATTTCATTATTATGTGTTGTCAATGATGTGATCTCTGATTTCAAAGTATTTATGATGCATGACGACTCTTCTTTTGAATCGTTTAATTGAGCAACAAGATTCGTGTTAGAAGATTCTAACAACTTCTTGTCTTCAATTAATCGCTTCTTTTCTTTTGCGAGAGTCTTAGTAAATTTATGCAATTCTAAATACTGACTGAAAAGATCATCATATGAAGGCTCAGAGTCAGAATCAGCGTCAGAAGATACCTCGTTTGATGCTTTGGATACAAAGCATACTTGTGCAGTCTCCTCTTCTGTTTCAGTCTCAGAATCAGATGTGTCACTCCAAGTGGAGTCCTTGAGAGCTCTTCTCCTTTACTTAGGTTCTGAGACGAGTCTATTTTTGGTCCGATCCTTGTCAAGGTGTTTGTTTGTTTGTTTGTCCTTGTTAGGGCAGTCATATGATAGATGTCCAAGTTTACCGCATTCATATCATTTAACGTCCTTGTCATTTGTTTTATTTTTATTTCTTTTAGTGGAAGTAGCCTTAGGTTTGTTTTTAAATGACTTTCTCATGAATTTTCTCAAGCCTTTAGCCAATAGAATTAAGTCATCGTTGTCTGATTCAGAATCACTATCATCTACGTGATCGGAAGAAGTGGAGACGTATTCATTTGATTTAAAAGCAATAGTCTTACCTTTGTTTTGATGATGATTCCGATTTCCTTATAGTGAGTTTGTTCTCATATACCTTAAGTGATCCAATTAGTTCCTCCATTTTAATTGATTTGGTTTCTTTGCTCTCCTCTATAGCCGTCACTTTAGGATCCCATTCGGATGGCAAGCTTCGTAATACCTTTTGGATCTTTTCCTTCATAGAGAAGGCTTTGCCAAGAGACTCAAGAGAGTTGTAAATGTTATTCAAGCGTAGATCCATATCAACGATAGACTCATTTGACAAATTAAATGACTCAAGTGTGGACATAGGCATGTTAATTTTGGACTCTTTCACTTGACTAGTCCCTTCGTGTTTCATATCAAGAATTCTCCACATTTCTTGAGCACTAGAACAATTAGACACATAGCTAGATTCACTTTTACTTAGCCCATTTAGAAGTAATTGCATGGCTCTAGCGTTCATGTTCAGTCTCTTTTTGTCATCACTAGTATACTCTTGTTTAGGCTTAACAACCTCTAGTGTGATTCCATCTAAAGTGGATAATTTTGACGGAACAAATGGACCGTCTTCTATAATGGACCAAAGATCAATATCAATAGCCATAAGGAAATGTTTCATTCTTAACTTCCACTGAATAAAAGACTCACCGTCAAAAAGAGGAGGTCTTTGACTAGCATACCTTCTTGCTCGGTTTTGAAGTTTGTGGTTGCCATCTCACTTAGATCGTTAGATCTTTTTGTCGTGAGTGTTCCTGCAATCTGATACCACTTGTAGGATCTTCAAGGCACCACTAGAAGGGGGGTTGAATAGTGGATACGGAAAATTTGGTTTTTAAAATTGTTTTAGACCAAAAACCCAACTTCTGAAAACGGTTTCTGTTTTCAGGACCTGTTTTAAAACGTTTTGAAAACTAAGTTACAGGCCTTCAAAAATTCTGAAATTTGGAGAGATCTTAGTCTCAGATGTTTGAGTATCTCTTAAAAATTTCAGATTAAAATTCAATCTTTAACCCCTTTAAAAATCGTTGGTGGTAAGATTGCGCAAATCTGCCAGAAACGGTAGTCTGATTTGAAAATTTAATTCCGATTAAACCGTAACTCTAAATGCTCTGAAAATTTAATGAAAAACCTCTTATTATGTGTATTTAATTGGGTTGAAACAGTTTTGAAAAATTCTTTTGGGAAGTTAGTCAAATACGTTCAAAGTCTCAACCTTTGTAAGCCTGAAAATCAGACTGCACTAGTCTCAGAACTGCTGACATTTAGATGACTTATACTTGTCTAAAAGGGTTCCAACTTGCGTCAAATCAACCTTAAAACGTGTGGCTATGTTTCTGGAAAGTTTGGTGATTTTTGAAGTTCGTTTACTATTTTTAAGAACGTGATGAAAATGATGCACTGTGCTGGAAACTGAAAGTAAGTGCTGAAAAGTAAAGAACACAAGGAATTTTATACTGGTTCGGTTAAATCAACCTACTCCAGTCTTTGAGGACACCTTCCTTGGTTATCACTAATCACAAAACAACAAACAACACCTTAACACACAGGGTTGATGGAGTTACACACCAACTCCAACCTTTTACAAACCTTGTAAGTGATTACAACGATCACGAACACCACCACTTAGCGGATGCAAGATTGATCACACCTTGGTCAATCTTTTACAACAATATAGAGTGTATGGTGGTATTGATGAATCCTATTCAAGATATATGAATATGAATACAATAGGCTTTAAGAGAGAAGAAAGAAAGAAGTGTAAAAGAAGAGGATGATGAAAACGTTTTGAGCTCTTGGATTTGCAAGACTTGTCTTGTGTTTTGTTTGCTCTCATTCTTTCATTTTATCAACAATGTGGCCGCCCCGCCTTTTCTTTCTCTTGAAAATTATCTCTTAAGTCCTTGGAAGAATATCTTGCATAATTGTGACATTCACTTGCTTACTTGGCAACTCCTCATTGGATGATCATTAAGGCCTTGCTTACTTGGCACTCATTGATTGGATGAAAGTTGTCATTATTTGATGACTAGATAAATCTGAAAATAACACTTAAAAACATGTGCCAATTAGCCATAAAAATGTTGCCATAAGTCACATAATAAATTCCACAAAATTTGCAAGACAATTTATCAAAATTTTCTTCATAAATTTCGGCCACCTTGATTCTTCCACACGCTGAAATTTTCATCATGTGCACTATCCAAGATACATTCAAGTTGTTTCCATGTTGGTAGTGATTAATTCCTTGAAAATTAAAGAATCAAATATGCTGAATTTTTAAGACAAAAATCGGCCACATACATTTCAACACATGCTGAAAATTTCAGCATGTGTGATATTTCAAAATATCATCACATTATTTCCATAACATTTTTAAAACATTGTCATTTTATCTTCCAATCAATCCATTTAATTCAAAGAAGTAAATATGGCACAAATAAGCTTAAAAATTCAGCCAACTCAATGCACACATGCTGAAATTTTCACCATGTGTTACAAATGTGACATAATTTGAAATGTTACCTTATGTAGCTCCTTCCTTTATGTCACCAACCTTGTACACTTCATTCTTGGCCAATCAAGATGCCAACAAAGCTCCACATATGCTCCAACAAGGCTGAAGTGGCGTGTGATGTAGATTGTACATGTGCTGAATTTTATTTTTGCAAACTTTGTAAAATAGAGCACAATAATTATACACATATGGTATATTCCAATCAGCCCTTAATTGATTTTTCTAGAACAATTTAGAATGTATAGAGTATGTAAAAAATGTCTAGATACATGTTATATGTCATGCCAAAAACGTTCCATGTGTCGTGTTCGTAGAATACCAAATTTTCGACGTTTGTCGATTACCCGATTTTCTCCGATTAAATTCCAAATTTTTTCACATGTTATATATATTATGTTACACATAATATACATAAATCAAACTTTAATATTCAGCTCTCATGGCTGAGTAAAGTGGCGCCTTACATGTGCTAAAATTGTTGAATTTGAAATCTCCACAATTTAGCCTTAATTGGGGGTGATTTGTGTGTGTCAACATGGAATGATTTCATGGATGAATATAGCATGTAGACCACGAAATTTCTGGTCATTTTGAAGTGTAGGGGTTGGCCATCTATATATGGCAAGTACATGACACGTTGGCAAAGTTTCGGTATTCACCCGATACGACAATTTTTGGTTTAGAACCTTGTAACGTGTCGTAATAATTTTTTCACCACCATGACTTATATCATATGATATAAGACCTGAATATACTCATAAATATGAGGTAAATATAGTGGTGTGACGTTAACGTACGTTCGTAAAATATATAACGTGTCGGTAGTACGTTGGAATATATGTGTATAGTGCCTTTTAAAAAAAATCTGAATATATATAAATATATATGTATAAGGCGTGAGATATGAAAGGGAAGAAGAAGACTTTCCATTCTTCAATTTGTTGCCTTTGTGCCTTTTCCAAATATATCACCATTTAATGAACTATTTAGTTTATTTAACTAAGTACTTCACTTAGTGAACTAGTTTAGTTCATTAATGATGTCACCTAAAAATAGTTCAAACACAACAAATATTCGCCATTTGATGTAAGCTTTAAAGCTTCATGGCTCGTTAGTATGACAACATTATATATGAACTATATAAGGCAGGTTTCATGCAAAAACGTGTCAAGTCATAAAACGTGTCATGTATTTCTTTGGTACACGTTATTTAAATCATGTTTGTAATCACTCAAACCCCTTTTTCTCTACATTAGTAGCTAAACCTAGTGATCATCCTATAATTGGCACTAAATGGGTATTTAGAAATAAAATGGATGATAAAGGAAACATCACTAGAAACAAGGCTAGGTTAGTAGCTCAAGGATATAGGCAAGAGGAAGGCATAGACTATGATGAGACATTTACCCCTGTAGCTAAGTTAGAAGCTATTAGGATGCTATTAGCATATGCATGCTATAAGGATTTCAAACTATATCAAATGGATGTGAAATCCGCATTCTTGAATGGAATAATTCAAGAAGAGGTGTATGTAGCTCAACCTCCGGGGTTTGAAAATCATGATTATTCAAATCATGTATTTAAACTCAAAAAGGCCCTTTATAGACTTAAACAAGCTCCTAGCGCTTGGTATGATAAGTTAACTTCCTACTTGAAAATGAGTTTTCAAGAGGAAAAGTCGATACTACTCTTTTTATTAAAGAACAAGGAAACCATCAATTGCTTGTTCAAATTTATGTGGATGATATTATATTTGGTGCTACTAATAATTCTTTTCGTGAGCATTTTGCTAAATTAATGGAAGGAGAATTTGAGATGAGTATGATGGGTGAACTCAACTACTTTCTTGGTCTTCAAATCAAGCAAACTCAAGATGGAGTGTACATATCTCAAACAAAGTATACAAAGGACTTACTCAAGAAGTACAAATTTGAGGATGGAAGAAGTGTAAGCACACCTATGAGGACAAGTACAAAGCTTGACAAAGATGAAAAAGGAAAGCCGGTTGAGGTAACCAAATATAGGGGTATGATTGGTAGTTTACTTTATTTAACTGCTAGTAGACCGGATATTTTGCATGTTGTGTGCTTATGTGCTAGATTTCAAAGTATGCCTAAGGAATCGCATCTAGTTGCCATTAAACGTATCTTTAGGTATTTGAAAGGAACCTTGAACTTTGGATTGTTTTATCCCAAAAATGGTTATTTTAATTTAAGAGGGTATAGTGACTCCGACTATGCCAGAAATCTTGCTGATAGAAAAAGCACCTCCGGGACATGTCAATTCCTTGGAGATTGCTTAGTTTCTTGGTTCTCCAAGAAACAAAATAATGTCGGCCGCTTCATGTTGTGCACAACTACTTTGGATGATCAACACTTTAAACGATTACAATGTTAAGTTTCATAAAGTCCCCATCCTATGTGACAACACATCAGCCACAAGTATAGCACAAAACCCGGTTCACCATAGTAGAACCAAACATATTGAAGTGAGACATCATTTTATAAGGGATTGCATTCAAAAACGATTGGTATGTGTTGAATTTGTTCCAACCAGTGACCAACTAGCGGATATATTCACCAAATCCCTTCCTACTGAGACATTCGAGTCTATTAGAACAAGATTAAGGATGATAAACAAGGTTTAGAGGGTTAAAATTGCAAATTTCAAAAATTAGTATACATGGATCGATCCATGTATTAAAAGAAGAGATCCATGTACGTCGATCGATCGACGTCGTCGTTTTCTGCAACTTTAAAATCTTCCAGAAACGCGAACCCTTTTCATTTCTAACATTCACAATCGATCAAAATCCCTAAATACTCAGCGCATCACTCTCCAAAAACATATCCTCCATTCAATCTCATCTTTAAATCAAAATATCATCATCTCTACACTTGATTTTCATCTTCTACACTCATATTCTTCCACCCTTCTCTAGAAAATCCTAAATTTTGTGCCCTAATCTCTCCAACAATGTCTTCAAGAAGCAAGAACACCACCAAAAGGCCCAGATCATCTAGGAGTGGAGGAGAAGGGTCAAGCAATCCTTCTCATGGAAAAGCTTCTCAACCTAGGAGAAAACAATCAATGCATGAGAGCCAAAGTCAAGTCCTAGCCGAGATTAGAAGTGAGTTAAACTTCTCCAACTTTCCTTGGATCAAAACTAGAGAAGCCAAAGATGCTTTGACGAAACCTTACCTACACGAACATGTGAGGTATATCACTAGACACTCTCAAATGTTATATGACAAATGGGATAATGAGGAGAGGGCCACTATCCCACTCAAATTGCTTAGAATCAATGATATTCTAAGCAATAATGAGTTGAGCCCAATCATTGAGTGGTTAGATGTCCAACAATGGAGAAGTATTTGGTTTGAGAGAGAGATGGCCAAAATGTCCACTAGGTACACTAGGCTCTTTTATGCAAATCTATGGATTCAATACATAAATGATCTTCCTTTAGCTTTACATACTATTATTGATGGACATCACATTGAATGGGATGTTGGAACAATTTGTGGGTTGATTAGTGTACCCAACAAGGGATACTTTGAGTTTGATGTATGGAAGTGGGATACGGCTAGGTGGAGAGTCACTGATGATGAAGTTAAGACATTCTTAGGCTATCATCCCACTAATAACACCAATGATATGCCTTTGGTTTATCGTACCCTTCTTGCTATTGTTACCTTTTGTATCAATGGCAAATCCGCTAAAGGGCCAAGTAACCTAGACTTCTACATTGCATACTGAATAGCCAATCGTGAAAAAGTGAACTTCGGGGAGCTTTTTATGACAAATATTATTGAGGCCGTCACCAAACAAAACAAAGCCCTACCCTATAATAACCTTATCTATAGGATGCTTGTCAAGTCGGAGATTGATGTAGACAACACGGATGTGACCAAATCACGCATAAGGATTTCTATGATAAGTTTAACATCCAACAAATATGAAGGCTAGGAAAGAAGCAATGAAAGGGAGAGCCCAAGCAGAAGAAGCAGAACAAGACGAAGGTGTTCCAGATGAGGCACCTATTCCTGAAAGAGATACTCCAAAGCACCTAGTAGCTTGAGCTCAAATGTTCCTGAACTTCAAGCTCAAGTTGCTAGCCTTCAACAGGAGGTTGGTGAGCTCCGAGGCAAGGTGACCTTGCACGAGTCAAGGTTTGCCAAGCTGAAGGCTAAGATGAAGGCGTGCATTCCGGGCATTTCATTTTCTTCCGATGAAGACTGGAACTTCTTTTAGCTTGCTCTTTGTTTATCAATGTTTATGATTCTAACTTAGTATTTATTGGACTATGTACTTGCTAAACTTGACTGTGTTTTGATGATTAATGAAGTAGTATGTTTCTATATTGTCATTATTTTTTATGCTTTCAAAAAGGGGGAGAAAGTTAGTGGTCTTGTTGTTTATTGCTTATGACTTAGTTAGTGACTTAATGTTTATTGCTTATGAGCTAAAATGGAAATATGAACAGCCTGCCTGATGTTTGATGATTTACATATTCTTGGTTTAGGGGGAGTAATTGATGCATGTTTGTGTTGAGTAATTGATGCATATTTGAGTTAAAGAAAGTTTAGAAATTGATGCATGTTTGGTTGAGGGGGAGCTTTTAGTGCATAATTGTAAAAGGAAAGCATTTTAATATATTCATTGGAGTTGCAAAATCATGTGCACATTGATTGTTATGAAAAGTATAAAATGCATACACAAAGGGGAAGATTAAAACTTCTCAAGTTTGAAACATCCAATTAGCTAAAATGAAGCAAAAACATCTTTTAAAATATTGGTTTTGAAATCATCAAAAAGGGGGAGATTGTTGGAATATAAAATGTTTTGATGATGTTAAAAGATGTTTTGAATAGGCTAAAATGGAATTTCACACTTTGAATTTGAAGCAGAATAAGAAAAACACATTGTGAGACGTCAATCTCTTACATGGATCGATTGACGTATACATCAGCCCCTCAGGAAGGCACATGGATCGATCCATGTGAAGATTGTGGAAGTTTAAAACTTTCGGCCCTATGTCGATCTCTCAACTAGAGGGACGTCGATCGATCGATGTCACGTGAGTCTCTCAACAAGAGACGTCGATCGATTAACGTAAGACAGGTTCAAACTCCAGAAAGCTTCGACAAGACATCGATCTCTCAGGACAGGAGACATCGATCGATGTACATCAGTCTCTCAAAGGAGAGACATTGCTTAAAACTTGTTAAGCTTTTCTTTGTTCTTCATTATTGTATATTGAGAGATAGAGAGTCTAGCACAAGAGGAACCATAAATATTTAATCTCTTTCTTGTGCTTAGACTAGTGAGAAAGTGTGAACCTTACTATTTCCTTCAACCCACTGTGAGAAAATTCTTAAGGGAACTTTGTTGAAGTTGTGAGGTAGCAAGGAGTTGTTCTTGCTAAGAGCTGTAGTTGCTGTAGTTGCACAAGTGTATTTTGTGCAAGAAGTTACTGTTGTTGTTGCTTACACTAAGGTGTTAGCGTAAGTGTTGATGTGGTTGTTCTTATTAGCTTTTATAAGAAGAATAGTTGTTGAAAATCCACTTTGGAAACAAAGTGATAGTGGAGTAGAATCATTTACGATTCGAACCACTCTATATCCGGTGTACACATTCATTACTTCTCATCTCCTATTCTTGCTCTGATTTTGAATTTCTTCTTAGTTGAGCCAAACAAGAAAATTCTGCAAAAGTGACAAACACTCTATTCACCCCCCCTCTAGAGTGTGTTTTGGACCTAACACACTTAATGTGATGAAATATGAAATATAAGATGAGATAAAAGATCATATTCGGAGAGAGGGGCGGGAATTTTTTTCAAGTAGTGTGCATGCCATTTGTATTAATTTACATTCTCTTAAGCCAAATACAAGGCACAATGCTTTGCGGACGAGGGTATTGGTAGTTAAGAATTTCAATTTACATATCGTACATGCTTACCATCGCATGGTGCTTCTAATAAAATATCGGTATAGAGATACACAATGCACCACAAAAAGAATTCAGTTTTCCGACGAAAAAGTCACCGACGTACCACGTGTCGTTGGTATTTCGTCGGTATTTTGCGACAACGTAGCAATAAACGGAATTTCGTCGTTAATTGCGACGAAACTACGATAAAATACATTGACGCTAACAAAAAAGTAGTCAGGTTAATCATTTCGTTACAATATCGTCGGTGTTTTGTCGGTGGTTCGTCGCTACTCTGTGTCTTTTGTTTGTCGCTATTTAGTTTGTAACGTTTCGTCGCTATATCGTCGGTAATGTGTCGCAAAAATTCCAGAAACATAAACACTATGAAGCGGTGATTGGGAAAAAAATTTATTCATTTAGTAATAAAAATTTGTATTATGAAGACAAAAAATTAAAAAAAGAAATCTAAAAGAGAGGCGGAGAGGGGCTGTTCACTCTTCGTCATCGGAGGAAAGAGTGGCCGTCACATTCTTTGCGAACTCTTTGAGGAGGCGCTTCAGCTTGTAATATCTGGATTTCAACTTGCGCAGCCTTCTGTTCACGCTGCATGTTTGCTATAATCATACGGTAGTCGATATCCGGTTCCGGCATTTCTTCTTGAGGATCCTCTGGCGGCATTGGGCTATGCACAGATATTGAACCCTCCCGCTCAACCGATGGTTGTGGTTGAGGAGGAGGCCGTTGTGGAGGTGCACTGTTTGCCCCTCCACGCCTTGGGGTTCTTCTATAACGACGCGGCATACTTTGAAGTTTTATAACTTTGTTTATGTGTAATGTACTGATATGGGGTTATAAATAGGTAAATTTAGCGACGACATAGCGACGAACATGCGACGAATTTTTTGACCGTTAATCAAGATGGGAATATGTGCGGACGTGACGCTTCGTTCGAGTTAGCGACGACTTAGCGACGTAACATGTGCGGGAGTGACGCTTCGTTCGAATTAGCGACGAATTAGCGACGTAAACTCATCGTACGTTGTAACCATCGGGAACTGTGTGGACACTGCGGAATAGCGACGCATTAGCGACTCCGTAGCGACGAAACGCGTCGAATAGTGTGAAGAGACGTCGTGCGTCGCTAGTTCGTCGGTAAAGCGTCGCTAAATTCGAACGCCAAATTCAGCGGGTTACCAGTTTCTCGTCGTTGTATTAAGTTTCGTCAGTATATAGTCGATGTTTAGTTGGTGAATTAGTCGTCCCAAATTTTTTCGAACCACATTTCGTCTTTATTTTAGCGTCATCGAGATTCGTAAGGGATTAAACACGTGTTTAAATTAAGAAAACGAAAGCGATGATTGGGAAAAAAACTTCATTAACATAGAATTATAAATTACAAAATACATAAGGAAAAAAAATCTAAAAGAATAGCGGAGAGGAGCCGTTCACTGTTCGTCATCCGAACAGAAAGTAGCAACACTCTCCGCGCACGCCTTCAGGAGGCGTCTCAGCTGCGCAGCTTTGGCTTTGATGCGCATCTGCCTTGTGTGCAGGTACTGGAGACGCTCATCCTGGTCGTTAAGCACCTCAATCATATTCTCCACTGTTTTCCACAGCTCCTGTATTTCTGCACGAGGATCGCCAATTTGGCGATCCTCTTGCCGCCTTGGCCCCTGCACAGTGGGTTCGGAGGAGACAGCCGGCGGGGGTGCTTGTGGTTGTGGAGGAACCGGTGCAGGTGTCGGTGGTTGAAGACCCCGTCTTGGGTATGTACGACCACTACCACGTCGTGCCTGGGCCTTAGTATGAACCATATTTGTCTTTTTTGTTTTTTATACAATGAGAGTCACGGCTGGCTGTTCATATAGAGGAATTCAGCGACGCCTAAGCGACATAAATGCATCGTAAGTTGTAACAATCGGGCACTGAACGGACACTAAATAGCGACGCCTTAGAGACGCAAACAGTGACGCAATGCGTACAGACACTATATAGCGACTCCGTAGCGACGCAAACAGCAACGAAATGCGTACGGACACTAAATGCGTCGATTGGTGTGAAGAGACGTTTTACGTCGCTATTTCGTCGGTACAGCGTCGGTAAGCAATGAATGCAGACAGTAATACACGCACACCATATGATAAAATTCGTCGCTATTTGCATCGCTAAGTCGTCGGTATTTGTGTTTGTTTCCTTTTAATCGTCGGTTTTTGTGTTTCTTGGTCGTCGCTATAGCGTCGCTAAAACGTCGGTAATATTGAAGGCTGAGAACCATAAAACGCAGCTTTCTTCTTCCACTCTTCTCCCATTCTTCTCCCATTTCAAACACATAAATCATCACTTTTCAACGAAAATATAGAAGGAAGATATCTTATTGTGTGGGATTCTGAGGTTTTCCACACCGAAAAAAGATAGCTGCTGTTATTTTGAAGGTATAGCGAGAAAATGGATCCGAAGAGGAGCGATAGAAAGTGGATGTACGAGAGAGTAAACAACGGGGAATGCAGTTTTAGATTTGTTGAAGGTCTCGAAGAATTTGTGGATTTTGCGACGAGTAATGAAAGTGGTACGCAGATTAGATGTCCGTGTAAGAAATGCAAGAACCGTAAATATATGCATCCGGGTGACGTGAGGGTTCACTTATTGAAACAAGGTTTCGTGCACAATTACCATACATGGTACTGCCACGACGAATATGAGGGGGAGTCTACATCTGCAACTGTTCACGTCGAAGGGGGACCCGGTCAGGTTGATGTCGAAGAAATAGGCGAGGGATCTCACAACCCATACGTGCAGATGGCGCAAGACGCAGCCGCCGGCGCGTTTACGGGAGAGCAGTACTTACAGTCTCATGTCGGGTACGAACGTGCACAGGATCCAGACGAACAGCCGCATATATTCGTGGAGGAAGATCCGAACCCTCAGACGAGACAGTTTTTTGAGATGCTGAATGCCGCCAACACGCCGCTGTATCCCGGTTGCGGTAGTCACACACAGATGTCCATGATCGGTCAGATGACGAGCATGAAGACGGAGCACCGCATGACGGATAGATTGTACGATGGGATGTGTCAGCTGATGAGGGAATCTCTTCCCGAAGGGAACACGATGGTCGACAGTTTTTATTCGACGAAGAAACAGCTGCAGGCGTTGGGACTGCCGGTTCAGAAGATCGATTGTTGTTCGGAGGGGTGCATCATATACTGGGGCATCAACGAGGATAAAGACAAGTGCAGGGTCTGTGGGACACGCAGGTGGAGAACGAACAAAAGAAACCGGAACGTGCCAAGAAAGCAATTCTATTATTTACCTCTCGCCCCTAGACTGCAGAGGCTCTACGCATCTGGTGACACAGCTAGCCAGATGAGGTGGCACGCGGAGCACTACACACAAAAGACGGTGAGATGTGCCATCCATCTGACGGCGAAGCTTGGAGGACGTTCGATGCGACACATCCAGGTTTTTCGTCAGAGACAAGGAACGTTAGGTTGGGGTTATGTACCGACGGGTTCAACCCGTTCGGACAGTCGGGAGAGCAGTATTCTTCGTGGCCTGTCATCGTGACGCCGTACAATCTACCACCTTGGATGTGTATGAAGAAGCCGTACATGTTCTTGACTGTGATCGCACCGGGGCCTAGGAATCCGAAACAGAAGATCGACCTATACCTGCAGCCATTGATACAGGAGCTGAAGTGGTTGTGGGAGTTTGGCGTGGAGACGTTCGATGTATGCAGCAAAAAAACTTCCAGCTCCGTGCTGCGCTGATGTGGACGATCAGCGACTTTCCGGCTTATTCTATGTTGTCGGGGTGGAGCACAGCAGGGAAATATGCTTGCCCTTACTGCATGAAGCAAGCGAAGACGATGTCCTTGAAACATGGACGTAAGATTTGCTGGTTCGACAGCCATAGGAAGTTCCTGCCCAAACGTCATTTGTACAGAAAGAACGTGACGGCGTTCATGCCTGGCATCGTCGAGAAGGACACGAAGCCCGAGCTTCTCACGGGTGCGGAGGTGTTGGAGGAGATAGACAGTTGTGGATTCGTGGGGGTCGTTGATGATCTGGACGGCAGCCACAACGCAGATCTGGCCCGTGACTGTATCGGGTGGAAGAAGAGAAGCATATTCTGGGAGCTTCCGTACTAGAAGAGAAATATGATCCGACACAACCTGGATGTCATGCACATTGAGAAGAACGTGTTTGACAACATCTTCAATACAGTGCTGAATGTGCCTAGAAAAACAAAAGACAATTTGAAGGCACGACTTGATATGCGCGACCTCAAAATGCGACCGGAGCTGCATCCCGTTGGCACATCCTACATGCCGAAGTCCTCGTACACGCTGACTGCGGAGCAGGTCAGTGCGTTGTTATCGTGGCTGGGGACGGCTAGATTTCCTGACGGCCATGTTTCGAACCTGTCGAAGAACATCGACGTGAATAAATGCGGTTTGCACGGGATGAAGAGCCACGACTGTCACGTGTTCATGCAACGGTTGATGCCCATTGCATTCCGCGAGCTGCTTCCAACCAATGTATGGGAAGCACTTACCGAGATGAGTCTGTTCTTCAGATGTCTTACATCCACGAGACTCAGGGCGGATGATAGTCAAGACTGGAGGGCGAAATCCCAGTGATCCTATGCAAGCTGGAAACTGTATTCCCTCTGGCCTTCTTTGATTCAATGGAACACCTGCCAGTTCATCTACCATACGAGACACGCGTTGGTGGTCCTGTTCAGTACAGGTGGATGTATCCATTCGAGAGGTACTCTTATTTATCACGTGACGTTCTTATGTGTCTAACCGCGAGCATGCTTACCAATTTGTTTCATCATGTGACGTTGGAGTATTCACTATATGAACAGATATCTCAGGCATTTGAAGCTGAACATCAGGAACAAGGCCAAAGTCGAGGCCTCGATGTGCAATGCCTATCTGACGAAGGAAGCCTCGACCTTCGTGTCTCATTACTTCCAGCCAGATGTCCTGTCGAGGTGCAGAGATGTTCCCCGGAATGACGACGGTATTTCCAGATCCGATGTCCTCCTGATATTCACACATCCGATCAGGTTTCACGGACAGAGAAAGGAAATGATATTGGGGGACAGCGATCTAAAGATTGCTCATTCTTATGTTCTGTGCAACTGCCGTCAAGTTGACCGTTTCCAGAGGTATAAACGATATCCAATTTTAATTTGTAAATACCTTGCGCTACTATATCCATTATATTACAAAGGTACTCATTCGTAATTTTCTTCAGCTTGTTCGTTGATTTATTGCAAGAACGTTCACCGGGTATATCGAGCGATGCAATAAACAATGAGTTAGATGCCAAGTTTGCTGATTGGTTCAGGTGGCATGTAAGTTTACATATTTGCTGGTTACGTGTACGTAATGTGATACACATTCTGGCTGACGAAGAGTATGGTTACATTCTGACACCAGTAGCTGAGGGTCCATTGAGCAGAGTCACGCGCTACGACATGTGTTTTGTGAACGGTTATAGATTCCACACAGTCGCCCATGCCAGCCGAAAATCGTCAGAGAACAGCGGAGTGTGTGTCAAGCGGTATGACAATAGCCCGGACGAGGATGACTTCTACGGCTACCTTACTGACATCATTGAGCTCGAATATCCCGCATTGCCTATAAAGCGGGTGGTGCTATTCAAATGCGAATGGTACGATCCAACTCGGGAAGGTTATCGCGCTGGCACAAAGGTTCACGACCGATATAAGTTGGTAGACATACACCAAGGGCGACGGTACAGAAAGTACGATCCATTCGTTTTGGCTAGTCAAGCGTCCCACCTGTACTATCTATCGTATCCGATGACGAGGATGAATGCGAGCTCAAAAGATTGGCGAGCCGTGTGCAAAGTGAAATCGAGCAAGTTTGATGTCAGTATCCAGCCAGGTTCAGATGGCATGGATGCCGCATTTCAAGAAGAAAACCCGCGCGTTGTGGATACGACACATGTTGAACTGCACAATCTCCCTCTAAATGACCCGAACGGCGGTTTCATCGAAATTCATCTCAACATACAACCGGCTAACAATATTGAAGATGTAGGCGAAGACGAATACGAGGATGAAGAGGACGACGAGCATGTAGATGAAGATGAGAATGAAGATGAAAATGAAGATGCGTATGAGGATGCGGATGACAATGAAGATTGACGTTAGTCAAAATTTTTATGTACCTCTTTATGTGAAAGTGGCTAACAATATTGATGTACTTATACACATGTATATACATAATATGTGTCTGTAAGTACTTTATATTTTGTATTATTTTTTTTTTCAAAAACACCAACGATTTACCGACGACAAGTTTCGTCGCAAATTTGAAATAACGACGACACAACGAATAGCGACGTCACAGTAAACAGCGATGAACTTCCGTCGCTATGTCGTCGCAAAATTTCGTACTTAAAACTAAAATCCCCCTTCTTCTTCTCCATTTCCCTCCCCCGCGAAATCTCCCCCCCCCCCCCACACCGACGAAAACTCCCTCCCTCCCCCAGCGAAATCTCCCTCCCTCCCCGCGAAATTCTGCGCAGCTGCCGTCAAGTTCTCCGGTGACCTCCTTTCCCTGGTTAGTTTTTCTTCCTATTTCGTTTTTAATGATTTTAATTAGTTATAGATTGAATTGTTTGTTGTGGGTGTTGGTGGTGGGTTGTGGGCGGGAGTGGCTGTGGGCGGGGGTGGTTGTTGGCGGGGGGTTGGCTTTGGGCGGGGGGTTGGCTTTGGGCGGAACCGCCTGGCTGTGGGTGGGGCGGGGTTCGGCTAGATGGTGCAGGTTGGGGCGGAGTGGGCGGTTGGGGTGGTGAATGGCGCGGGGTGGGCTGTGGGCGGGGGTGGTTGTTGGCAGGGCGGCGGGTGGCTGTTGGCGGGAGTTGGCTGTGGGCGGGGTGGGCTGTGGGCGGGGGTGGTTGTTGGCAGGACGGGGGGGTGGCTGTTGGCAGGGGTGAGCTGTGGGCGGGAGTGGTTGTTGGTGGGGCGGGGGGTGGCTGTTGGCGGGGGTGGCTGAAACCTGTATTTTGTTTAGCTAGTTTATGGTTGAAACCTGTTTGTTGTTAAACTTAATTGTGTTTACTTTGGGCAGCCCATAATTCTCTTTAATTTACTATTTTTATGCATAATTCATGTTACAAGTTATGTATCATAAGGATGTAGAGGTGATGTATATTTTGAAGTGTAATTTGTTTAGAGGTGATGCATATTTATGCTTTAAGTATCAAGTTCAAGTGATGTTTACTTTGAAGTGTAATAATTTGATGATGAAGTTTGATTATGTAGTTTGGTTAATCATGTCATGTTGTTGGATTTGGATTTGGATTTGGAGAGGCCATTAAGGCCGGGAAACCTCCGATAAACGAATAGGTCATGCCGAAATTTTCAAAATTATTAATATCTTGCATTAAATGTATGTAAACACTTGTCATTTTTTGGACATCTTATTTGTCTGGCCAACCAACCCTAAACTTGTTGAATGTGCCTTTTAAATTTTTCACCCTTGCAGATCTGATGGCTAGTGACGGTTTACCGACTCGATCCACCTACCCACCAGCTACACAGGCCATCTCAGGAGAGTTTAATATGTTCCTTTCTCAGCATGAGCTGCTTGGGTCGGTTTCGACCGCCGCTCTGGCTGCGGACGCAGACCTTTTAGGGTCTGCCGATAGGTCCGCACCCCCAGATCTACGCCG
>AP025063.1:5736996-5839244 GCA_036186865.1 Eustoma russellianum
TTCATCCGGCATCTGATGCGGCATCGGACGAGGGTGTCATACCAGGGCGTCGTGCCCTCCCTTGGTCACATGATACTCATACGTAAGTAATGATTTATTTTTTTAACACGTTTTCAAATATATTTCACGCGTTATTTTTTCCTAACAACTTCACCTCTTTCAGGTTTGCACCGGACTCAGGCCAGATTCCGGTTGCATCACTCGGTCCTTCCACCTGAGGCAGGACCCAGCTGGATATGCCTGGTCCCGTGTCACCCCGCAGACACGTAGGTTCTACTAGGATGAGTTTCAGGTATTCAAATTTGATGAATCACTTTTTGATGCGTAATCGATCATTACTTTTCTAACCACATTTTTATTTTTCCTCCGTATAATAATTGCAGAAGGCGTACAGCTGGACAGCTGACATCGCCCACGACGTGGAGCAGGCCTGGCGGCAGAGGGCCGCCAAACGCTACAGGGACTTCGTCAACTCGCACAAGAACAAGTGGGAGCGTGACCCCATTTCTGCCAGGCCTGCCTACGTATCCGAGGCCACCTGGGCGGGGTGGATAGAAGGGTGGAGGGACCCTGCTACCCAAGCCCGCAGCTCCCGGAACGCAGCGAACCAGCGCAGCGGCAATCTACAGGGCCCAGCACCTGCCACACACTCAGGTGGTTCGGTTTCCCACGCCACCACGATGCGTTCTATGGTAAATATTTTAATATTGGATTATTTAGATTCATTGATTTCATTGGATTATTTAGATTCATTGACTTAAGTGGATTATTTACATTCATTGACTTAAGTGGATTATTTATATTCATTGATTTCTTATGTTGCGCTGTTGTTTTTTTGGTATTCGTATATGGTTAATTTAAGTAGTATATGTGTTAATTTGCCTTTTTCTTTTTATTTTTCATTTGACTTGGGAGAGGCCTTTAAGGTCGGGATACCTCCGATAAACGAATAGGTCATGCCGAAATTTATAAAATTATGGATTTCACTAACATATTTTATTTCATTCTTTCAGCACGAGGAGACGTGGGAGTGGCCAGCCTCCTACGATCTCTTCTACAAGACGCATCGGAAGAAAGCCTCCGACGGGATGGAGGACTGAATCACGGCGAAGGCCCGCGACATCAGTGTAAGTAGACTACGATATCATTTGTTTTTTCCTTAGTTTGTTTTATTTCTAAACCCTAACAATTCTTATTCTCATTTCAGGACGAGTACAACAGATTACTCGCACATAGCCGACAAGAACCACACTTATTGGGATGCGGTTCGGACCGTCGGCCCTCAAAATAAGAAGAAGAGGGAGGTGTACGGGGTTGGATCAGCAGCGCCGCGATTCTTTCCCGAAATTCTGCATCTAGGTGCTTCCTCTGAGGCCAGCACCTCCGCGCCTTCTACGGCCCTAGAGGATATTTCGCGCCTGGAATAAGAGCATGCGGCGCTGCAGCATGAGGTGGAGACCATCAGGACGCAGCATGAGGAGAGTGTACAGGCACTGCGGTCGCAGCTGACTCAGACCCAGCAGGCGCTGCAGCAGACGGTTCAGCAGGCGCTTCAGCAGGCGTAGCAGCAGACGATGCAGGTGCAGCAAGCGACGAACCAGCAAATCTCGTAGCTATCGCATCTCATCATCTCTTTCATTTCCAGCTCCTCGCAGCCTCAGCCTCGCACTCCTGATGGTCACACTTCTCCGCATGATCCCCCTCCATCTTCCTCTGCATAGTATTTCATTTTTTGATTTTTGTACAGACTATTTCATTTATTGTATTGACATATTCTTTGTTCTTTTATATTTTATCAAACATTTATACGGATTCCATTTCTTTTGTGTTGTTTAATTATACGAACTTCAATACGCAAATACCGTATTTCTGTATAATATTCGTACAAATGATTCTTAATGGAACAGAATCCAACCACACCGGAATGGATGGTACAAAGTCCTCCAGCTTTTCATACTTTTGGAGAACTTCCAGCTATCAAGGAGACGATAGTAAAGTAAAAGAAGAAAAGATCTTTAATATACAAAATAAAATATATTATAAAAATTAAATAATAATAAAAACTATTTAATTAATAATATATTCATATTATTAATAAATTATAAATATTTAATATTTAATATTAAATATTAAATTAATATTTAATATTAATTTAAATGATAGCGACGAACCTGCGACGAAACAAAAATGTCGCAGACGTGAAATAAAAAAAATCAAAAATTTTAAAATAGCGACGACAAAAGATATACCGACAAAAATCTGCGACGAAACATAAATGTCGCAGACCGGAAATAAAAAAATCAAAAATTTAAA
The DNA here is from genome assembly GCA_036186865.1 of Eustoma russellianum. Taxonomy (NCBI): domain Eukaryota; kingdom Viridiplantae; phylum Streptophyta; class Magnoliopsida; order Gentianales; family Gentianaceae; genus Eustoma; species Eustoma russellianum. The sequence goes on from AP025063.1 coordinate 5,739,310, forward strand.
AATATCGACGACAAAAGATATACCGACGAAACGATGACGGAAATAACAGGTCGCAGACCTGACAGAGTTTCATCGCAATTGTGCGACGAACCACCGACGAGCCTTTTCTCGTCGCAATATAGCGACGCTTCACCGACGAAAATCACTTTGCGACAAGCCGTATAACGACCTGCAGATTTCGTCGCAATGTCGTCGCTATATGCCTTTAGCGACGAAATGGCGACGGATTATGTCTGTCGCTATGTCTCTTTTTTTGTGGTGATGATCCCTTGAGAATGATTAACAAATGAACAAGGAGATTCTAATTAATAGTTGAGATAGAGAAGGACGAGCTAAGATGCGTTATTTTGATGTAACTTAACCGTGAATTCATTTAGTATATGTCAGTTGCGTTATTTTGGTAGAATTTAACCGTGATTCATTTAGTATATGTCATTCAAATCCGGAAGTATAACAACTTACTATGCTACTTCACATGTTGATGATGCCGAGATGGTCACCATGAGGGTCAGAGATGACCAGGAGTATGTGCCGTTAATCTTCCGTCCGAATCCTTCAACTGTAGAGAAAAAGGGGTTTGAGTGATTTTCAAATACATGATTTAAATGTGCACAAAAACGAGCATAAGATAAATGTGCATGATATTGCTTATTACTTGCCTTATTTAGCCCATATGTAATGTTGCCGTGCTAACGAGCCATGAAGCATTAAAGCTTACATCATATGGCAAACATTTGTTGTGTTTACACTATTTTCAGGTGCCATCATTAATGAACTAAACTAGTTCATTAAGTGAAGTACTTAGTTAATTAAACTAAATAGTTCATTAAAGGAAGCTACATTTGAAAAAGGCACAAAGGCAACAAGGCTAAGGAAGGAAAGTCTCCTCCTCCTCTCCTTATTAAATATACACGCCATACATATATATATATATATATATATATATATATATATACATATATTTTCAGATTTTTTGAAAAAGGCACATACACATGTATTCCAACGTACTACCGACACGTTATATATTTTACGTACATACGTTAACGTCACACCATTATACTTAACTCTTATTTATGAGTATATTCAGGTCTTATATCATATGATATAAGTCATGGTGATGACAAATTAAATACGACACGTTAAAAGGTTCTAAACCAAAAATTGTCGTATCGGACGAATACCGAAACTTCGCCAACGTGTCACGTACTTGCCATAAATAGATGGCCAGCCCATATACCTCAAAAATCAATATAATTTTCGTGGTCTACATGATATTTTTAGCCATAAAATCATTCCATGTTGGCACACACAAATCACCCCACATTAAGGCCAAAATGTGAAGATTCCAATTTTAATTTTGTCACATGTTAATGGCGCCACTTTAGACCAGCCAAGTGCTGAGATTTAAAGTATATATTATAGATATTATGTGTAACATAATATATATAACATGTGCAAGAAGTTGGAATTTAATTAGAGAAAAATCGGGTAATCGATAAATATCGAAAATTCGGTTCTCTACGTACACAACACATGGAATATTTGTGGCACATCATATGACATGTATCTAGACACTTTTTACATATGATATACATCTTAAAGTGTTCTAGAAAATTAAATTAAGGGCTGATTGGAATATAACATGTGTGTATTATTAAATGTGCACTATTTTACAAAGTTAGCAAAAATAAATTTCAGCACATGTATATGGATTGCCTAACGTCCCTACAGCCAAGATGGAGCTTATTTGGAGCATTGTTGGCATATTGATTGGTCAAGGATCAATCATACAATGTTTGTGAATTAAAGATTGAAGCTACATATGGTAAGAATTCAAACTTTGTCTCACTTATAACACATGCTGAAAATTTCAGCATGTGTGAGCATGGGTGGCCGATTTTTGCACTTCAATGTGACATATTTTGTCATCTCAAATTGTGTGATTGATTGGGAGAAGAAATGGAAGTAATTTGAATATTATTTAAATTCAATAAAGTGTGATATTCTACATATCACATGCTGAAATTATTTTAAGCATGTGTGAGACATGTGTAGGCCGAATTCTTGAGCATAATTGTGTCCAAATTCATTTCTCATGTGATAAGAATATTTACCATAAATTGGTGATTCATTTTAAAAAGAAAAATGGTAATATTTTGAACTTTATCTCCATGTGTCACATGCTGAAAATTTAGCATGGTAACACCACATTATGGGCGATTTCTTGGCTTAGCAAGGAAGAAAATTTTGTCTTGCAATTTATGTGATAGTCTTGAGCTTTATGTAAATTATTTTGTGATGATTTTGGCACATGTTTTAAGTGTTATTCTCATATTTTTCCAAGTCATCAATGATGACAACATCCAACCTATCATGAAGTGCCAAGTAAGCAAAGCTTAAATGATCATCCAATAAGAAGATGCCAAGTAAGCAAGACCTTGTCACAATGATGTCTTACACTCTTCAAGGACTTGGAAGATAATTTTCAAGAGGGGGACTACACCTATAGTGGACGGCCATAGCACATTAAAAGGAAAGAAGTGGAGAAAAAATAAGAGAAGCGTAAGCCTTGCAAGATCAAAAGTGAAAAACGCCTAGCCTCTTCTTGTTCTACATTCTCCTTCTTTCTTTCTTCTTGTAAGCCTATTGTATTCATATCTTTCAATCTTGAATAGGCTTAATATATACCACCACATATTCCATATCTTTGTAAAAGATTGATCAAGGTGTGATCAATCTTCATTCTTGTGAGGTGGTGGTGTTCGTGCAAATTGTATTCACCGTACAAGGTTTGTAAAGGGTTGGAGTTAGGTGTAACTCTATCAACCCTGTGGTAAGGTGTGTTGTGTGTGTGATTAGTGTGAACCAAGGAAGGTGTTCCTTGAAGACTGGAGTAGGTTGTTTATAACCGAACCTGTATAAAAATCTTGGTGCCATTTACTTTCAGCATTTACTTTCAGTTACTGCACAATTTACTTCTCTTGTTCGCATTCGTAAAAATAGTTAACGAATTTCAAAAATCACGAAAATTTCCAGAAATATATTCACACGTTCTAGGGTTAATTTGGCACAAGTTTCAACCCTTTTGGATAAGTATAAGTCGATCAAACATCAAAAGTTCTGAGACTAGTGCAGTCTGATTTTCAGACTTGCAAAGGTTGAGACTTTGATTGTAATTGACCTACTTCCCAAAAGAATTTTGCAAAACTGTTTCAACCCACTTAAATATAGTATATAAGGAGTTAGTGGTTAAATTTTCAGAGCATTTGGACTTACACACAAATAGGAATAAATTTTTCAAAACCGTCTACCGTTTCTGACAGATTCGTGTAATCTGATCACCAACGGTTTTTGAAGGGGTTAAAGGTTGAATTTTAATTTGAAATTTCTAGGGGACCCTCATAACATCTGAGGCTAAGTTCTCTCAAAATTTCAGAATTTTTGGAGACCTATAACCTGGTTTTACAAACGTTTTAAAACTAGTCCTGGAAACAGAATCTGTTTTCAGAAGCTGAGTTGTTTAGTTTTAAACAAATTTTAAAAACCACACTTTTTGCACCACCTATTCAACCCCCCCCCCCCCTTCTAGTGGTGCCTTGCAGATCCTTCAGTTCCTCAAGTAACCCGACCCTCTTTTCCGTTGTGATTTGAGGGGTATTTATACTGGAAAAAGAGGAGGTCTGCCTCCCTGTCAAGTGATAGAATGACGATGTGTCTGAGATTGCGGTCTAATCCGTTATAGAATTGCAGTGTGATGGGACAAAAAGCCTGAGTTCGTAGCTGCTGTGTAGGTCGGCCTGTAATGATGGCTTTGTTTTGAGCCAATTACTGCTTGACATCTGGAAAGTATTCTGCAGAGCCGCTAAGTGGGTCCCAGAGCATAATTGACGATATCTTCCCTTGATCTTATCTGACAGTTCTTGGCATTATTTGGTCGGGCCGGTATGTGGCCGAAGCCGAATTGAACATTCTGCCGAGGCTGAACATATGCCTTTGCCGAGCCGAGATGAATCATTTTGTAGTGTTATACCTCAACAATTCTTGTCCATGTGTCAACAAATGCCGGCATGTCTCAGGCATACGGCCGAGCCGAGCTGGAGTTATATTTGAATTGGCCTTGGCTATTTCAATAAGCTTTTAGACGAGCTATGCTGAAGTGCATTCTTGCCGAACTGCAGTTCAGCCCGGATGCCGAGGTGCAGCTTCTGATGACAAAAGTACGACCGAAGTGTAATTTGGCCGAGCAGCAATGCTTTTGTGCCGACCTGCGGGACTTGACAAATTTATGCCCAACGTCTACCGTTGACTGTTGTTGACTAACAGGTAGTTTATTTTGGTTCATCATTTGCCCCCAGATTAGTTTGGCCGAGCTCACCTGAGAGGGCAGACTAATCGATTCAGAATCTTTAATGAGTCGTCCTTTTATTGACGACGTGTCAACCTCTGATTAGACTGCTCTGCACATTTACTGGCTGCACAGAGTACGAAGCGTCACTTGCGTATCTGGCCGAGCCGACCAGAGAAAGTAAATTAATCGGTTCAGAGTCATAATGACGTGTTGGCCTCTGATTGGGATGCTCTGCACATTTACTGTCTGCGCGGAGCACGAAGCGTCTGTTACGCATCTTTTCATATTCGGCCATTGAAGAGATCGAGGACAATAATTTCAAAGTGACCTTTGGGCTGCCGAGATGAAATCCTATAAATAGGGCTTTCCTCATTCATTTGAAACTTTTATTTCTGCCTTCGTTCGTTACTACTTTCTGCCTTCTTCTCCGGCTACTCCCAGAGTTCCTCCAACAGTCTTCTCCGTCATCCTTTGCAGCTTTCAGCCTCCATCTTTTCTCATCCTTCTCCTTGTAAGTCCTCTTTCTTACTTCACTTTTTGCAATGTCTTCTCCCAACAATTCCAGTGATTCGCAAAATCTTTCTGAGGGTGCTTGTTATGCTGCCGGCGGTCGAGAGAGTTCCAGCTCTCCATCTCTATCCGACAGATCAGGCTCTGCTGATCATCTTCCTATCAGCAACCTGCGCCGGACCAGTGGTGAATCTGCTCAGTCTTAAAGAGCCGTCGTTGTGGTCAGTCCTTCACCGGAGAAAGCAGGGATTGCTCCTGCTCCGGCCTCTGTAAATCCTCCGGCCCCATCAAGGGGTCCATCTTTGTTTTCTAGGGTCATTGAGAGGGGTCTGCCCTCTACCCTTATTCAAGAGTCCTTTTCTTCTTTGTCCGAGGCCGAGCTGGATAAGATCTGTAAGCTTCATAAAATAGATCGAAGTCGGTTTGGCCCACTTTTGCCCCTTCCTGGTCAGACTGCTTATGATCCCCCTAGGGATTATGAAGCAGTCTACGAGGATTATTTCAAATCAAGTTTTAACCTTCCTGTTCCTGAGCCACTTGTTCGTATCATGTGGGCTTATGGACTCAGACTTCCTCAAATCCAACCCAACGGCCTCAAACTTATTCTTTGCTATCTTCTTTTCCTTAGAATAGCTGAGTCTCCTTTCAATACCCACGTTTTCAAAGCCCTTTTTGCTTGTCGGGCCTCGCATAGCTGGTATTACTTCAGCAAGCAAGCGTCTAACACCAACTTTCCCTTTGCCATCAATATTCCTACCTTCAATAAGAGATGGAAAGGTAGATTCTTTTACATTAAGAAAGCTGAGCTGCCAAGCGAAAGCATCTGGAAGTCTGGCAGAGCTAACAACTTGAAGCCATGCTCGGGTTACTGCAATGAGACAGCCAGATTGCGAAGTCTGCCCATAGTCATTGACTGGCAAAAGGTGGATTTCGAGATCTGGATAGCCGCAGATCTGGGCCACTCAGCTGTTGGTGATAACTACTTGCCACTCTCCCCAGACAACTTAATCATTGTCCGAGGTTGATATTGTTGTATTTCCTTTTCAACAACCTTCCCTTCTTTCAGTGTTTAACTGTCTTATCCTTAATGCAGGTGCAATGGATGGATCTTCTTCCCGTTCTAGCAAAATGGCTGAGGCAGCGACCAGGAAGAGGGCCCGCAAAGAAAGAAGAATGGCCACTCTTGGTTCTGGGGGAGCTTCTACCTCAGCTCTGCCCCCAGTTTCAACTGCTGCTGCTGCTGAGCCCGAGCCAACAAAGCCTGAATCAGGTAACAATTTTCCTCAACTTCAAAAATTTTCGAAGTGTTGAGATTTGTTTTTATCTTGATCCGTTTTACTACTTTGCAGCTCTGCCAATCGAAATTTTGGATGATGAGCCTGAGGCCGAGATCCAGCCTCAAGCTTTTGCTGAGCCAGAGCCTTCGGCAGAGGTTGATGAAGGCTTAAATCTTCGCCCCAGAAAGAGACAAAGGGGTGAAGGCTCCAGCAACCAAGATCCAGGGCCATCTCAGCCTTCAGAGATGGTTGTTGCTGAGCCGGCTGAGGAAAACCCGCCTCAGCCGAATGAATTTCATGACCCAATTCTCATTGGGTTTTCAGAGGGTGATTCAGCTCTGGACCCCTCCATAGCCAGAAAATTGAACAAAGTGGCAGTTTTGCCCTTAGATCATCAGAAGTTTAGGGCGACTGTCTGGGGAGATATGAAAAACGCCTTCCAATCCAACATTGCTTTGGTAAGAAAAACTTTTCTGAGTGCTTTGTTTGCTTTTTACCACTTAGTTTCTTCTTACTCTGCTTTCCTTGCAGGTCCGAGCTCAGGAGTTGGAAATTCTGACCCGAAGTGAAGAATTTCTTGAAGAGCTCCAAGCTAAAAACAGAGAACTTGAGGAAGCCGAGCTGAAGAGAGCTGAACTGACTCAAGAAAACACAAATTTGCGGGTCAACATTTCCCAACTCCAGCATAGGGCTGAAGATGCTAAGATGAAGTTGGCCACCTCCAACTCAAAGGTGGATGAGTTGGGGCACAAAATGGCTGACTTGGAGTTGACCTCCACTCAAACTCTGAATGAGAATGAGTTTCTGAAAAAGCAGAATGCCGAGCTGATGCAGAAGAGCAAAGCTTATGAAGAGCAACTGGGCTTACTATGTCAGCAACTAATTGAAGCTGAGATCAAAACGATTGTGGACTTCAAGAAATCCAAGTTCTTTGAGGAAAACATGATCCTTCTGCAGAGCTCAGCTATGGAGGTCGGCCGAAGAGAAGCCATTGATGTCTGCTCAAATGTTTATCCAGATCTGAACAAAGAGGATCCACTCCTGGATGATCTGTACAATCCCAGCACTTCCCAAGAGTTTGAAGATCAATTCCAAAAGTTCGTAGATGGAGCTGACTTGAGGGAAGAAGACGATTAGGCTTAGGCTTCTCTTTGTAATCATTAGCTGAGCAGACATCAGTTGTATTCTGCATCTTAAATTCTTCATCAATGACAAATTTGGCTTTTGTAGTTTACAACTCTTTCTTCTCTTCTACTTTCAGCATTTTCATCAACTTTGTTCTTCAAACTTATTGTTGCCGAGTCCCCATGTCGGCCTTGCTAAACTTGATCAATTTCACTGAAAATAAACTAAGTCCCCAAGCTATAAAATAAACCTGTTATTTTGCTGAGCTGAATCAAGAATATAATAAGAATGAATCTTGTACTGCCTTGGCCGAGCTCCAATCTAAACGATACTTAGCAATAACCTAAGTTTCTTAACTTAGCATATCCGAAGTATGATGACAGATGAAGTCTTTTAACCCAAACCTTCCTCAAAAGGCCGAGATGTATGAATAATACCTTAAACTTTTACAGAGCTAATCTGGTCTCCAGGATTTACTCTGCTAAAACTTTCTTGGATTCTTCCAAGTTTTGTTTAATGTTTCTATGAGTCCGACTTGGTCCCCAAGTTCGGCCCCATGTTGCAGCAGCTTTTTAGTCTGAGCTTTCACCAAGCTAACTTGGTCTAACAATACTTAGTTTTCTTCTAAGTTATGGCGAGTATCTTTATGGACCCAACTTGGTCCTCTCAGACCTGCCGAGGTGAAATATAGGGGAATCTGCCCCCATTGCATGCGAGGTTTTATTTGCTATATTTCCATAGTTTGCAAACATCTCTCTTCTGCACTGCGAAGTTTTATTTGCTCTATTTCAATAGTTATGCAAGCATTTGTCTTCAATTTGCTCTATTTCCATAGTTTGCAAACATCTCTCTTCTGCACTGTGAAGTTTTGTTTGCTTTATTTCAATAGTTATGCAAGCATTTGCTTTCAACTTGCTCTATTTCCATAGTTTGCAAACATCTCTCTTCTGCACTGCGAAGTTTTGTTTGCTCTATTTCAATAGTTATGCAAGCATTTGTCTTCAACTTGCTCTATTTCCATAGTTTGCAAACATCTCTCTTCTGCACTGCGAAGTTTTGTTTGCTCTATTTCAATAGTTATGCAAGCATTTGTCTTCAACTTGCTCTATTTCCATAGCTTGCAAACATCTCTCTTCTGCACTGCGAAGTTTTGTTTGCTCTATTTCAATAGTTATGCAAGCATTTGTCTTCAACTTGCTCTATTTCCATAGTTTGCAAATATCTCTCTTCTGCACTGCGAAGTTTTGTTTGCTCTATTTCAATAGTTATGCAAGCATTTGATCTTCAGTTTGAGAGACTCAGAAGGCTCCTTCCTGGCGCGCCAAATGATGATGCCGAGATGGTCACCATGAGGGTCAGAGATAACCCGGAGTATGTATCGTTAATCTTCCGTCTGAATCATTCAACGGAGCCTGAGAAAGAAGAAAAAAGTTAGAGGTCCCAGGGCACTGCCCTGGGAAAACCCTCCGACGCTCAAGTCAGTTATGGGTGTTTGCCTATGCAATTTATGCTGGAATATAATGTTTGAAGAAACCTGAGAAATATCTCACTGAGTTTGTGAGATTTGTGTTCTGGCCGAGATGAAGTTCTGGATATAACACTCCAGTTGTTCCTCAAGTAACCCGACCCTCTTTTCCGTTGTGAGTTGAGGGGTATTTATACTGGAAAAAGAGGAGGTCTGCCTCCCTGTCAAGTGATAGAATGACGATGTGTCTGAGATGGCGGTCTAATCCGTTATAGAATTGCAGTGTGATGGGACAAAAAGCCTGAGTTCGTAGCTGCTGTGTAGGTCGGCCTGTAATGATGGCTTTGTTTTGAGCCAATTACTGCTTGACATCTGGAAAGTATTCTGCAGAGCCGCTAAGTGGGTCCCAGAGCATAATTGACGATATCTTCCCTTGATCTTATCTGACAGTTCTTGGCATTATTTGGTCGGGCCGGTATGTGGCCGAAGCCGAATTGAACATTCTGCCGAGGCTGAACATATGCCTTTGTCGAGCCGAGATGAATCATTTTGTAGTGTTATACCTCAACAATTCTTGTCCATGTGTCAACAAATGCCGGCATGTCTCAGGCATACGGCCGAGCCGAGCTGGAGTTATATTTGAATTGGCCTTGGCTATTTCAATAAGCTTTTAGACGAGCTATGCTGAAGTGCATTCTTGCCGAACTGCAGTTCAGTCCGGATGCCGAGGTGCAGCTTCTGATGACAAAAGTACGACCGAAGTGTAATTTGGCCGAGCAGCAATGCTTTTGTGCCGACCTGCGGGACTTGACAAATTTATGCCCAACGTCTACCGTTGACTGTTGTTGACTAACAGGTAGTTTATTTTGGTTCATCACATGTAAACTGTGATGAATATTTTATTTTGTAAAAATATTTATAAAGAAATGATAAATTATGGTAAAAAAAAAATGGGTCACCTATATTAGTGTAAAAGGGTTGAAGAAATGAAAATTTGTTCGTCACACTTTTGCTGACAGGAAGAAAAGTGACTCGCAAATTTTAGTACAAGGCTTGGGCTCTAAAGGGAATGGCGAGTTTCCGAAGAGAGAACTATATTCTGGTAGACTCCGGGAGAAGCCAATGAGCCAAGGCAGGTGGCATTAGGGCATTTCAGGGTTTTGGCCTTTTGGGTAATTGGTTTAAGATTGACCATTTAAAAAAAAAAAAACTGACTGTTTTCTTATTTTATTTTCCTGTTTATCTTAAAAGTAATCTGATTTCATTTTCAAAAGACAAATTTCGTAAATCATTAACGATAGAGTGGAACAATTTTGTCGTACAAAACTGTTCTCAGAAACTCGTTTGAATTATTCAAGACATGACTTTTGCAAAAAAAAAAAAAAAAAAAAAAACTTTTAAAAAAATGTAGTTTTAATAAGAAAAATCACAAATACAATACTAATGAAAAACTTCTTCAAATAGCTAAGGAGCCTAAGGCGTCATTAACAATGAAGCCTTAAAAGCACTCTTAAGGCATCATTCGCTTTAAGAACACTCCTAAGACATCATTCTAAATATCGTCTTAGAAAAAACCAGTTTTTGACACTTGAAAACCGCCATATTCTAAGACGTCATTCAGAAAGACGCCTTATGCACCTAAGGCGTTATTTAAATAGTACCTTAGAGTGTGACAGCCCACCAAACTTGATTTAATCACAATGATATTGTAATGAAGATACCATCAGATCTATTTCTTTTTAGTCTTCACACATTGAAAATGCACCCAAAAATTCAAATTGCTTTGTATTACAGAGATGAAACACCGAATTCACACAATGGAATTTCATATAATCGTGGCCTGACGAAAATAATGAGGGTGCCAAGTGATATCGTATATAGAGAATTTAAAGAGAGAATTAAATCAAGACTGGAGTTAGATGCAGATGTTGAAGCAATTAAGTCAATCTGTCACTATCCTTTCGAGTCTAATGCGTCTGGTTACGTTTATAACTTGGCTAACATTTCTGATGAGGAAGACCTTGGAATCAACTCTAGAAATTCCAATTCGTTGTCCAACCCTTCCAGCTGTGGAGATATATGTGACAGTGCATGCTGTTCTGCCAGCAGAAAATCTTGATGGTGGTATCGTGAAAAAAGGTATTGTTGTTGGATCTATAAATTCTATCGTTGGGATTTATTCATCTCATGTATAAGTAGAAGATCAAACAAATAAAGAAGGTGTAGAAATCGACGACGGCGATGAAGAATTTGAAGATGGTGAAGACGAGGAAGATTAATTAAAGAACCTGGTAGAGGAGGAGAATGAAGAAGAGTTGCCTCAGCCAAGGGTACCACACTTTGATGAAAAAGTTGCTTTTTTGGAAGATTACGGACGCCTAGAAGGCATGCTCATTAATGGATGCGACGAGCTTAGACATCATTTTTGGTAAGAGAATAAACCTAATCACATAGAACAGACGATGTTGTTCAAAACTAAAGAAGAAGAGAAACATGCTATGCACTTATGGTCTATTAAGCATAACAAGCTTTTCAATGTTATGTCAAGCGTAAAAGAATATTAGTATATTAGGTGCGTAAATTGAAAGACTCAAAATTGTCAGTTGTGTCTTAGAACAAGCTGAGAAAAATGCATAACTACAGGGAGATCAGATTTTTCCAAGAACGCCATAGTTGTACAAATGTTAACATCACCACTAGATCACAGAAATGAAAATTTAAGAATGTTAAAGGATTATTAAAAAAATTAGCCAAAATGTGGAATTTTGAACTCAACATGTTCGTGAATCCATAAAAAGAAACTTGAATGTGGACATCAAGTATGAAAAGGCGAGAAAAAATCCGCAATGTGTTGAGAAAGTTGTGTTTGAATAATTTTCAAAAGCATGATTTTAAGTGTTAAATGCTTAAAAGTATCACTTAATATTATAACAGTATCAAAAAGTTGAAACAAAGTTGAAATAAGTGAAAAAGTGACGTCGATCTCTCAGGCAGAGACACGTGGATCGATCCATGTACATCATCCCCTAATATCGATCGATCGATGTTGGACAGAATAGAACCAAAAACTTTCGGTGAGACGTCGATCTCTCACGTGGATCGATTGACGTACGTCAGCCCCTCACGTGGATCGATCTACGTACGTCAGCTCCTCACATGGATCGATTCACGTCTCACAGAATCAAAAACAAAACTTACGATGAGACATGGATCTCTCAATTGAAGGGATGTCGATCGATCGACGTATACATCAGTCTCAAAAATTGAGACATGGATTGATCGATGTGTGTAGAATTCTGAAAAATTTCTCCAACATATAACAAACTAATACTCATTTTTGATATATACATGATCTTCTTTGCAAGCAATGAATTTTTAAACATTCCATATATGTTTATCATGTTTCATTACTTGGATTTTATGTGTTTATGAGTTCGTATATGCATGTGTTATTCACTAACGTGTCAAGGAAGTTATTACAACTTACCACAAGGACAAAGGAGTGTGTTTTGAGCTTTTTCAGAGTCTTATCAAATGGATAATGTCCATATGCATGAAATTACAAAGTTGGAGTATCTCTACGATAATGTCCATATGCATGAAATTACAAAGTTGGAGTATCTCTACACCCTTTTTGACATATTTGGCGCTCAAGGGTATTTTGGTCATATTGGTGCTCAAGGGCATTTTGGTCATTTACACAGATTTATTTTCTGTGTAATGCTAAAATGGTTTCCCTATGGATGTCTCTTATATCATATTCATGATCTTCATATTATTCTTGGTGATTTGTGGACTTCATATCTATATTAACCATATATGCTATGGTTTTCGGTTTTCTCGGACTTCTTATGTTGTGACATTTATTTTTTCACATTATATTGTCATCATGGTGTTATCATACACATATTTTGGGACTTATTCTTTATTATTTTCGGATGGATATTGGTTAAAAAGCTGAGAAACCATCAGCCACACTTGAAGGAGAGAAAAATGGAAGTAGTTGGGTCAAAGGGTGATATTTACTATGCAGCTGATTCTTACTATTATCCAGTCATTATTATCTGATTTTATACTCAATTTTGAACATTAAAAACGTTCATATATGTGTATGTGAGGTGGACAACTCAAATTTTGACATATGAGCAAGACTACATCACAAGGACCAACCAAAACACTCCAAGATGACATGTTGGCAATGAGCTGCATTCTTGGCATCCTAGGTGGCATTAATTTCTGTTTTGGCAGCTGTTTATCTGCATATTTGGTCAGCTATTATCCTTCCAAAGTTGTTGAAGAGGCTGAGCAAAAGGTGGAAGAAGAAGTGGTCATCCAAACCACTTGAACAAATCTGAAAATTCCTGCAGAAATTTCAGCATTCAAAATGGTCCAATCACATGTCTTGAAGGTGCCAACTAATCAAGGTGATGAGGTGGTATTCCAATCAAATGAAGACAAGTAAGATTGATGATGTGGAAGGTGACATGTGGGCATTCTAATCCACAAGAGGCTGCTCACACCTATAAATAGAAGTGGAGTTGAAGAAGGAAGACACACCACTTGAAGCTATCTTCTTCTTCTTCTCCATTCTCTATTCTTGTTCTTGCATCTGATGTTATAGGGGATTTAGATTGTTATTAAGCTGCATACACGCCTCTTGTACTCATAAACGTTGTAATTGATTAGCCATTCTATAAGGCTATATCAATAGGTGGTGAGGTGATTACATTCTTGAGATTGTAAGGTATTGTGATCAAGTCTTGATTGGGGTTGATGTATAACCCAAGAATCAAGTACTTTGTAAGTTGTAAGGTGTTTTCCCATAGTGAAAATCCAATAAAAGGTGTTCTTTGGGACTGGAGTAGGTCACATTGACCGAACCAGGATAATTCTTGGTGCATTTGTCTTCTTTACTTTTCTGCCTGTTTTTCACTGTTTCTGCACTGAATTTCTAAAATCCGAAAAAAAATAGAAAAATATTTTCAAAAATTCTGATTTTTGGTGTCAACCAACTTCAGACTGTTAGCTTTCATTTTCAATAAGAATCACTTGATTTGAGCAAAGAAAAGTTAGTCAAACAGTCATTGCAAGTTAGTTGGCGCAAATATGTCAGCAAAACTGACCTGTCTTTAAAGTTTTGCAATTCTGTATTATTTGGCTAGGATAATTGATCAAGGCTTTTTGAAAACATAAACTACACTTCCTAAGCTTTGTTTTGACAAAAATATCACACCTTTTGGATAAGTACACAAGGAGTTCTAGCTTTTCTAAGTTGAACAACTTTTCTGTCCTGTTCTGAAAATCTGTGAGACTAAAAGTTTTTACTTTTTTGAAGGGCCAAACGACTTTGGATTTCTCTCAAATTTTTACAGGAATTATAAAACATCTTGAAGTTTATTTCTGAAAAGTTTCAAAGATTTTGATGTTCTACACAAAGAGAAACAAATTTTTAAAGGCAGACTCTGATTCTGAAATTTATAGAACCAGTTTTCAGAGGAGTTTTGAAAAGGTTTTTTTTAATAGTGAAATTTCCGCTAACCACTATTCACCCCCCTCTAGTGGTGTTTGTTGCAGGTGTCACGGTCCAACACAATGGAAATAGTATAGGTGATTGGTTTGAATCTTTCTATGATTTGCCTCGTTACATTGGTGCGATTGAGGCATCAAACAAAAAGACCATAGTTCGATGGAGGCATGATCCGAAGTTGATCTTTGTCGATTAAAAGGTATTTGAAATAGTTTTTTGGACATTCTGAACGTCAATTTTAGGGTTCAAACATTGTTATCCAATAATATCAAGAGACTATACGCATCTGTGGCAAGTTGAATGAAGAATGTGATGTTGATTATAAACTTCCAATAGCTTATGCCAATGTTGATGAGGAGAACGAGCGAAATTGGGGAGCGGTTGCTTTGAAATATCAGAGAACTTTTGCTTAGAGAAATGCGAGGCATATATTTGATTTCAAATCAATCTATGAGACTTCAAGCTGCAATTTGAGCATATCCTATTTGACAATCATCTTATACCTACCATAGATATTGTCTCCTTAATATCAAAACCAATTTTCCAGAGAAATATTCTTACAAATAATTTAAGCATACTATAGGTATTGCCTCCATAATAAGTTGTTTAAGACGCCTAAAATTCGAACTTCATCGGAAGATTTCCTGATAAGGCTTTGAACAATATTCTCTAGGAAGATGCAACAAAACACAAGATGCACAAGTTAATAGATGCACATGTTTTATTAACATATGACGAAGCTAAATGAGTTAAATAAACACGTACAATTATCTTATGCGAATACCACTTGACACATGGACATTGTCCCATGACACAAGTAGAAGATACTATGTGATGACAACCAATTCCTCTGCATGGTAGAACAACATACTCAAAGAGGATAGATATTTACTGGCAGGGTTCCAACCGTCACCATTTGATAGGGTTCCTATATGTGGGATAAATGACGAGAATTGATCCAGCCACATAAACCAAGAGCAAAAATATCACCAAGAGTCGACACATGGACACAAAATTTGATTATTGGAAGGGGAAAAAGAAAAAAGAGCACCTGAACAAAAGAACAAACAAAGAACAAGGGGGGAAAAAGGAATATCTAACAAGTAAATTTGCACCGAGACAAACATGCGTGATACACAAAAACCACCACGAAAGTCAGTAAAGAGATGACAAATAATATGACGCATCTCTTTCGTACCCATATATTACAAGCATCATCTGAACAAGATGATTCCTTTATTCAAATCATGGGGGAACAACCATGATCCGCGGCTCACCAAGGAGTTGAGTTCACAGCTTACGCAGACCATCCCCTCTGAGAACCTCCAGAAGTGTGTCCATTCAATCTGTCCAATACAGCATTAAAATCCACAGGCTGACCACTCTCCTCCAGCCTTTGGATTGCACTAACAACATGCTCAGCACGGTAACCCATGCTCGACAGTTTCTCAACCAAATCACCATATCGATTGTTACGAAAAGATGGAGGGAGGAGCTGTAAGTTTTCGGAAGGCATATTAGGAGGATAACCACTTTGTGAAAAGTGAGGAGGCGCAGGGTGGTGTCCACCCCTTCCACCTTCTTCATATATTACATATGCATTTCCTGGAGTAAGTGATGGATGAGATCCGGGAGCTGCATATCCTTCATATGCGCTTACATAAGTAGGTTTCAGGTGTTGGATGGGAGGATGCTGCTGAAGTGGCCTTCCAGCAGTACCATAACCGTAAGGAACAGCTTCAGGACGGGAACCGGCAGACTGAGAAGAAAATTGTAATTGCATTGGCATGCTGTTAGGCACTCCCTCAGGAGTAGGATTGGCTTGCTTCGTCAAATAAGAGGAATACACGGGTGAAGAAGACGGCCTCATCTGAGGCTGCATGGCAGGCTGTTGGGCTTCTTGAACTTGTTGAGGCAACTGCTGGGTCCATTGTGGCTGATATGGAGACAGTAGCTGAACCTGTGGTGACTGGTTAACTTGAGACTGTGCTGTATGTGGCGGCACTCTTGTGAGATCCTGCATTTGAGGAGCCCGAAACTGAGAATCAGCTGGCAAATACTGACCCTGAGATGGTTGATCAGAAGATGGAACATTTGGCAGCTGAGCCTGTGTTAAATAGTAACCCTGTGACTGCGCCATATTTTGGACTGGAATTGGCGGTGCAGGAGCAATAGGTGGCTGATGCTGTTCGCCTGGACGGTTAGGAACTGGAGCCTGTGGGAGAACCTGATTCGGTAGAGCAAGTGCTAACTGGTTATCAGATGACGCGTCCGAGGTTTTGGTATCAGTAGTAGCAGCAACAGGAGATCTGTCCTGATTCTGTTGAGAACTGGTTGTTGATGAAGATTCTTTCTGCACAAGATGGAGTTTGGCCAGTTCCTTTTGAGTTTCAGCAAGCTCCTGCTTGTCTCGAAGGATCTGAACTGATCGGTGGACCTATAACAAATATGCAAATAGCATGGTTAAGAATAATATATTCAACCGTAGAGCTATACTACAAGTTAACCGCAACATACAGCCAAAGCAAGAAAGAAAGACGACAATAAGCAACATCGTGACATGATAGAAGCCACCCAAATCGTCGGGACATAAATCTTGCACATAAGCATCTAGCTGAAAGAAAAACTTAATCTGCCTCCTCCCAGCAGAATTGCGTCGAGGGAAAACCTGTGTTTACTTTATAGAGTACTCAAGAATGCATTGTCCGATGGCAGAATTCTTCCAAAACATTTATATTTCTTAAGAGTCTAAGACATGAATAGAACATGCAGGTAGTGTTTTAACTCCACCAGACAATCAATAAGGGAAATGCACAGATCAAAAAAAGATCGTCATACTAGCATCTGCATATACTCTTCTACGGAATCTGTGTAAAATAGATAAAGGCAAAGGAATGCTCACACGATGGATCTTGTTCCACAATTTCATAGTCAAACATCATAGCAGCCATTTTTAGATACTCTATCAATAAGCAGAAAAGACAGTTTCACAGTACCTCCTGGACATGTTTTTCAAGTGACTTAAGTTTCGAATCTGCCTCCCCATGATCACGCACTAATTCGGACCTCATTTCTCCTATAGTTTTATCCAGATTGTAGCAGTACAACTCCAACTGCGACAGCCGGGAACTAATTCCCTCGAGAAACCTCATGAGGTTGTCTGCATGCTTTTTCATGGTCTTTTCCACGGTGGACACCAAGTCCTGATTGAACGAAGATTCTTCAGGTGGACTGTAAGAAGCGGAAGGAAATGGTGCTGTTCTTGCCATCCTGTTTTTGTGGAATTCCTTCTCAAGGAAAAAGATGCGTTATGGTAATATATCTAAATTTGAGCACATTAAACATCAAGCAACAGGACTAAATAACTGACAGACCAACATGAGATGATCTAAAGCAGTCGCAAAACACCAAAACTCCAAATGACAATCACCGAACTGATTGGAATCAACATATTATGTGGGGAAAGAAAAAGGCTTCACACATGAAAAACCAAATGGATTCCGATCCCGTCCTTGATAGATGATACTTCAGAAAGCAGTCACTTAAACTCAGTTTATCTTAATTCATGTAAATTTAGAGTAACTAAACTGCTGGACTCCACCATTGTAATAGGCAACTCCTATCCATAAATGAACAACACCATACACAACATATAACGGTTGTCATGAAACTGATACTGCTTTTGTCAACCCCACACATAAGAAAATTGAAAAAGAAAGCATCTGATGGTAAATTAACAGCAACGATAAGAATATTCCCAGCGGCCTAAAAGCTCGCATTTCTTCTTATCTTAACATCAAGTGTACAATATCATCCCCACTAGGCATAAAACCACGACTATTTACAGCAGGAAGTTAACAGAAATTGAACGGATACGGCAAAAATTCAATTTATTCTTTCAAAAGGAGACCAAAATGGAGAAGAAGCCCCACAATGCAGAATTTCCAAT
Organism: Eustoma russellianum; assembly: GCA_036186865.1. Lineage (NCBI taxonomy): Eukaryota > Viridiplantae > Streptophyta > Magnoliopsida > Gentianales > Gentianaceae > Eustoma > Eustoma russellianum. Next base: position 5,757,511 of record AP025063.1, read on the forward strand.
GCCACAATCTAACCAATTCATTTACAATGAAGTACCTCACAGTTACTGAAAGACTAAGCACGGCTACACCCAATTATACAACACTTGGTCATTTTCCCACCATATAAGGTAAGCTATATGGATCAAACATTTCTCTGGAGCTTTATTCATTTTATTTTATTTGCTTTTTGCCTTTTCTTTGTTTTTGAATCGTAACCTACATCTTATCCTCCTTATGTGTCTCTTACTACCTAATGCATAATATACGTCTTTAAAATACGCATCTTCCAAAACTATCATATCATCTCAATCATGATTCACTTAAGTACCTAAAATTCTTACTTCAATCTTATATCATATATATGACATCGGCTAAACGAATCAACTGTATCCACTGTGCTCTATTACTGACCATATGTTCCCCCATTATCATATAAGCCATATTCTTCCTTAATGTTTCTCTCCATGTCTTTCTTGGTCTCCCTCTTCCACTTTAACATGCAACTCATTCATTGTCTCGCACCGCCTAACAAGTGCACCTGCAGGGCAACTTTGCACATGTTCATACCTTCTTAATCTTAACTCTAACATCTTCTTATGTATAAGAGCCACTACAACTTTTCTTCTTATATGTTATTTCTTATTTTATCCTTCCTTATATGTCCATACATCCATCTTAACATACTCAGTTCCACCACTCGCATTCTTTGTCATAATTGATTGTCCAACATTCAAACATGGTACATCAGCGCGGGTCTTATTGCCTTCCTGTAAAACTTTTCTTGAAGCTTTAATGGTATTTTTCTGTCACAAAGAACCTGACATACTACTCCACTTTAACCACCTCGCATGTACCGTGTGATTCACATCCCTGCCAATTCTTCTATCTTTTTTGTTGTATAGATCCTAAATAACTAAAACTCTCACTCAGGTGAATCTTTAGGTCTTCAACTTTCGCATAAGCTTCCAATGTCATTTTTTTGTTGCTAAAATTAAATTTCATATACTATGTCTTCTTTTGACTCACTTTGAAGCTCATTTCTTTTAATATCTGAACAAATTTGAACAACTTGGATATGAATAATGAATAATAATTTGGAAATATGAATTCAGAATATCAGAACAGTAATACATCAGATGTGGAAGAAAAACTTCCGTTAAACCTACCTACTACTTTTGCCTTCCTTTTATACTTACATATTCTGCACTACAACGGCTATAACGGTTGTTAACAGTAGCCTACTAACTATGCTACTCCTAGAATAGTTTTGTACATGTATTCTCTAATAAATCATACAATAATAAATTATACACTTCTACACTCCCCCTCAAACTTGGTGTATATATTAATACAACCAAGTTTGCTTACAAAACTAAGAAAAGTACGTGTTGATACAGGTTTAGTGAAAATATCTGCTACTTGTTCAGCCGAAGGTAGATGTTCAAGCTTGATAATGTTGTCTTCAATCTTTTCTCTGATAAAGTGTCTATCGATCTCAACATATTTTGACTTATCATGTTGTATTGGATTCTCGGCCATGTTGATGGCTGAAATATTATCACAATAAATTTGGATAAGAGTAGTAATACACTGGCCGATTTCTGTGATAACCCTTTTTATCCACAAACCTTCACATAGCCCAACTGCTAATGCTCGCAATTCTGCCTCTGCACTACTTCTTGAAACAACTGGTTGTTTCTTGCTTTTCCAAGTAATTAAGTTTCCCCACAAATAGGTACCATATCCAGTAGTAGAACGCATATAAACCTTTGATTCAGCCCAATCTGCGTCGGTATAAATCTTAAGCCGTCTATCTGAGGTTTTTGTGAACAATAATCCTTGTCCCGGGGCAGCTTTCAAATATATGAGAATCATTAAAGCAGCAGTTAGATGTTCTTGTGTAGGATTATGCATAAATTGTGCAACAAAACTCACAGCATAACATATGTCCGGTCTTGTGTGTGATAAATATATAAGTTTTCCTACTAGTTTTTGATATTGCAACTTATCAGTTGGAGTGTTATTCCATTCCCTTTTAGGTTTATAACCCGGTTCTATAGGTGTGATAGCTGGTTTACATCCTAGCATTCCTGTTTCATTTAATAAGTCCAATATGTATTTTCTTTAGGATATACACATACTATTACTTGTTCTAGCTATTTCCATACCTAGAAAATATCTTATTTTTCCTAAATCTTTTACTTCAAATTCACTGGACAACTGATTTTTAATTTGCTGTATTCCATCATAATCATTTCCAGTTAATATTATATCAACAACATACACAATAAGTACAGTAATATTATGAGCATTAGAAAAACAAATAAATAGTGTGTGATCACTTTGAGTTTGTGTAAATCCATATTTCACTACTGCCATAGTAAAACGTTTAAACCATGTCCTAGGGGATTGTTTAAGTCCATATAATGATTTTCTAAGCCTACATACCATATCTTTATTTTTACTATTTTGCAATCCGGGTGGAATATCCATATAGACTTCCTCATGTAAGTCCCCGTTCAAAAAAGCATTCTTAACATCTAGTTGAAATAAAGGCCAATCAAGATTTACTGCAATCGAAAAAATAATACGAATAGTGTTAAGTTTAGCTACTTGTGCAAAAGTGTCTAGATAATCTATTCCATATGTTTGAGTAAACCCTTTAGCTACTAGCCTTGCTTATAGCGACTAATTGTTCCATCTGTATTATATTTTATAGAAAACACCCACTTACACCCAACAAGTTTAACTCCAGGTTTGATTGACACAATATCCCACGTTCTATTTTTCGACAACGCAGTTAACTCAGTTTCAACTGCCTCTTTCCATTTAGGATTAGTTAGTGCCACATTAATATTTAATGATATCCACTGATTATCAATATTACAAGTAAATGCTCGTAGAGTATGTCCTAGTTTATCATATGCCATAAAAGTATAAAGAGGATGTTTAGTGCACTCACGGGTCCCTTTCCTTAATGCAATAGGAAGGTTATCAGAACTGTTACCAGTACCCTCAGTGGGAAGCATTTGCAATCCACCTGTAAGATTGCTCCGTCGAGTATACACGAGTAATAGGTCCAACATGCCTGGTAGCTTCCATTCTGTTGTTTTCAGGTTCAGGTAAAGCCTCAGATAATCTGTTACCCTGATCTGGATTGTTTCCTGCACTATTTACTTGCTGTTTATCAGAGTTTATAATGTCAGTAGGATATGAAGATAAACTTGTGGTTGAAATATCAAGAATACTCCAGTAACTTTGCAAATTATTGGAGAACTCAGGTTCCACCGATTCTGAGCTGTAATATGACTGATTTTCATCAAATGTTACATTTAACTATACCTGCATTTTCCGTGTAATAGGGCAATAGCATTTATACCCTTTTTGGGTATTTGAATAACCCAAGAAAATACTTCTAACAGTTTTCCTGTCCAATTTGGACCTCATATGAAGCGGTGTATACACATACACAACACACTCAAACTTTTTAAACGGCAATTCAGCAAATAACTTTGAGTATGGATATTGACTAACCATGCATTCTTTAGGTGTACTAAATGATAATACCCTAGATGGCATGCGATTGATTAAATAAGTTGCAGTAAGAATTGCTTCACCCCAGTAAAACTTAGGCACATTCATAGCAAACATAATGGACCTAGCTACCTCTAATAAATGTCTATTCTTCCTTTCAGCAATACCGTTTTGCTGAAGGGTATACACACATGAAGTTTGATGATGGATCCCTATATTAGTCATATACTCTTTTATTTCCCTATCAAAGTATTCTGCCCCATTATCACTTCTAAGAACTTTAATTGTAACACCAAACTGATTTTGTACAAGATTGATGAAATTCCTAATTATTTTTCCCACTTCTGTTTTTTGTTTCATTAGATAAACCCATGTTACTCGAGTATGGTCATCAACAAACAATATAAACCACTTTGCACCGTTGAGAGTTGTTACTCTCGACGGGCCCCATACATCTGTATGAACCAAATTAAATGGAGAACTCCGTTCATACTTTTTAGGTAAGTAACTTACCCGTGTTTGTTTGGCTAATATACATGTCTCACATTTCAAAGATTGAACATCAACTCTGTCAAACAATTCTGGCATTAATTTCTTGAGGTACACAAAATTAGGATGTCCTAATCTACCATGCCACAACAAATATTGTCCAAGATTTTGGACCTAGGTTCTGAATTCGTCCTGGAACTATAGAATGATTTCATAGGTGAATCATTACTCACAGTGCCTGACCCAATTCTTTTACAAAATAATTTTCTATAGCAGACAATGACATCCAATACTTATTCCTTATCTTGTGAGCTGATGATGTAAAGACCTCTTAATTTTCTAGCATTGCCAATCATCTTCAATGTAGCCTTCTGCAGAAGCCAACATGTAGATGATGAGAACAATGCTAAGCATTTATTGTCACTAGTCAGTTTTCCAATTGAAATTAAATGAAAACTTAGCTTTGGCACATACAGAACTTCATATAATACTATGGTAGGAGTAAGATATATTGTTCCAGTTCCAAAGACTTGAAGACTACCACCATTAGCTATCTTAACAGTTTTTGGTTGTGAAAATGCTCTATATTCATGTAAACTAGACAAATTGAAGGTCATATGATCTGAGGCTCCTGAATCTATGATCCAGGAAGACCTTTTTTCATATGACCATTTACCTGTAGACGCCATGGTGGCCTGCATAGTGTTGGTCTGTTCTGCTTCCACGGCATGAGGTCCTTCTCTCAGTTGGTTCTTAGACAATAGTTGTAGAAGAGCTTCTACCTGTTCTTGTGTTGGTAGTTGAGGATCAGAACACTCATGAAAATTAGCTGCATTAGCCACAGCTCCTTTTGTTGGACCCCAGTTTGGAGAGAATCGTGGACCTTGAGTTTGTCCCCAATTGGTTTGCATGTGTGGTTGGAAGTTCTGTGGATACTGTGAATGGTGTGGAGGTCTAGATCCAGAATTTTGTTGCTGAAACTTCTTAACCCTTTGAAGTTTAAAGCATTCCTCAACACGATGTCCTGGTTTCTGGCAATATTTACACAGAATAGGTGGTTTATATTTAGTATTCCCACCCCCATAGTTCCTTTTAGCAGTGAACCCTGTGGTGTCAGAAGTTGGTGGAAGAGAAGAAGATGGATGACTATTTGTTGAAGAAATTAAGGCAGATGATTCTAGATTTGGACTCTGTTGTGACCCCATCATTACTCTTATACGACTTTCTTCGTGTCTAATTTCAGAAAACACAGTGTTGAGACTAGGTAAAGGTTTTGTTCCCAAAATCCTACTACGAACAGCATCAAGTTCTTTATTAAGAACATTCAAGAACCTAAACACTCTTTTTACCTCTACATATTGTCGAAACAGTTGAATATCTGCTGGAGAAGTCCATGCAATCACTTCAAAGATATCTATTTGCTGCCATAGCCAGGTCAGCTGAGAATAATATGCACTAACAGTGTTGTCCCCTTGCTTAACATCTTGAATTTTTGCTTCTAGCTCATAAATCTCTGCAACATTATCCTTTTTTGAGTAAAGTTCACGAGCTGCTTTCCATATTTCTGCAGCTGTTGTGTAGAGCATAAAGTTATCTCCTAGATCTGGAGTCATGGAGTTAATTAACCATGACATAACCATCGAATTTTCAGTTCTCCACTGTTTAAAACGTGGATCAGTGGATACAGGGGCAGGAATATCTCCGTATAAGTACTCATCCTTACCACGTCCAACTATAAACATTTCAACAGCCTTGCTCCAGGATAAATAGTTTGAGCCATTTAGCTTGTGATTTGTTATCATTATGAAGTTTCTGTCTATTTGACTTGGTAAGGAAGACACTGGTGGTGGAGGATTTGTTATTTCCTCCATAGATGGTGGATTGACGGATGTTCCACTGGATTCAGTTGGTTCAGTCATGAAGAACAGGAGAAGGGACAAAAAAATATCTGGATTTTAATCTACTAAAAAGGACTCTTCTCCTTGTTCAAATGGTAAGACGTATAGAAGGAAAGTAGTTTAAAAAATAAGACTCCTTGAAATAAGCAATACTTTCGGCTGATGTGATATCGCTGAAAACAAATTGTACGATGGAAACAGATGAATAGATTATAAGTGACAGGAAGAGGGAAAAACAAAAAATCGTGTGAGATTTTTAAAAAAAAATTATACGCAAGTGGGATACAGATGGATGATTGCATGTGAGGTTACGTGGACTCTTGCATGTTATGCTAAAAAAAATATAGAATAAATAATGGAGAGAAATCCAGTGAAATCGAGAACTTTCAGACGCAAAGTTGTGAAAGAAAACTTTGTGATTCGTGAAAGTAAGAAAGCTAGGCAGCTGGCTGTAAAATCAAGATTTTCAAAAAACAAAAGATCACGTGCAATAACAAGTGGAGGAGGATTTCTCAATATTTGTGCAAAGCTTCTCACGGAAGCCTCAAGGCTTTTACTTTCCAAACAATAACCCTCCTTTTTTTAGAGGAAAACAGCTGGAGCTCACCAAGTACTCCCACGTGACCCAGTATATTTCTTATGCAAATTTTTTAATTCTCTCTCCTTTGCTGAGACAAAATATTTGTCTCCTTCAACCTCAAACTTCGTCTTCCTCAGAGAAAAATATAATACCAGGAAGCAAGAATAGTAGCAACTTCAGGATTTAAGAGAGCTGAGAATTTAATAGCTTAAAAACTGTTAAGGAGAAGAGAATAACAAGAGCTCTGATACCATGAACAAATTTGAACAACTTGGATATGAATAATGAATAATAATTTGGAAATATGAATTCAGAATATCAAAACAGTAATACATCAGATGTGGAAGAAAAACTTCCGTTAAACCTACCTACTACTTTTGCCTTCCTTTTATACTTACATATTCTGCACTACAACGGCTATAAGGTTAACGGTTGTTAACAGTAGCCTACTAACTATGCTACTCCTAGAATAGTTTTGTACATGTATTCTACAATAAATCATACAATAATAAATTATACATTTCTACAATATCTCCCGCCAATATTCCAGTTTAGCATTGACTCCTTCATTAGCATCATCTGCCAACACAATGTCACATACAAATAGCATGCTCCGCAGAACTCTATCTTGAATGTGTCGAGTGAGTCCATCTATAACTAAAGAAAATAAGTACGTACTGAATGCAAATGCATAGTGTAAACCCACTGTAATAAGGAACTCTGGGATTAGTGCTCGTGGAGTCCTTACACTTATCACACTCTTATACATGTTTTTAATAATTTCTATAGATGTAACTCTAACACCTTTTTTTCAAGTACTCTCTACGAAATCACTTATGTAACTTTATCATGTCTTTTCCAAATCAATGAAAATCATATGCAAATCATGCTTCTTCTCTCGATATCTCTCTATTAATCTTCTTAAGAGATGAATAGCTTTCATTGTTGATCTTCTCGATATAAATCTAAATTGATTTTCAGATGCACTAGTCTTTTTGCAAAGTTTTTTCACAATCACTCGCTTACAGAGATTCATTTTGTGGCTAACTAACTTAATTTTTCTATAATTTGCACAATCTTGTATATATCATTTGTTTTTATACAGAGATACTAAAGTGGTTTTGCTCTACTAGTCAGGCATATTTCTGATCTTCATAATCTTGTTAAAAATATATGTGAGCCACATAATACTTTCTTTCTCTAGGAATTTCCAATCCTCAATCGGAGTATCGTCGGATTCAATCGCTTTACCATTTTTATCGTTTTCAAAACATCTTCTACTTCCGGCATTCGAATTATTCTAATATATATTACGTTTCTATCCTCTTTAGAGTTAGGTAACTTGCTAGTTACGAGTTCATCTCCCACTGATTCATTAAAAGATTTCTCAAACTATCTTCTCAAGTTATCTTTTATTGCTCTTTCCTCTACTGGAATCTCATTATCTTTGTCTTTAATACATTTAACTTGAGTTAAATCTCTTGTCTTCTTTCCTCTCGCTCTAGCAACTTTATATGCATCTCTTTCACTTTCTTTCGTGTACAACCTCTTATGAAAATCTTCAAGCGCTTTTGATTTGGCTTCCCTTGCGGCCAAGTTAGGTTTTTTGTAGCAAGCCTACATTTTTTCAATTCTCTTGATTCCTGCAACGTTGAAGTTCCTTATAGCTAGTTCTAATGGTTTTTTACTTTGTCTTGCACTTCTTATTTTCACCACCATTATCTTACGGGTGCTCGACCTTTTAACTTGACATGGCTTCCCTTGCGGCCTAGTTAGGTTTTTTGTAGCAAGCCTATATTTTTCCAATTCTCTTGATTCCTGCAACGTTGAAGTTCTTTATAGCTAGTTCTAATGGTTTTTTACTTTGTCTTGCACTTCTTGTTCACCATTATCTTATGGGTGCTCGACCTTTTAACTCGACGAGTAAACATCATCCTTGCATACTTCATCTGCATCGCTACACCCAACCAAATATAATGAAATTTTCCAAACAATAGGCTTTACCTAAAGCAGCAGAGCATTAAAACTATCAGGAAAAATCGATCAAACTCTCACATCCACAAAACCCCAAACTTCAAACAATACACACAAAAATCACTGTATAAATACTTCAAACCCCAAAAAAGCGGTACGAATTCAACACCGATCACAAATGAGATTACCTTATAAGAATTAGAGCCAATAACGGGCTCGGAGTGGCCGCTGCCATTGGAGCCATCCTGATTACCATAATCCTCATATGAACACAAAATATCATCGGTCGCAAAATCGAACCCTTTCCCTCCCTGATTGTTCCCACGGCCCGCGGGTCCAGAAGCCATTAGCAGAAATCTCCGATCAATCAAAACTAGGTTTCCGAAAAAATACTTTTTGTAATTACCACAGGGGTATACGTATACGTATATAGATGTGTATATTTATGAGCGCCGGTGGTGTGGTTTGCTTAACTTGAGGGCAAAGCAGAGGGGGAAAGCTGAAAGTCTACTGTGTGAACTATGTGTTTGAAAGTGAGGCCGCAGAAAGAAACGTTCTTGTGGAAATCGTGCCTGCTTTTTCCTTTTCTTTTTCTGTTTGTTAGCTTAAATGACAACGTGATCTTAATCGCTCCCTCCGTCTTAAATAGTCGAAGAAGCAATACATTTTCTACCGGAGTTTATTTTACGTTTCACATATTCAAATCCTTATATTATAAAGAGCATTTTTGTAATTTTTATAAATTTTTTTAGAAATACACACTGGGATAAATATACCATCATATACACCGTGATTTTAATATATAGTAAATAAGAGCTTTCAATTTTCAATAAAATTCAAATTTGCATTCACTATACATTAAGAATCCGGTGTTTTTTACACCGTGTTGTGATCTCGGTGTATAATAATCAAAGTTTAGATTTTCAACAAAATCCAAACTTGTATGTATTCGCACCAGAATATCGATGTTTATTACATCATGATACGGTGTCATACACATAAGGATCTTGGTATATAACTACACTAGAAAAAGTCAAATCTTGATAATACAGATCACTATTTCATTGTCTCCATCTAATAATCGAAATAGTGATTTTATTACGATATACTCATCATTGTGCAATGTTGGTTCCAAAATCCAATCTCTCATCAAAAAACGCATGGTTAGATTGCCAAGAATCGGTTCTAAGAGGAAGTATGATTATTTTATATTTTGTCAGTCGACTTTACGTACGAGGAAAAGAATAAGATCTATCTTTAGAAAAAAGTGTGTATTGTGGAGTAAATCTCTTTTTTTTTTTTTTTTTTTGCTATGACAGAAGCAATTTAGACCCAACAATATGTAGTGACCATAATTTACACTAAAACAATATCGTCATAGTTTGGATTTTGAATTACTTTTAAGTCAAAATAAAATAAAATTATTTATGTCTCAAAAACATTATCACATTTAATTTTTTAGTATGATGTAAAATTTACATCATATAAAAAGTCAACTATGACAATATTTTTGAGTCAAAAATAATATTAACGAGAACAATATTTTTAAGATGTTTGAACTATAATAGAGTATAACAATACGGTAAGTTCATTGTGTACTTAAGCTAAACAACCACAATAACATAGAATAACAAGTTACTATAAAGTACACCTGCAAAGATTTGAATGCAAAATATTGTGTCTTGGACATCAGCTTGAAGTATGTGAGCGAATTTTCATTAGTCATGTTTAAATCAAATTAGGATATTATTGTTCAGGCCTCTAGGGCGTAGTCCAGTTGGTACTCGGGTTGAGAATTGCTACCAAGAAGGAAACGGTTCAAATTCTGGGACACTCGCAGTATGTGTGCTCTATTTCTGCTAGTCTGTAGAGGACAATTGCTCCACTTCTGCTAGTTTGTAAGGGGCACCTTGTGTAGATCTTCGTGTGAGCCTCAATAACCTAGGAGGCAGTTGGACACATGATTTGCATCTTCCATAAAACTCTATGAGGCTAGGATGGTGGAGGCCCCAAAATAAGAAATTTCGCCTTTTAGTGCCAAAGATATTATTATCCACCTCTTCTAATTAAATTTACCCATCAAATTCCACACAAAAAAAGCACCTTAGACTCGTCGTTAATCGTATCCAGTATTTCCTAACGACAACAAAAGTTATCGCTAGGGTCTGGAAAAAAAAAGCACCTTGGACTAAAAAAAGTAAAATAATTTCTCCTCCATAACCATTCGAACCTTGGAAACGGTCTCTTGCACAAAGTGTAGGGTAAGACTGCGTATATTAGATCGGAAAATGATGCAGCCTCTTCCCATATCTATGCAAACACGGATGCCTAATGCACCGGAAACACCTTTTTTGAGGTCACAAGTTCGAGCTGCGAAAGTAATCTATTGGACGAAGTGTAGGATAATAATGCATACATCAAATCACAAATCAATCTGTCTTGCTCCAAACCGTGTAAATATAGGAGTCTAATATACAAGGAACCTACTTTTTATCTTCTCCATTGAACTCTTGGGTCAATATTACCACCACCGGTTGTATCACGAGCTCCACGTTTGGCAAGCCATTGTCCTTTCCCTATCCTCTTTTCCATAGACCTCTCACTTTCCAACCCATAAGTGCCGCAATAATACCCGTCGCCGGTGGTGAGGAAATAGTGAACTGGACTCAATCATCCATAATTTTGCAAGTTTGCAGTCATTCCTTTGCGGCTTTGCCTCCCAATTATCGTCTTTGCTTTGAAATTATCGGTGCTTTCTTTCTGGAATCATCCAAAGAGAAAAACAAATCATATTTCCGTTTTGGAATCAAAGTCCATTAGACATTGAGAAAAAACATGGCTGTCATCACACATTTCATATAGGTCTCCATGGCTACTGATGTTATCTAGCACTTCGCCATGAACCCTGATTCGTCAAAAATGTTAGAATATGATTTGGTTTTGATGATTTGCACAAGGTTGGCACCAGAAATTTTAGATTAGGCGCTTCAAGTTGTATGTTTGAAGTCAGTGCACTTCGAACACTCACTTCAGGCGCTTAATGTACCTTGGTGAAGTCCAGTACACTTCGAACGCCTGCATTAGGCGCTTTATGTGAAGTGTCTGGATGTGCGTACACTTCGAACGCCTAGATCAGGCGCTTCATGTGAAGTGTATGAAAGTCAGGACACTTCGAACGCTTACATCAAGCGCTTCATGTGCCCTGATGAAATGTGCGAACACTTCGAACGCTACATTAGGCGCTTCAAGTATTTCACCAAGTCAAAAGTACTTTTCTCTGAATGGACACGCTTTCCCAAGGTCTCTTTCTGAGAAAATGTCAGTTTTAGTTCGAACAAGCATGAAGTGCTACATGAGGCGCTTCATGTAACTTCGAACGCATTCAGTTGCCAACATAAGGCGCTTAATGCGACTTCGAACGCCAGTTCTTTTTCATATTAAGCGCTCCATGTTACATTGAACGCCTGTTCTTTAGACAGTTTAGGCGCTTCATGTGACCAACGGTACAAATGTCTTTGTGCTTCATTTTCTAACCAGTTGACTCTTAGTACCCTCTTCTTTTAGTGTTATTTTCGCAGGTCTTCTCTCACACCCAGAGTTGCCAGTTTTCCATTCTTGGCCATGGTTCTGGATCTTCTTCAAAATGGTTGCTACATGCCAAGAAAAGTTCTCCAAGAATGCAGATGTACCATCACAAGCTGTCAAATCCCATTATTGGCTGTGCAGAAGCTTTCAAACGGGAAGAATTTTGAAGGCTGATTAAAAAGAAGGGTTTTCTCCATTTTCTTCCCCAACTTTCTACATTGCAAGCTCTCAAATTCTCTCAAGCTCAAGCTCTCAAAATACTTGTAATCTTTGTATACTTTTACTTTATTGTTGAGAGTGATTATTGTAAGAAGAAGAAGAGTCTTCTTCTTGGTGAGATTATTTTGTAAGAGATTGGGTAGATTGTTGGTCAAGGAGCAAGTGTGCTTCTTGTTTGAGTTTTCTAGACTTTGAAGGGTTAGTTGATAGTGTGTGGTGCACTATTTTCCCTACAAGATTTCTTTGAGGGCAAAGAAGATCTTTGGAGGCTAAACTTCAAAGGGTTAGAATTCTTGGTTGTGGTCTAGGCAAGGTGCCTAGTTTTTGTATTTTCTAGATTTTGTTTTTGATTGTTGTTTCCCCCAAAAGAAATAACAATCCCCATTTCAAAATCCTTCTTGTGAAACATCAAGAAGGTAGAGGAGTAGAGTCATTTGACTTGAACCTCTATACATACTTGTGTTCTTTACTTTCTTTCAAGTCTTTATTCATTCTAAAGAACACACCCAAGTATTGGTTGCTCTTGAAAACGAAAAATAGCCCTAAAATATCCATACTTGGTGAACACATTATTCAACCCCCCTTCTAGTGTGTTCTAAGGGACCTAACAATTGGTATCAGAGCCTCATCTTGCTTATTTGAGTTCAAATACAAGATTTGATCATTTTTAGTATGGATCCCTTTGTTTTTGATGATTTGGGTTCTCCTAGTGCTGAAACCTCCAGAAGAAGGAGGCAGGAAACCCTATTCCTTTCTATCTCAAATGTTCATGTTAAAGTTCCTATGTTTGACCCTTTAAACTACCCACTATGGAAGTCAAACATGGAAACCTACTTGCGTTCTTGTTCTCACAGAATATGGGTTGAGGTCTCAAGAGGATCTATGATTCCCATTGATATTGATGATCCTACTCCTGAGGAGGAGTTTCAGTTGGCCATTAATAGTAAGGCTCTTGCTATTTTAAATAGCTCTCTTTCCACAAATGAGAGAGCTCAGATTCAAGGTGTCCAATCCGCACACGAGGCTTGGACAAAGCTTGAGATGATCCACGAAGGAACATCTCAGGTAAGAAAGGCCAAAAGGAGACAGTTGATAAAACAATTCTACAACTTCACTGTCCCCAAAGGTGAAAAGATTGAAGAGTCCATCCAAAGATTCACCAAGCTTGTCAACCTTCTCAAAGCGGTTGGCAAGAAAATAGAACAAGAGGATCTAAACCATTGCTTCCTAAACAGTTTAGGAAGAGAATGGAACGCAAAAGTGACGGCCATTGAGGAGTCCAAGGATCTTGAAACAATCACCTTGGATGAGTTATACGGGAATCTCATCACTTATGAGATTCATTTGGATGCACAAGAAAAGAATGATCCTATTCGCCAATCTTCAAAGGCGTTAGTAGTTGAGTCGGAGGACTCGGATGATGAAGTCGGACTTCTTGTCAAAAGATTCTGACGTTTTGCGAGAAAGAATGGTGATGAAGCCAAGAGGTTCATCAAGGAAAAATACTCCAAGGACAAGGTGAAGGACCAAGAGAATAAATGCTACAAATGTGGAAAGCTTGGTCATTTCATGAAAGATTGTCGGGTGAAGGAGCCGCAACTCAAAGACAAGAAGGCCATCTACCAAAGGAAGAAGGCCTTGCAAGCGGAAGTAGCCCATTGGGAGAGCTTTCTTTCCGGGTCCGAGAGCGACAATGGCGATCGTGATGATCTTGCACTCACGGGGGTGGTGCAAGATGATCTTGACAAGGAATTCTTTGCACTCATGGCCATCGACGATGACAAGGAGGTATGCAACATTTCATCTCACTATAGAATTATTAATGAACGAGATGACTTAGTACAAGAAAATGATCTCCTTGATTTAAAATATAAACGTGTCAAAAAGGAGTTCAGAGCATGCATAAATGAATATAATGACACGTTAGAAAATCACATTGCATTGCAACTTGAGCATGATATAATTTTGACTATGCATGTGATTGCACTTGAAGAGAAACATGATTTGATGAAATCATGTGCTCAAGCCCTTGAGGATAAGAAAAATGATTCAAGGGTAAGTGCTAAAGAGATAGAGATCAAAAATGCATCTAGGCCAAACATGAAAGCTAAAATCAAACCTAGTGCCATGTATGCATCTAAGAAGGGAAATAAGAAGGAACAAGCACAAGTGGTCAAGGAGTCCAAAACCTCCTTGAAGAAGCAAAGGCACATGCCTAAACAAAAGGCTAATGCACCAAAGGTATCACAACCTTTGGTTCATGTTGTGAAACAAAAAACCTTCTTCAATTCCAAAGAAGGTGGCTCCTAAGAAGGAAACACGACATGTGCCAATGCACAAACATTCGCACAAGCATGCACCAACACACAAGCATACTCCTACATGTTTTTATTGCAACAGGAAAGGCCATGTAGAAAGAGTATGTAGAGCTAAAAATAATAAGAATCTTGTGTGGGTGCCGAAAGGCGAGATGAAGGTGACTAACCTTCAAGGACCCAAAATAAAAGGGTACCAACTTCATATGGTTCTTTTGTAGGCCCTCGCACTCAATGGAGAAAGCGAAGACAAGAAGGTCAAATGGGTCGTGGACAGTGGGTGTTCCAACCATATGACGGGAGACAAACGTCTCTTCCATAGACTCACTATGCAAGACGGAGGAGTTGTCCACTTTGGCGGTAGCAAAGGCCAAATCAAAGGACATGGTATTGTGGGCAACGATTCCTTCTCTCTTAGCGATGTCTTATATGTTGTAGGTCTTAAGTTTAACTTGATAAGTGTCAGTCAACTTTGTTATGCTAACTATGAGGTAACGTTTTTGAAAACAAAGTGTGTTGTGAAAAAGGAAGAAAAGATCTTATTTGAGGCTTTGCGTTTCAAAAATATTTACAAACTTAGCATCAATGATTTGGTTTCTCAAAATGTATCTTGTCTAGTTGCTAAAAATGATTTGACGCAACTATGGCATAGACGTCTCGGACATGTATGTTTCAAAACATTTAAATTTATTTGCGAAAATGATAAAGTCCGAGGCCTTCCAAAAATGAGTTTCGAAAACCATGACTTATGTGACATTTGTCAAAAGGCGAAGCTTGTGAAAACAAGCTTCAAGCCCAAGACAAACATTTCCACCTCCAAGCCCCTACAATTGCTTCATATGGATTTGTATGGGGATGTTGGAACAAAAAGCTTGGGTGGTAAACATTATACCTTCGTGGTAGTAGATGACTACACTCGTTATACGTGGGTGATTTTTTCAGCTAAGAAAAGTGATGCATGTAGTGAGTTTATAAGTCTAAGTAAACGATTGGAAAATCATGTGGGTGACACCATTAAAACCATCCGTAGTGATCGTGGTGGTGAGTTCGATGGTGATTTCGAAAGGTTTTGTGTATCCAAAGGATACTCTCATGATCTTTCGGCATCTAGAACTCCTCAACAAAATGGTGTGGCCGAACGAAAGAATAGAACTCTACAAGAAATGTGTAGAGCAATATTGAATGAGTTCGGTTTGCCTAAGTATTTTTGGGCCGAAGCGGTAAATGCCGCTTGCCATGTGATCAATCGTGTCTATTTGAGACCATACCTAAATGTGACACCCTATGAGCTTTGGAATGGAAGAGTTCCCAACATTGGGTATTTCAAAGTCTTTGGTTGTAAGTGTTTTATACTTAATAACAAAGATACTTTGGACAAACTTGACCTCAAAGCGGATGAAGGTATCTTTTTAGGTTATGCTTCAAATAGTAAAGCATTTCGTGTTTTCAACAAAAGGAGTCAAAAGGTGGAAGAATCAATCCATGTTAAGTTTAATGAGTCACTTAGTGACGAACCTAAACTTAATGAGGATTATGAAGAGGATGAAGATGTGACTCCTCAAGAAGAGATTCTTGAGGATGTTCCTATGGTTGTTCCTCAACGAGAGATCGTTGATGATCCTCCAAATGGAAACATCTTCATTGATTTGAGAGTTGAACCTCTTGAAGGTACTCCTCCACCTTGTGTAAATGAACTTAGTGAGTCAAGTAAAAATATTTCTCATACTCATGTTGATACACAAAATGTAGAAAATGCATCACACATTCCGGAACATGAGGTTCATGTTGATGATGAAGGTTCATCTCTTCCGGAACATGATCAAGAGGAAGTTGGAGGTGATGTCTCCAATCTTCCTAGATCATTTAAACACAAAAGTTCTCACCCTCAAGAGTTAGTCATAGGTGATTTAAATAGGGGTATCACCACACGAAGGCAATATAGAGAGAATGCATTTGTCTCTCTTATAGAGCCTAAAAATATTAAAGATGCACTTCTTGATGAAAATTGGATCGTGACTATGCAAGAAGAATTAAACCAATTTGAAAGAAGTGATGTTTGGGAGTTAGTTCCCAAACCACACGATCATCCTATTATTGGTACGAAATGGGTTTTTCGTAACAAGATGGATGATCAAGGTAATGTCACTAGAAACAAGGCTAGGTTAGTTGCTCAAGGATACCGTCAAGAAGAAGGTATTGATTTTGATGAGACATTTGCACCCGTAGCACGGCTTGAAGCTATTAGGATGTTGTTGGCATATGCTTGTTATAGGGATTTTAAACTTTACCAAATGGATGTTAAATCCGCCTTCTTGAATGGTGTTATTCAAGAAGAAGTGTATGTTGCACAACCTCCCGGTTTTAAATGTCATGATTCACCACATCATGTCTTCAAACTTAAAAAGGCTCTTTACGGCCTCAAACAAGCTCCAAGAGCTTGGTACGAGAGGTTAAGTACTTTTCTTCTTAATAATGGTTTTTCAAGAGGTAAAGTTGACACTACTTTGTTCATAAAAGAACAAGGTAGGAATCATTTAATTGTTCAAGTATATGTTGATGATATTATTTTTGGTGCTACTAACAATTGTCTTTGTGAGCAATTTGCTAGTCTTATGCAAGGTGAGTTTGAGATGAGCATGATGGGCGAACTAAATTATTTCCTTGGATTGCAAATCAAGCAAACCGAAGATGGCGTGTACATTTCCCAAACCAAATACACAAGGGATTTGCTCAAAAAGTACAATTTTGGTGAAGGAAGAGAGGTGAACACTCCTATGAGCACAAGTGCAAAGCTTGACAAGGATGAAAAGGGAAAGCATGTCGAGGTAACCTTGTATCGTGGCATTATAGGTAGTCTACTTTATTTAACAGCTAGTAGACCCGATATTTTACATGTCGTATGCTTATGTGCTAGATTTCAAAGTGATCCTAGGGGGATGCATTTTATTGCGGTAAAACGCATCCTTAGATACCTTAGAAGTACTTTAAAATTTGGTTTATTTTATCCTAAGAATGCATGTTTTGATTTAAGAGGTTATTGTGACTCCGATTATGCGGGGAGTCTAGTTGATAGAAAGAGCACCTCCGGAACTTGTCAGTTTCTCGGAGATTGTCTCGTTTCTTGGTTCTCCAAGAAACAAAACAGTGTGTCTCTTTCTACGGCAGAATCCGAATATGTGTCGGCCGCCTCGTGTTGTGCACAATTATTATGGATGACAAACACGTTAAATGATTATAACATTCACTTCTCAAAGGTGCCAATTTTGTGTGATAACACATCCGCCATTAATATTGCACAAAATCCTGTCCAACATAGTCGGACCAAGCACATCGAAGTGAGGTATCATTTCATCCGTGACTGTGTACAAAAGAACTTGGTTAGTGTGGAATTCGTTCCTACACGAGACCAACTAGCTGACATTTTCACGAAACCCTTACCTAGTGATGTCTTTGTATCCATAAGAAGTAGGTTGGGGTTGCTCAATATGGGTTGATAAAACCATCTTGAGTTTTGAGCATGAAAATTTCAAAAATTTTCAAGATCAGTACACATAAAGCGCTTCATCACACTTTCTTCAGGCGTTCGATGTCACATCAAGCGCCTGATGTTAAGGATGTCACTTGTTCGAAGTGACATCAGGCGCTTTATGCCTCTTTGTAAAGGCGTTCGATGTAGGATTAAGCGCTTGATCTGAGTTTATTCACTCGTTTGATGTAACATTAAGCGCTCTATCCTCATCTTCACGCCGTTCAATGTGACATTAAGCGCTTCATCCAATTTTGTGAAGTCGTTCGATGTCACATTAGGCGCTTCATCCTATTTTCCACACTGCCGTTGTCTCTTCAGCTTTCGCGCCATTTTAGAATCATTAACTCCCCGCCGTTTCCCTTCCCTTTCTCTCTCCCATTTTCCCTATTTTCCCACGTCCCCATTGAAACCCCTTCAACTTCCAAACTCCTCTTCCTTGCAAATCCCTTCAACTTCCTCCATCCTCCTTAAATTTCCCCTGCCCTCATCATTCCTCCTCACCTTCCTGATCATCCTTCTCTCAAACTCAAATCCTTAGCATTCTAAAATGGCCTCCGCTGGTTCCTCACAAAATGTCCCCACCGGTCACCGGAGGAAGAGACCTGCCGGAATTAGAGAACCCTCTGAACTGAAAGAAATTCGAAAATCTCTCACAAAGGAAAACTTCCCATGGATGAAACGCAAACTAGATTCTGATGTTACAAAATCTCCTCATCACACGGCCATGGGAATTCATCTCTCTCTCTACTCTCACTTGCTTTATGAAGAATGGAAAGGCAAAAACAGACCAGTGGCTCCGTAAAATTGGTTCAGATCAATGATTTTACCGCTTCCCACAATGCAAACCAGGTTATTGCTCTTCTTGAAAAACAAGGATGGACTCATATGTGGCTTAGGTTAGACATGAAATCCTACTCTAAAACTCTTACACGCAAATTTTATGCCAACATGTGGATTACCCCTGCTTCTGAAAACTCCTCTTTCTTCTTAAACACCGTCATAAATGGTACTCCTCTTAGTTTTTCAATTCAGGAAATCTGTACCATTTTAGGAGTTAGAAATGAAGGCCTAAGTGATTTTTCTGTGTTCGATTGGAGCGATCGATATGGCATCAGTGAGCAAGATGTCAAATTCCACCTTCAATACTTTCCTACCAAAAAGACTCAAAACATGCCTTTAGTAAATCGAATTTTACTTGCTGTCGTTACTTACTGTGTGAACGGGAAAGCAACTAGAAATCCGAGTAATATGGATTTCTATGTTACCTACCGCATTCTGCAAGAGACAGTTAAATTTTGGTTGGATTCTTGTTGAGGTTATGATGGCTGCGCTTAGGAAAGGCTCTAAAGCTTTGCCCTTCGCAAACATCATAACCATGCTGATTAAATCTAAAGGCATTGAAATTTCTGACGAATCCCTCACGGACGTTGCCAACACTGACTACTACGATAATTCAAATATCGCTCAAGCCGTTGATTCTCAACGCCGAAAAAGTACTCTTGTTCCCGACCTTGCTGATGAAGTTGACGAAGGTCCTCAAGACGGTGATGGGACCAGTACCAATGCTGAGCTGATTGCACGCATCCAGTCTCTGGAACAGTCTGTTCAGCACCTTCAGCTTAGAGATGCGCATCATGAATATCGATTTGGCATTCTTAAAGCAGCTCTTCTCCGAGAAATGCCATGGGCCTCTTTTCCCCCTGATTTTGATGATTTAGGGGGAGAATCGGCTGCTGCTACTGCTGGAGATACAGGAACTGGTGTTGGTGGTGTTGGTGGAGTCGAACATGCTGGTGGAAGTGGCCAACAAATGGGTGGCTTTGCAGAGTATGCATCAAGTCGTTTCAGTTTTGGTGATTTGCAGCATCCTGGCGGAAGTGGTGCTGGCTCTGGCGGTGGAATGTAGTTGGTTCTTGTTTTTGTTTTTCTCTGTTTTTTGCAAACCGTTTATCTTGTGATGACTAGAAACTTTTCTTTCCTTTTGATGTCGTTTGAAATATTTCTCTTCTTTGGTTAGCTTGTTAATAATAATGTTTCTCTTGTGTCAATTTATTTTGAGTCATATGGTTCTCTTCTTGAGAAGTAATTATGCACTTTGTGAGGGGGGAGCATATGTTAAGGGTGAGTAGATTAAAATAACGCATGTTGTGAAATCATCAAAAAGAGGGAGAATGTTAGAATATGATTTGGTTTTGATGATTTGCACAAGGTTGGCACCAGAAATTTTAGATTAGGCGCTTCAAGTTGTATGTTTGAAGTCAGTGCACTTCGAACACTCACTTCAGGCGCTTAATGTACCTTGGTGAAGTCCAGTACACTTCGAACGCCTGCATTAGGCGCTTTATGTGAAGTGTCTGGATGTGCGTACACTTCGAACGCCTAAATCAGGCGCTTCATGTGAAGTGTATGAAAGTCAGGACACTTCGAACGCTTACATCAAGCGCTTCATGTGCCCTGATGAAATGTGCGAACACTTCGAACGCTACATTAGGCGCTTCAAGTGTTTCACCAAGTCAAAAGTACTTTTCTCTGAATGGACACGCTTTCCCAAGATCTCTTTCTGAGAAAATGTCAGTTTTAGTTCGAACAAGCATGAAGTGCTACATGAGGCGCTTCATGTAACTTCGAATGCATTCAGTTGCCAACATAAGGCGCTTAATGCGACTTTGAAAGCCAGTTCTTTTTCATATTAAGCGCTCCATGTTACATTGAACGCCTGTTCTTTAGACAGTTTAGGCGCTTCATGTGACCAACGGTACAAATGTCTTTGTGCTTCATTTTCTAACCAGTTGACTCTTTGTACCCTCTTCTTTTAGTGTTATTTTCGCAGGTCTTCTCTCACACCCAGAGTTGCCAGTTTTCCATTCTTGGCCATGGTTCTGGATCTTCTTCAAAATGGTTGCTACATGCCAAGAAAAGTTCTCCAAGAATGCAGATGTACCATCACAAGCTGCCAAATCCCATTATTGGCTGTGCAGAAGCTTTCAAACGGGAAGAATTTTGAAGGCTGATTAAAAAGAAGGGTTTTCTCCATTTTCTTCCCCAACTTTCTACATTGCAAGCTCTCAAATTCTCTCAAGCTCAAGCTCTCAAAATACTTGTAATCTTTGTATACTTTTACTTTATTGTTGAGAGTGATTATTGTAAGAAGAAGAAGAGTCTTCTTCTTGGTGAGATTATTTTGTGAGAGATTGGGTAGATTGTTGGTCAAGGAGCAAGGGTGCTTCTTGTTTGAGTTTTCTAGACTTTGAAGGGTTAGTTGATAGTGTGTGGTGCACTATTTTCCCTACAAGATTTCTTTGAGGGCAAAGAAGATCTTTGGAGGCTAAACTTCAAAGGGTTAGAATTCTTGGTTGTGGTCTAGGCAAGGTGCCTAGTTTTTGTATTTTCTGGATTTTGTTTTTGATTGTTGTTTCCCCTAAAAGAAATAACAATCCCCATTTCAAAATCCTTCTTGTGAAACATCAAGAAGGTAGAGGAGTAGAGTCATTTGACTTGAACCTCTATACATACTTGTGTTCTTTACTTTCTTTCAAGTCTTTATTCATTCTAATGAACACACTCAAGTATTGGTTGCTCTTTAAAACGAAAAATAGCCATAAAATATCCATACTTGGTGAACACACTATTCAACCCCCCCTTCTAGTGTGTTCTAAGGGACCTAACAAAAAATGGGAAAACCTTTGCCAAAGGATTGCGACTTTGGATATGCATTAAAAAAAAAAAGAAGAAGAAGAATTTACATGATTATGGTTTGTGTGAATATGTGCACTGGATATTGTAACCTGTCTGCATATATCTAAAAAGCATATATTTTCGTCCCAGTGGTAATCGAGTTAGAAAATTGCTCAAACAAAAAGCATATATTTTCTTATTCTTCGTCCGGTTCTTAATCCGGAATGTGAATGCGTTTATCACTCGTTTTATATTTTGTTAAGCATAAGAAAATTTTTAGAGTTGCTGTTGGATATAACTGTATGCCGACTAGAAGAGAAAAAAAAAAGGAATTTTCCTACTGGAAAACTTGAAATTCTTTTAAGATGAAGACATTTTAGAGACTACTAATAAATTTGATTAAAAGGAGCGGATAAGAACATTTAGAGGCCAATATAGCCGTTACCTTCTTTGGAGGCAGTGAGTATAAAAGTTAACGAATATGTAAGGCTATAACGGGTTTTCCTCTTTTCTATCCACCTTCATTGGGTGTACATGGTCTGGTCCGATTGGTTTTGGACATATTATAACCAAACCACTAGTAACGGTTTGAAAATGGCTAAACGGAAACTGGATCGAAAACGATAACAAACTATTTGATCGGTCTGGTTTGGTTTGGTTTGTTTCGGCTTTTTTGGTTTATGTAATTAACTACAATTTAGAACAATAAAAATCTAAAATTACAACCCAACCAAATAAATTACAACCCAAGTATCTAAGTAAATAAATTAAACCAAGTAGATGTCTAAATAAATTAAACTCAAGTATGTATATAAAAATAATAACTAATGTATATTATATTAAACCAGTCCGGTCCGTTAAATTTTTAGAACCGAAACCAAAATAATCTAGTCTTTACCTGTAAACTGTTAAACTGTGGTTCATTAAACATTTTGGATCAGTTCGGTTCGATCATTTGGTCTGGTTTCTAAAATTTTTGTACAGCCCTAACCTGTTAGGTCCGAAATACACTCTAGAGGGGGGGTAAATAGGGTGTTTGACAGTTTTGCAGAATTTTTCTTGTTTGATTCAACTCAAAAGAAATTCAAAATCAAAGCAAGAATGGGAGATGAGAGGCAATGAATGTGTACACCGGATATAGAGTGGTTCGAATCGTAAATGATTCTACTCCACTAACACTTTGTTGCCAAAGTGGATTTTCAACAGCTACTCTTCTTATTAAAGCAATAAACACTTACACTAACACCTTAGTGTAAGCAACAACAACAGCAACTTCTTGCCAAAACACACTTGTGCAACTACAGCAACTACAGCTTTAGCAAGAGCAACTTCTTGCTACCTCACAACTTCAACAAAGTTCCCTCAAGAACTTTCTCACAGTGGGTTGGAGGAATATAGTAAGGTTCACACTTTATCACTAGTCTAAGCACAAGCAAGAGATCAAATATTTATGGTTCTTCTTGTGCTAGACTCTCTATCTCTCAATATACAACAATGAAGAGCAAAGAAAAGCTTAACAAGCTTTAAGCAAATTTGCAAATATGAGAGAACTATACAACAATGAATAATGAAGCTAGATGATGTTGAAAGTGTGTAATTGCCTCATCCAAGCCTCTTCCTTTTATAGATGAAGTTGTCCACGTTTTTGAAGCTCCACCAAGTCTTCACAAGGTATCTAAATGTCAAGATAATGTTCAAATAGTCTTGAGCCACCCTATGTAGTGATTCGATCCTCAATAGCCAACCTAGGGTTGCTTAGACATGGATACAATAGTCAAGGAAGTATGTAATATGTTGGGTTAAAGTCCACAAGAAATTTGAGCAAGATTGGAAAGAGAAAATACCATGAATCTCCCTTGGATTTTGTTCCAACGTTCAGAAAATTTTGAATTATGGGGGACATCGATCGAGCGAAGTGCCTGGGAGAGAGATCGATGTCCTCCAGAAATTTTGCAGTTTTTGAAATTGCTTGACATCGATCGATGGAAGTCCCCCTGGGAGAGACTGATGTCACTTCGATCGATCGATGTCCCCTGGACTGAGAGATCGATGTTGGACAGAAACCTTTTTGACTGACATCGATCGATCGAAGTCTCCCTGAGGAGAGACTGAAGTCACATCGATCGATCGATGTCCCTGGGTTGAGAGATCGATGTTGGACAGAAACCTTTCTGACTGACATCGATCGATCGAAGTCAGATGCTGAAGTGACATCGATCGATCGATGTCCCCAGACTGAGAGATCGATGTTGGACAGTGAGTTCCAATCTCAACCATTTTTGACATAGTGTAATTTTCTCATCTTGCATCAAGTCTCAAACATTAATTTAACTTATTTAAAACATCTTTTCATCATCAAAACAATTTATAATTTAACATAACCTTCCTTGCTTAGGTACTTCTTATGTTTTTTTTTTATCATTCTCCGTGTTTCAAAGATAATGACACTAATTATTTGAGCCGAAACAAGAACACTAGTCCAGTTGATGTTATATTTAATATGAATGTTTCTCAACTGGATAATTTATGTATTTAATTTTAGACTATATTTACCTAGAAAATCATTTACTAAATTGGCTCCGCTTCTTACATTATGAACTACCAGTTGATTGGCACAGCTTGACGTAATTTTCATTATAGGTCAGCGAAAAACAACCTCGGCATTATGGGTCATCGAAAAATAACCTTGACGTTTCTAACACATGAGTATGGTTGCATACGTCTGACCCCTCATGTCTTACTATAGACGTCTCTAAAACAATGTGGTAATGTTATTGTTGTATTTGACTTTCTTAGGGAAAACAATCATTTGACGTTCTCCTATTATAACGATCTTCTGCTCACATGTAAAGCATCTGCTTGTATTCATTTGTTAACTCGACTTTTTTTTTTTTAATCACCAAAAACGTTTGCAATATCTGAAATATAGGACAAGACACAATGGAAATTGGTCCCCGAAGCTCATATGATGCTTAGTCCAACGACAGAATTCAAAGAACGAAAGCTTAATGGAAAGAGAAGTAGTTTTCATATTTTTCATTTAGAGAGGGAAAAAAAAGCCTAATGGAAAGATTATTAAATAGAGTAATGTAGAGTTAGATGGTACTTTTTAGTATAAGACCATCTATATATATAGATGCGCAAGGGTCGTCCTATCATATTATGTGGAGACAATGTTAACTTCCATTAACACAGTAATGAAATACTCTTTTTTATATAAAAAAAAAAACATATTGTCACAGTTCATTTTTAAATATAGTCTAAATTACAATAATATTCTTAAGATGGAAAGAATATACAATAAAACATGTCTCATCTAAAAAAGGAGTCATGTATCATGCAGGAATCATGCAATCATGAATTCTTATTTATCTAAAAGATCAAAATTTATACTTTATAAGACATGACTCAAATACTTGCCAATTACACAGAAGTCATGATTTGGTCAAAAGATAAATTTTGATCTTCTATATAAATAAACATTCATGATTGCATGATTCTAGATAATTTCTTCTAGATTATGCAATCATGATTTCTTATTTATTTAAAAGATCAAATTTATTCTTTAACTAAATTATGAGCTCTGTCTTATCGGCAAATATCCGAGTCGAGATGAGCCTTATCGGCCTTTCATGACCATTGAGGCGTCTTGAAGATACTATGTTAGGAATTTTCCAATTCTACCCTCGGAATTTCTTACTCAACGTCTGAAGAGGTTTTCTAAAAGGACCTTTTAGAAAGACCCTAGGAAGTAACCTTTGAAAAAAAAGTGTTTCAGGTAATATAACCACATGAGGAAATATCACTATAGGCAAAATATGATATCTTTTAGGAGGACCTTTTAGGTTTATACTTATCAATGTTAATTTTTAGGACCAAATATACGGTAGGCTATCAGACTATTTTCATGAGAATGTTTTTCTTACTAAAATTATTTTGTAACGGCATGCAATCTAGACCAAGTCTTCGCTCTGATGGTCTGATACGATGGAGGAACAAGTTGAGTCCTACGCAGAAGAGGGCAGCGCTTGAGAGACGGAGACAGCACGCTGTCATAACAAAGATTCAGTGCTGCCAGTTGACTTATAGAAGCTCCAGCCTCTATCGTTTGAGGAATTGACATGTAAACTCCATCGAGGCATGGCTCTGGTGTTTAATTTTCTTGTAGTTTCATTACTTCCATTCTTACTTAGGCTGACTCATTAATTCACTTGTAGTCTAGGACCACTCAAGTGGAGTTTAAGAATAGAGCTAAAGTCCTGAGCGAGCTTCTAGAGGAGGAGATTAAACGCATCACTTTTGCCAGGGCCGCTAAGGAGAAAGCACATCAAGTTGCGAAGCTCGAGGCCAAGCTGGAGAAGGTAAAACAAGAGAAAGAGCATGCTAAAGTCGTCCTAAAGACCTCTTCCACTGTAGTGACAACCTAAAGAGCTAATCTGTTGAGCTGGGCTGACCCTAAGAGAGGCATAGTCAGCCAACGAAGCCCTGAATGAGCATTTGGATGAGGCTGACAAGTGCAAAGTTGAAGTGGAATGCGAACTAGCCAAGTTGAAGGACCAAGCTATGATGTTTCCGCAATGGCTATCAAATGCTAAGGATCATGCCGTAGCTGAATTAAGAAATCCACCTTCTTGACAAAGAACTGGCGCTTCTTCAGAGCTATGCCATAGAGATGGAACAGACAGAGGCTATTAATCTATGTGCCACGGTAGACTCTTCGCTAAACAATGACGACCCTTGCGTTGCCGAGCTATACAACCCGATCGCGGAAGAATAATTCGACGAACGGTATAGGCTTTTCGCGAGTGCGTCGAGCTTAGGAAGGATCTAGTGAAGCATAGATACTTGTAGTAGCTCTTGATGTAATCATGTTCATTTTCATTGGGAATGAAAAAACTTTTGTTCAACAGTTTTGTCTATTTTTGTGTGAGCTTTTTTTGCTTGATTATTTTCGCACCACCTTGTTAATTGGAATAAGCAAAGTAATTACCTCTTCCTCAAAATACAATAGATCTGTCTTCCTGAACTTCTACCAGTTCTACACTAGTTGTCTTGATATGTGATTTACTAGGTGTGGACAAATGTATGAAATTATTAGGGTCACAGGTCATAATATATGTGGTTCCACAGGAAAAAAATTCATTCGTTGGATTTAACCAGATTTTTCAGGATCATAGACCGAGTTTGATGGGCTTTGGATAAATCCTTTCTTTTTCAAATTTTGGCGGGGTATCTGTAAAATCATTGGAATTCTGTGTCAAATTCGCAAAATGTAATTTTTATGGGGGTGAATATGTAAATTCAATGATTGCTAGGGGTGAATATGTAACTATAGAAACATCAACGGCTGAATTTATAGTTCTCAAAACTTTTGGTGTCAAAACTGAAGAACATATAATTGGAGAGTTGTAATTTAAAATTCCAACCATAACACCTCTCACTTTATTTTCATTCTCCACTGCTGCTTCCTTCTTTGCGTCGAAACTATCCCATGCTTCTGTTCAGCTGTGAGTTTCTCCCCCTGCCTTTTCGTCGTCTCGGTGCCGCTTGGGGTAGCCGTTTCTTGTGCTGGCACCAGAGATTGTGCCCGCAGTGGTGGCGGGCAACCCGATGCCACGCGAT
Organism: Eustoma russellianum; assembly: GCA_036186865.1. Classification (NCBI taxonomy): domain Eukaryota; kingdom Viridiplantae; phylum Streptophyta; class Magnoliopsida; order Gentianales; family Gentianaceae; genus Eustoma; species Eustoma russellianum. The sequence continues at coordinate 5,784,911 of AP025063.1, forward strand.
GCTTCTCTTGTTCTTCAGAATTCGGTAGTTGTCTTCCTTTTTTCCACCTCGTGATGGCTTCTGTGAGCCAAGTGGTCCGGGCGCCACATGTGTCCTTTTGGTTTTCCTTTATAGTTTCAATCTGAGACCATCTCCGATGGTGCTTCTATATCGGCTGACAGGACTCTTTGTAGGTTGTTTTATGGGGTTTTCGGCTGATTGATTTCAATTCCGTTGGTCATTGGTTGTTTTGCTGGGTCTATTTGGCCAGACAGGTTGTGTATCTTGTCGGACGAGTTTGGTTTTTGGCTTTGTGTTTTGCCAGACTATTTGGCTATGTTTTCTAGATGAATTTCTGGTGACTAGGCCTAGGGAGGTAATTGAAACAGTGATGTCTTTGTTCTGAGTCCCAAAGTCAATACCACCTTATAAATAAAAGTCGTATTTTTTTGATTTTTTAAAGACGAATACATCTCTTATTTATAGTACAAAACATTTTCTTATCTTTGGAACGTAATTACAATTCATTCATCTAAGATTTTGATAGGGGCGGCACGATGGGGAAAGTTACAACTTCACAAGAGCAACAAATTTTGCGGCAAAGTCGTATTTTATTGATTTTTCAAAGACGAATACATCTCTTATTTATAGTACAAACTGTTAGATTTAATTTAATAAATCTTTGAATAGGTTTGTTTAATCGAATCAATGGACAAAATAACAAAATGCGGAAAATATACCTTGCTCCATTGCTGTTGTTAATCTGAACACGTACGCTGCAACTGCTCCGGCTGATGAAGAATCTGACGTGATCCAAGGATTCACGACCTCCCACCAATTGCTGATACACCCCTTGACTGGTTTCAACAATTCACTGCTTTACCCGATTGAGAGGCTAAGCAGTGTGAGCTTTATAGAAAACTTGACACACCTTCCCTCTAATATACTGTAACGGCGCTATACTGTATGCGTCTGTTTTGATCTGATGATCTGAGGAGGTGAAGCCTCTTCCTTTATATAGAGGGGATAGAAAGATCTGATAAGCTAGAATTTAAATTTAAACTTAAACTTAAATTCAAAATTAAATCTGAATTCAAATTTAAATCTGAATTTAAAACCCAACCTTATCTTCCTTAACATTTAATTATTGTGCCAATAATTATCTACTAGCCACTCGTGGGTTGTCGCCCCTCGGGGACCAGATGTCATAACTTTATGGTCGTTGCACTTTGAGCCCATCCATCGCGGTCTCTGACCATATGACTGTCTATATATTCGGGGTTTCCATTTAGACCACACTATACATCCACGAGTATACCCGATGATCACTTAACGTGTGGATGTTTTACGTAATAATTAATATTATTACGTGACATATGTGACATATAATATTATCATACATAACATCCACCTTATGATTAATTCGTATAAACTTTATCAACGTCCTGCGCATCACACGTATCTCGAATTAATCCCAACAATCTCCCACTTGATCTATGCATGTATCTTAAAGATTATGTGTCACTCTTTTTGAGCTCATATACCGTATGTCCTTTAGTGTGTCTTTCTTTATCCGGTCCATCATCAAATGTTAGCAAAAGACTTAAGCCGCACGCTGCCACATTGAATTAGTGACTTGTCCCTCTTAAATCATGATGCTAATATTCTACTGAATGACATGGATACTGAAATGGATATGTTGTAGCGCCCCGACCCGGACAGCGGAATCCGAACCGGTGCACCCGTCGTAGCTTACTGAGAAGACTACAAGACGTCTCATCTCTCGTGTACACATCATCAGTGACGTACGAAAGTAAAAGCGGAAACATGTATCTCACGAATATCAACCGTCAACTCGTACATCAAGAATACTAAAATCCCAACAAACTAGTCATGATGTTCACCAACTCAAATCTTCAAACAAATGAAATAACTGAAATAAACAACATCTGTCTCGACTATTCGCCATTAGGCACTCTAAGCATCCCACTCAGCCCACTCGCCGTCGTCTTCAATGAAAATCATGTCATAGCTAGGCTCATCTGCACAATAAGAGTAGTACCCTTAGCGAAAACGCTAGCAAGTAACCCACTTATAAGACATACGGGATCAACACATGGCAAGACATGAGTAATAGATAACTTGAGGGAATTGAGGGGCACATGTCTTGTAAACTTCCAAATATAAAATTTAAATAACGCAGGAAAGCAAGTACGACAAGTTGCTCACATTTAACAATTCATAGGCACTCAAGTATCACACACGTTCGTAACACATTGACTCTCGTGATGCATGTCAAGATATGCACTACACTACTCATTCACTTATGCATGAACACTTTCTCTTTTAAAACAATGCAATGCATGACATAATGCCCGGTCACTTCATATAACTTTATACCCTGTAACGTGCTCCGGCTTATATTTCCATCCCGGTTTACTTTACAGCCAACTTTATACCCTGTAATGCACCTCGGTTTATATTTCCATCCCGAGTAGCATTACAGACAACTTTATACCCTGTAACGCGCCCCGGCTTATATTTCCATCCCGGTTTACGTTACAGCCTTTTTGTGCCCTACAATGCGCCCCGGCTTAAATTTCCATCCCGGTTTACATTGTAGGTCACCTTCGCAAATCTGTGTCGAAGCACCTTTCTTTTCAAATCGATATGCAATGCACGTGCCATGATGCAAGACTCCTCATATCATTCTCATTCCTCACTCTCGTATACAATTCATATTCATATAAGTCATTCATGTACACATGCGCAAGTACAAACACACACGAGTTTTCGCAAACTTACACGTCATCCCTTAGGCTTCGACTATCGCGTCAACACTTAGTCATGATACTAAGATCCAGAACCTAAGACAAATATCCCTAACCATTCCTCGTTGAACTCTCAAACACCTCGTACCTTCATCTCCTAACCCGCCTAAGTCCTTCCCGTTGAAACTCGATTCGAGAACCCATCGAAGTCACCGACATTGGTTCACCATCCTAGGTCATGTTCCCAAGGCTTAAACTACCCTTAATCAGGTCGTAAGTAGTCTCTAAAGTCACACAAAGGTTCCCCGAACGTCCCCCTTTCTTCCTCTATTTTCCACAAAATTTCTGGACTTCATCCCCTATACATCGATCGATCGATGTCCAACTGGGGACATCGATCTCTCACTTGGATCGATCGATGTCCAACTGGAGACATCGATCTCTCAACTTCGATCGATCGATGTCCAACTGGGGACATCGATCTCTCAGCCTGATCCTACATCGATCGATCGATGTCCTTCTGGGGACATCGATCTCTCAGCAACCTATACATCGATCGATCGATGTCCTTCTGGGGACATCGATCTCTGACATCGATCGATCGATGTCTGCGTCTTCCAAATTTTACTCTGCGTTTTCTGTAACCATTGCAGAACCAATGCACCCACATATCCAAACTTCATCCCACTTCAATCCAAGCCTAATCCCTACTATAATCACATGCTTAAACTGCAGATTCAAACGCTACGCACATAACAACAATGATTCAAGCCTAAAACGCAATTACCCCGACTTTATCAAACCAAAAATCTCATCTTTTCCTCAAACTCTCACACAAGCATGCCATCACGCCAAGGAGGGATGCAGGGGTAGGGACTTGCAGGATTTCACGCAATCGACAACATCAATAAACACCTTTTCATATACATTGGCCAATTCTTGAAATCAAAACACATAAATCATAAACAAATAATCACAAACAAAAACTACTGCATGGTGATCCAATTTCATAGCAAAATAGGCCGTTTTTTCTTTCACAAATCGTAAGAACTTATAAACAGATTACTTGCCTTTGATTACTCGAAGACGGATTGAGAAACGAATGAACTACGGATTGGTTCCTGAGATCCTTCCTCCTAGGGCTGCAAGGTGGAACGTCTATGGAGAGGAAGACTGCGTCAGTTTTCTCTGCGTAATGAGGAAACTGACGTTGGTCAGGTTTATATATGGCCAGGGTAAAGTTTGGTGTTTCTAAATTATATCTTATTTTCCTATTTATCTTAAAGGATAAATCCTAATATTTAATTCTAAAAATTAAATACAAATTAATTTCTAATATTTATCCCTTCATTTAATTATCATTAATCCTATCATTTAATTCGTATTTAGTTATGGTTGACCGTCATTAATTCCCGTTGACTATCATTAACCTCCGTTTAATTCCTTCTTGGCCTTTTGATTAACCTACGGAGGGTGTGGGGCATAACATTCCACCCCCCTTACAAAAAGTTTCGTCCTCGAAACTGACGCACCTTATTGGAAGAGATGTGGATATAGCTCCTTCATTTGATCCTCAAGCTCCCACGTGGCTTCGCGCTCCGTATGGTTACTCCACTGAACTTTAACATACGGAATGACGCGTCGGCGTAGGACCTGATCTTTCCTATCCACAATCTTGATTGGATGTTCTTCGTAGGTGACATCTTCTTTAACATCCAAGGGTTGGGCTTCAAGGACATGGCTTGGATCCGATACGTATTTCCGTAGTTGAGACACGTGGAATACGTTATGGACTTGGGATAAACTCGGAGGTAAAGCTAGTCGGTATGCTCTTTCACCGACTTTACCAAGAACTTCGTAAGGGCCAATATATCTAGGGCTCAGCTTGCCCTTCACTCCAAATCTAGCAACTCCCTTGGTTGGTGAAACTCGTAGGTAAACCTTGTCACCCTCCTCAAACTCCAACGGACGTCTCTTGGTGTCGGCCCAACTTTTACTGCGATCTTGAGCCACCTTGAGTTTCTCTCTTATCACCTTAACCTTTTCCACCGTTTGCTCAACCAACTCTGGTGCTGTGATTGTCTTTTCCCCAACTTCGTCCCAACAAACCGGGGATCTGCACTTACGTCCGTATAAGGCTTCAAATGGCGCCATGCCAATTGCACTGTGATAGCTGTTATTATAGGAGAACTCCATTAACTTCAACATGTTATCCTAGTTCCCTTTAAAATCTAAGGCACATGCTCTTAGCATATCTTCCAAGGTTTGGATGGTCCTCTCGGATTGTCCATCCGTTTGCGGGTGGTATGCTGTGCTCATTCTCAACTCTGTACCCATAGCTTTCTGGAATGCCCTCCAGAACTTTGAGGTGAACTTGGGGTCACGGTCCGATACGATGCTGACTGGGACTCCATGTAGGCTTACAATGTTATCCACATAGATATGGGATAACCTTTCATACGAAGTACCATGAGGCATGGCAATAAAATGAGCCGTCTTCGTCAATCTGTCTACAATTACCCAAATCATTTCGTTTCCATTGCGGGTCTTGGGTAGTCCCATTACGAAATCCATCGTCACGTGCTCCCACTTCCATTCCGGAATCTCCAGTGGCTTCATCAAACCACCAGGTCGTTGATGTTCCGCTTTAACTTGTTGGCATATCAAACATCTCTCAACATATGCCGCTATTGACCTTTTCATCCCTATCCACCAATAGTTTCTTTTGAGGTCCTTATACATCTTAGTACTTCCGGGGTGGATACACATTCTTGAGTTATGCGCTTCTCGGAGCAATTCTGTTCGGAGCTCGTCTTTACTTGGCACGCATAACCGATTCTGGAACCATAGACTCCCATCTTCTCGCATCTGGAAATCCTTTACCGGTCCCGTGGATAATTTGTCGCGGATCTCTTTCAGTGTCGGGTCCTCATACTGTGCCTCTTTGATTCGGTTTACCAAGTCTGGGCTGATAGACAAAGCTGTGAGGACATTTGCCACTGAATCCACCAATTCCAGGTCAAACTCTTCAATCTCTCTTTCCAATGGAGACTGTCTTGCGTGGCTAGACTTTCTGCTCAATGCGTCCGCCACTCTGTTGGCTTTGCCCGGATGGTAGTTGATGGTCAAGTCATAGTCCTTGAGTAACTCTAACCATCTCCTTTGCCTCATATTCAATTCCTTCTGTGAGAATAGGTATTTCAAACTCTTATGATCCGTGAACACGGCACATTTCTCCCCATATAGGTAGTGTCTCCAGATCTTAAGAGCGAATACCACAGCCGCGAGCTTCAAGTCATGCGTCGGATAGTTCTGCTCATATGGTTTTAATTGTCTTGACGCGTACGATATGACTCGTTCGTTTTGCATCAAGACACAACCTATAAACAGAGGGTTAGTTTAGGACTTGCATAAGTATATACCATGCATTAATTGTAATGGTGTACATACCTAGTCCTTTCTTGGATGCGTCACTATAGATCACGAAACCGTCGGTGCCGGAAGGTTGTGCCAACACCGGGGCTGTGGTCAACCTCTTCTTAAGCTCAGTAAAGCTCTGCTCGCATTCAGCAGTCCATTCGAACTTAGTCTTCTTCTGAGTAAGTCGACTCAATGGTACTGCTATCGTTGAGAATCCCTCAACAAACTTCCTATAATAGCCTGCCAAGCCTAGGAAGCTTCTGACTTCGGTCACATTTGTGGGTCTTGGCCATTCAGTGATGGCTTCTATCTTCTTAGGGTCTACAGAGATCCCATCTTCAGAAATCACGTGACCAAGGAAGGCTACACTCCTTAGCCAAAATTCACACTTGCTGAATTTGGCATAAAGCCTTTGTTGCCTCAGAATTTGCAACACCACTCTTAAATGTTCAGCATGAGCGTGTTCGTCGGGGGAATAGACTAGGATATCGTCGATGAACACCACCATAAATTGGTCTAACTGTTCTTGGAATACAGTGTTCATCAAGTCCATAAAAGCTGCTGGGGCATTAGTTAGTCCAAATGGCATCACCAGAAATTCGTAATGCCCGTAGCGAGTCCGAAAGGCGGTCTTAGGGACGTCTCCCGCCTTCACAAGCAATTGATGGTATCCTTGACGGAGGTCAATCTTTGAAAACCATCTAGCTCCCTTTAGCTGATCAAATAGATCCTCGATCCTTGGTAGAGGATATTTATTCTTAATGGTGATCTTGTTCAGCTCCCGATAGTCGATGCATAACCTCATGCTGCCATCCTTCTTCTTTACGAATAGAACCGGAGCTCCCCAAGGTGATACACTGGGGCGAATTAACTTCCTGTCCAGCAACTCCTGAAGTTGCCCCTTTAGCTCCTTAAGTTCAGCTGGAGCCATTCTATACGGTGCCTTAGAGATAAGCTCTGCTCCAGGAATCAGGTTGATTTCAAACTCCAATTCCCTTGAGGGCGGTACTCCCGGTAAGTCGTCCGGAAATACGTCCTTAAATTCTTTGATTACCGGAATCTGATCCATAGAGGGAACCTCCTGCTTCGTGTCTAGAGCATACACCATAAATCCCTCTGCTCCTTTCTGTAAAGTCTTGAAGGCCTTAATCGCCGTCATGTATATCTTCTTTGGGGCTTTGGTTATCTTGGTATTCCCTTGCACCGTGACATCATTCATCTCAGGGTCTTTGAGGGTAACTTTCTTGAGTTTACAGTCGATATTGGCATGATTCTTGGTCAGCCAGTCCATGCCCAATATTACGTCGAAGTCCTTCATTGGAATTGGGACTAAGGTCACCGAGAATATCTTTCCATCCAATTCCAAGTCACAATCTTTGTACTGGTGGTGAGAAACCAGTACTTGTTCGCCTGCTGCCTGCACCCTAAATGGGTTCTCAAGCCATTCGGGTAAACAGTCGAGCCCTTTGGCGAATCGCTTAGAGATGAAGGAGTGGCTAGCTCCACTATCAAATAACACGTTGGCAGGTACTTTATTAACTAGGATCACACCTAGACATGAAAGGGTAGAACATAAAGGTCTCATATAAAACATACTTAATCATCAACTTAAAAGACTAAAATCCAACTTAGGCTATTATTATTAAACTTAAGTCGTACCTGTCACGACGTTGGTATCCTCCTGTACCTCAGCGTCAGTCATCGCATGGACTCTCGCATTAGGCCTGCCTCTCTGCTGCTGAGCTGGCCCTGCTGCTGCCTGAGGCTTAGGATTCCATTCTGGGCAGTCCTTGATCCTATGACCTGGCTTCCCACATCTGAAGCACGCACCTGTTATTTTCCAACATTTGCCCACGTGTCTTTTATGGCAATGTGGGCATTCTGTAGGTGCTTGACGATCAGGTTGATTTGGCTGCGGTGCCCTTTGAACTGGCCCCGTTTGTCCCTTCCTGGGAATCTTGACCCAACGTCCGGGTCTACCTCCACTTTGTTCTACCCTCGGCCTCTTGCTCGATTCTTCCCGAGCCTCTCTGTTCTGTGACCGACACATGTCACTCTCCACTCGGTAACATGCATCCAGCATTTCTTCAAAAGTTTTCAGACTCGACCCCGCGATAGCCGTCCGGATGCGGGGATTCAGACCCTCTTCAAACTTCAGCATTTTCATTCGATTGTTTTCCAGTACCATGGGCGTGAATTTGCCCAAGGCATGGAACCTATCTGCGTAGTCAGAGACGGACATCCTTCCCTGTTCGAACTTGTCAAACTGCCTCATTTTCTCCAAAATGGCAGTCTCTGGCACATAATAATCCTTGTAGGCCTTCACAAATTGACTCCACAGGATAGGAGCGGTCATCTTTGGCAGGATGCCGCTCCACCAGGCATTTGCTCGGCCAGTCAGAAATGGCGTGGCCACATCCACCTTCAGATCTTCAGGCACTTGCACAAGCCTGAAGCACTTTTCTACTTCATCAAGCCAGAACCCAGCTACCTCTGGGTCGGTGGTCCCTTCGAAGTTAGGGGCATGCATCTTGCGTATCTCCCCAATATAATATCTGATGCCATGTTGCGGAGGTGGTGGAGGAGGTTGTTGTGGTTGTTGCTGCTGCTGAGCAACCCCTTGCGCTATTACTGTAATAGCGTCGATCAGTGCTTGGGGTACTAGTACTGGAGGTGGTGGTGGTGGGTCATTGTTCCCATTGCCACCATTTCCTTGGTTGTCACGCCTAGGAGGCATTTTCTGCAAGGTCACATTTGTTAGTATCTAGCAGTTTAGACATAAATCAGTGTTTGAGATCCATAATGTGTACAAGGCGGTGTTTACAAACTAAAATAATTAACATTCACTACTTATACGTAATCGCGCTCGTACACTCACCCATCCCAATCAACTTAAATCTAAGATTGCATACCTAGACTTAAAGATCAACTTAAGGTGAAAATCATATCTTAAGACTCTACATGTCATAACCTAGGTCTCCGAGGTAGATCTGAAGCCTAGGCTCTGATACCACCTGTAGCGCCCCGACCCGGACAGCGGAATCCGAACCGGTGCACCCGTCGTAGCTTACTGAGAAGACTACAAGACGTCTCATCTCTCGTGTACACATCATCAGTGACGTACGAAAGTAAAAGCGAAAACATGTATCTCACGAATATCAACCGTCAACTCGTACATCAAGAATACTAAAATCCCAACAAACTAGTCATGATGTTCACCAACTCAAATCTTCAAACAAATGAAATAACTGAAATAAACAACATCTGTCTCGACTATTCGCCATTAGGCACTCTAAGCATCCCACTCAGCCCACTCGCCGTCGTCTTCAATGAAAATCATGTCATAGCTAGGCTCATCTGCACAATAAGAGTAGTACCCTTAGCGAAAACGCTAGCAAGTAACCCACTTATAAGACATACGGGATCAACACATGGCAAGACATGAGTAATAGATAACTTGAGGGAATTGAGGGGCACATGTCTTGTAAACTTCCAAATATAAAATTTAAATAACGCAGGAAAGCAAGTACGACAAGTTGCTCACATTTAACAATTCATAGGCACTCAAGTATCACACACGTTCGTAACACATTGACTCTCGTGATGCATGTCAAGATATGCACTACACTACTCATTCACTTATGCATGAACACTTTCTCTTTTAAAACAATGCAATGCATGACACAATGCCCGGTCACTTCATATAACTTTATACCCTGTAACGTGCCCCGGCTTATATTTCCATCCCGGTTTACGTTACAGCCAACTTTATACCCTGTAATGCACCTCGGCTTATATTTCCATCCCGAGTAGCATTACAGACAACTTTATACCCTGTAACGCGCCCCGGCTTATATTTCCATCCCGGTTTACGTTACAGCCTTTTTGTGCCCTACAATGCGCCCCGGCTTAAATTTCCATCCCGGTTTACATTGTAGGTCACCTTCGCAAATCTGTGCCGAAGCACCTTTCTTTTCAAATCGATATGCAATGCACGTGCCATGATGCAAGACTCCTCATATCATTCTCATTCCTCACTCTCGTATGCAATTCATATTCTTATAAGTCATTCATGTACACATGCGCAAGTACAAACACACACGAGTTTTCGCAAACTTACACGTCATCCCTTAGGCTTCGACTATCGCGTCAACACTTAGTCATGATACTAAGATCCAGAACCTAAGACAAATATCCCTAACCATTCCTCGTTGAACTCTCAAACACCTCGTACCTTCATCTCCTAACCCGCCTAAGTCCTTCCCGTTGAAACTCGATTCGAGAACCCATCGAAGTCACCGACATTGGTTCACCATCCTAGGTCATGTTCCCAAGGCTTAAACTACCCTTAATCAGGTCTTAAGTAGTCTCTAAAGTCACACAAAGGTTCCCCGAACGTCACCCTTTCTTCCTCTATTTTCCACAAAATTTCTGGACTTCATCCCCTATACATCGATCGATCGATGTCCAACTGGGGACATCGATCTCTCACTTCGATCGATCGATGTCCAACTGGGGACATCGATCTCTCAACTTCGATCGATCGATGTCCAACTGGGGACATCGATCTCTCAGCCTGATCCTACATCGATCGATCGATGTCCTTCTGGGGACATCGATCTCTCAGCAACCTATACATCGATCGATCGATGTCCTTCTGGGGACATCGATCTCTGACATCGATCGATCGATGTCTGCGTCTCCCAAATTTTACTCTGCGTTTTCTGTAACCATTGCAGAACCAATGCACCCACATATCCAAACTTCATCCCACTTCAATCCAAGCCTAATCCCTACTATAATCACATGCTTAAACTGCAGATTCAAACGCTACGCACATAACAACAATGATTCAAGCCTAAAACGCAATTACCCCGACTTTATCAAACCAAAAATCTCATCTTTTCCTCAAACTCTCACACAAGCATGCCATCACGCCAAGGAGGGATGCAGGGGTAGGGACTTGCAGGATTTCACGCAATCGACAACATCAATAAACACCTTTTCATATACATTGGCCAATTCTTGAAATCAAAACACATAAATCATAAACAAATAATCACAAACAAAAACTACTGCATGGTGATCCAATTTCATAGCAAAATAGGCCGTTTTTTCTTTCACAAATCGTAAGAACTTATAAACAGATTACTTGCATTTGATTACTCGAAGACGGATTGAGAAACGAATGAACTACGGATTGGTTCCTGAGATCCTTCCTCCTAGGGATGCAAGGTGGAACGTCTATGGAGAGGAAGACTGCGTCAGTTTTCTCTGCGTAATGAGGAAACTGACGTTGGTCAGGTTTATATATGGCCAGGGTAAAGTTTGGTGTTTCTAAATTATATCTTATTTTCCTATTTATCTTAAAGGATAAATCCTAATATTTAATTCTAAAAATTAAATACAAATTAATTTCTAATATTTATCCCTTCATTTAATTATCATTAATCCTATCATTTAATTCGTATTTAGTCATGGTTGACCGTCATTAATTCCCGTTGACTATCATTAACTTCCGTTTAATTCCTTCTTGGCCTTTTGATTAACCTACGGAGGGTGTGGGGCATAACATATGTAGTGTGGAATTAATATGCTAGGTGATCGTACATATTAATTCCAACTTGGCCCTCTTTAGCGAGATCAATAGAATTCAGAATGTATGCCGTAACTGCTTAATGTACATTACTTCTGCAGAAAAACTTTAATATAACCGGAATGTACATTATACTGTATGTTTGAAATATACAACTTTATTGAGCACAAAAAACCTCACAGACTCCCACTAGGATAAAACATCCTCAACTGGACTAAGACCCATACGGCGAACATGCTTGTGAAACACAACCGGTTCCACGGCCTTAGTCAAAGGGTCGGCCACCATAGAGTCTGTACTGATATGCTCAATACTAATCAGACCACTCTGAATTCTTTCTTTAACATCCAGATACTTCATCTCTATATATTTCGCTTTAGATGAACTCCGGTTGTTATTTGAATATAGCACCGCAACATTATTGTCACAGTAAATCCTCATTGGGGACGTGATAGTCTCCAATACCCGCATCTTTGTGACAAAATTGCGAAGCCATATCGCCTGATTGGATGCGTGGAAGTAAGCTACGAATTTCGCCTCCATAGTGGAGGACGCCAATAAGGTCTGTTTCATGCTTTTACATGAGATCGCACCTCCAGTTAGGGTAATAACATAGTCTGAGGTCGATTTCATACTATCATTGCATCTAGCAAAATCGGAATCTGTATATCTAGTGATCTCTAACTTATCAGATCTCCGATACGTCAGTACGTGTTGTTTCGTTTCTTGTAATTATCTCAGCCCCCTCTTTTCTGCGGTTAAGTGATCCTTACCCGGATCAGAGAGGTATCTGTCTAACATTCCCATAATGAATGCCAAGTCTGGTCGTGTACATACTTGGGCATACATTATACTCCCTACTACCGAAGCATAGAGAGTATTCCTCATTTCTGAACGTTCAAACTCTGTCTGGGGACATTGTTTCAGACTAAACTTGTCTCCTCTTGCCACAGGGGTATTAAGTGGTTTACACTTATCCATGTTATACCGCTTCAACACCTTTTTGATGTATGCCTGTTGTGAGAGACCTAAGATACCTTGGGTACGATTCCTCCGTATCTCAAGTTCCAACACATATGAGGCTTCACCAAGGTCTTTCATCTCGAAATGCTTTCTCAGAAAGGCTTTGGTGTCGCTCAACATATTTACATCGTTTGTTGCAAGCAGTATATCATCTACATACAAGATCATGAATATGAACTTGCTCCCACTGAACTTGTGATACACGCATTCGTCAATTTGGTTTGCCTCAAAACCGAAGGAGACAACTACTTTGGCAAATTTGAAGTACCACTGTCGAGACGCTTGCTTGAGCCCATAGATGGATTTCTTTAGTCGACAAACCATGCCTTTTGGATCTACCACCTCGAATTGAGGCGGTTGAACCATGTAAATGGTTTCGTCGAGTTCTCCGTTTAGAAACGCAGTCTTAACATCCATCTGATGTAGCTCAAGATCTAAGTGTGCCACTAAAGCCATGATTATCCGGAAGGAATCCTTCGTGGATACTGGAGAGAAGGTTTCCGTATAGTCTATGTCCTCCTTTTGGGTAAACCCTTTAGCAACAAGTCGAGCCTTATATCGTTCTACGTTGCCTTTTAAATCCCGTTTGGTTTTAAATATCCATTTGCAACCAACGGATTTCGAACCTTTAGGCAACAAGACGACATCCCAAACCTTGTTGTCGTGCATAGAATTTATTTCTTCTTCCATGGCTTTTATCCACTTTTCTGAATTTCGATATTGCAATGCTTGTTGGACGTTTTCAGGGTCATCGTCCAACATACCAATATCGAATTCGTGTTCTTGGAGATACACCACATAGTCGCTAGGTATAGGGTTTCTCCGTTTACGAGTGGATCTCCTTAGGGGCACTTGTTCTTGGGATACTGTAGGTTCCTGAACTACATCAGCCGGCAATTCATCGGGTTCTTCAGTAACTTCTTCAGGAACGTGAACTTGTTCCCGTGGAGTGTCACTACTGGGATGAGGTACCTCAGGTGCAGGTATCGCTGATGCTATCTCCCCAAAAGATGGTTCGATTCGCATTTCTGTCGCATCTGAGTGTGCCTCATCTAACTCGATGATCTGCTGATGTAAATTATTCCCCCCAGAACCAAAGTATCCTCAAAGAACTTTACCGAATATGTCTCGAAAAAACTTTACTTGTGGGATCGTAGAATTTATACCCTCGTGACCTTTCCGAGTAACCAACGAAATAGCAACTAACTGTTTTGGTGTCCAGCTTTCTTTCATATGGTCTGTAAGGCTTCGCCTCTGCTGGACAGCCCCAAACCCTTATGTGGTTAAGGCTAGGCTTACGCTTAGTCTATAACTCATAAGGGGTCCTTATCGTTGCTTTAGTTGGTACTCGGTTGAGGATGTAAGATGCGGCTTTAATTGCTTCTCCCCAAAGGAATAATGGTAGCGTAGTTTGACTCATCATACTACGCACCATGTCCATAAGTGTACGGTTTCGGATTTCAACTACACCATTCATGCTTGGTGACCCAGGCATGGTGTACTGAGGGATGATTCCGTTTTCCTCTAGCTATTTAGCAAATGGTCCTGGACACTGTTCTCCTGATCCATCATATCGACCGTAGTATTCACCCCCACGGTCCGATCTGACGGCTTTAATCCTTTTGTTGAGCTGTAACTCAACTTCAGCTTTAAAGGATTTGAACATGTCTATTGCTTGCGTTTTTTCCTTAATCAAGAATATGTAGCTATATCGTGAATAGTCGTCAATAAATGTGATAAAATTAGAGTGGCCATTTCGAATAACCAGATGAAATGGGCCACTAATATCGTTATGAATCAACTCTAATGGATTATTTGCACGATTTGATTCATATCTTCAGACTTTAGTTTGTTTTCCTTTAGCACAAAATACACACGACTCTAGGTCGATTAAGTATAAAGGATTGAGAATTTCTGTTTTGACAAGACGTTCTAATCAGTTTTTGGACACGTGTCCTAAACGTCGATGCCAAAGTGATCCTGAATTCTCATGAGTTAATTTTGATTTAACGTTTCGCGTTACAACATGCAAGGTTTCCTGATTTGAAGCAACATTTATTGAATAAAGTTTATCAATTTTGGACATTATACCGTGACCAATCAATCTAGAAGCATGATAAAGTTGGAAATTTCCATTTCCAAAATAACCGTAATATCCACTTTTATCCAATCGATAAAACGAAATAAGATTTCGTATAAACGATGGTACTACAAAAGTGTCATGCAAATCTAGATAGAAACCGGATGTCAACAGCAATCTGAAATGCCCGATAGCTTCAACCTTTATGCCGCTGCCATTTCCCCAATAGACGTATCTTTCATCGTCTCTTGGTTTTCTATGGCTTAGGCAACCTTGCATAGTCACAGATAGGTGAGTCGTGGCTCCCGTATCGACCCACCAAGTGGCTATATCTGAAACAAAATTAACTTCAGAACAAACTAAGAATGTACCCTTTTTCTTGAGACAAGATATATAACCGGTACAATTCTTCCTTAAATGTCCTTCCTTAATGCAAAAGAAACAAGTCATGCTTTTGGGTGTGTCAGTAGTAGGCACGCCCTTTTCCTTTTGACTTGCCGTTTGCACAGTAACCATTTCCGCAGCTTTGCGTTTCATACCACCGAACTTGGTGGCAACATCATTCATAACTTTATACACCCATATGCTGTCGATTCCACGGTACTGTTTCGAGCAAAGTTTCTTTAAGAGATTGTCTGCCTCGGCTTTCTCATTCTTTACATATCTTTGCTCGAGATCGGCTAAAAATTCTTTAGCCGTCGTGGACTCAGAAACGTGTCCCCTGAAACATTTGGGGATAGTCTTTTGCATGATCATAAGACACATGCGATTTGATCGTAGCCAGCGTGCCATGTGAGATTTTTCCTCACTGGTACTTTCGTCTGTCAGCACAGCTGGACGATCTATCTGTAACGCATTGTCTAGATCAGCAATCCCTAGAAAGATCTCAAATTGACCTTTCCATTGCTTATAGTTTGAACCGTTCATTGTAGGAATATCCTTAATGTTAGACATTATTGCTGAAAAGCAAACAAGAAACGGACTTAAATACACAACATGTGTAATCTTTAAACTGCATAAAAAACAAATATTAAAATAGAACCCCGATTCCGTCTACCAATTGTCTTCCAATATTGGGGCTCTTTGGAGTCATCCCAATACCTTTCAACAATTGCGTGTAGTGGTCAATATGACGGCTCTCCAAGCACGGGTTAACCACCTTTCTTTGGGCCGATGAGTTAACCTATGCATTTAAAGCTTCGCCGCCGGCCCTATTTGGGTCCACTACCATGCTCATATGTGTTTTCGACAATCACACCTTCTTTTGGGCCGGTCAATGATTGCCTCCAACACATACATGCCCTTCACGATCATAATAAATATAGTGGCGATGATATGATTGCCGCACTTTAAGGGGATCATATTAAAGCCCTACATTTGCTAAGTCGCGTAACTTTATGGTTCTAAATGATCCGCAGTTTACTGACTGACCCTTTTGCACGTACCGTGCATACTCAACACCAACATCCGTTTTGTTTTACTTAAACCAATTTAAACCAGCTTGATTCCCTTTACGGCTCAAATAAGAACCACCTTGAACCAAGCTCGGTTCTCCTTACAGTTTAAGAAAACAATATCTTTATCAATCAATTTAACAAGTGATATAACCTTATGATGGGTCACATTGAGTGTGAAGTGAACCGATTCAGCAATATCCACTTGCCATAAGGGTGTATTACCATTCCACATAATTTCCAGGCCACCGGTGGAGTCACAATGGTCTCGCTTAAGAACCGGCTTTTTTAGACAAAACTATGTGTACGGTGTTTTTATCACAACTCAATGAGTCATCTATCACGAGTTTAAACCGCATTGATTGATAAGTGTTGGTTAATTCAGTCAACTTAGCCCATCGAATTAACTTGGTTGAACTTGGTCAAACCGGGTCAAGCAAGATTCGGATCGTTATTGGGTTAAGTTCCTTAACTTTATTTTATTTATTTATTAACATGCATAAACATAAGGCATAAATAAATAAATAAACAAATAACTGCATGCAATAACCGGAAATTAAACTTAACACTTGATTATTATTATTTTGGATTTCTTTAAAATAATAATAATAATAACAAGAATTTATTATTACTATTTTCCTTAATAAACTTTAAATAATAACAATAATAATCAAATTATTATCATTATTATTTACTTTATTTTCCTTTAAAAGAACTTTAAAATAATAATAATAATAATTACTTATTATTATTACTATTTTCCTTTAATAATAATAACAATAATAATTAAATTATCATCATCATTATTATTTTCTTTAAAAGGAGACTTTAAAATAATAATAATAGCAAAAATTTGTTATTATTACTATTTTCCTTAAAATGAATTTTAAATAATAATAATAAAAATTATTAATATTTACTTAATCCAAAATAATTACAATATACACATAAATAACAAAAGAAAAAACTGAAATTAAAAGGAAAGGGGAAAGGAGCCACGGGTCGGGTCGGGTCGAAACCCGCCCAGCCCATTCTGATTTTCCAGATTTTCCTCTTTTTTTTTGTTAAATACTGTAGTGGGCCGAAGCCCTATACTGAACCGAATTAGGGCCGGAACTGAAAGCAGACAGCCTAGCCCACCTGAAATCCCCTTTTTTTATTTGGAAACTGATTTGGGCCGAAGCCCTTTTACTGAAACAAGACCGGACTGGTCAGAACCGGATCCGGTCCAATATCGAAAGCTGCCAAGAGCAAAAAAATGCCTCTGAATTGCTGGAGCAGGAATCGAACCCCTGCCCCCTTGCCCACTGTACTAGGCGCTGGCCACTTGGCCAGCAATCTTTTTGTTTCAAATCAAGGATCACTTATATTTATATCAAAACAAACCAGATTCCAGAAAACCAAAAACAGCCGAATTTTTCGCAAAAGGGATTGAACCTGGGATTGTTCGTTCGCGAAAGACAGGCGCTGGCCACCAGGCTAGCACCAGTTTTGGTTAAATCGCAGAGAGCTGTTTTCTTTATACCGAAAAACAGAAGCTTTTCTTAACCAAAAATTTTCCGAAAAACGTTTTGACCCCCAAATATTCCGTTTGTCCAGCATGAACATATTAACATAATGATTCGATTAGGCCTGCTCTGATACCACTTGTTAGATTTAATTTAATAAATCCTTGAATAGGACCATTTAATCGAATCAATGGACAAAGTAACAAAATGCGGAAAATATACCTTGCTCCATTGCTGTTGTTAATCTGAACACGTACGATGCAGCTGCTCCGGCTGATGAAGAATCTGGCGTGATCCAAGGATTCACGACCTCCCACCAATTGCTGATACATCCCTTGACTGGTTTCAACAATTCACTGCTTTACCCGATGGAGAGGCTAAGCAGTGTGAGCTTTATAGAAAACTTGACACACCTTCCCTCTAATATACTGTAATGGCGCTATACTGTATGCGTCTGTTTTGATCTGATGATCTGAGGAGGTGAAGCCTCCTCCTTTATATAGAGGGGATGGAAGGATCTGATAGGCTAGGATTTAAATTTAAACTTAAATTTAAACTTAAATTCAAATTTAAATCTGAATTCAAATTTAAATCTGAATTTAAAACCCAACCTTATCTTCCTTAACATTTAATTATTGTGCCAATAATTATCTACTAGCCACACGTGGGTTGTCACCCCTCGGGGACCAGATGTCATAACTTTATGGTCGTTGCACTTTGAGCCCATCCATCGCGGTCTCTGACCATATGACTGTCTACATATTCGGAGTTTCTATTTAGACCACACTATACATGCACGAGTATACCCGATGTTCACTTAACGTGTGGATGTTTTACGTAACAATTAATATTATTACGTGACATATATGACATATAATATTATCATACATAACGTCCACCTTATGATTAATTCGTATAAACTTTATCAACGTGTTGCGCATCACACGTATCTCGAATTAATCCCAACACAAATATTTTCCTATCTTTTGGAACGTAATTACCATTCATTCATATGAGATTTTGATAGGGGCGGCACGAGGGGGGAAGTACAACTTCACAAGAGCAACAATTTTTTTTTTGGAGAAAGTGGAACTTTATTGATAAGTAAGAACAATCAAAATTACAACGATATATCTACTGCGGTATCAATGAACTAGTCTATCTTATTGCTATATCTATTCATATTTACATAGTCTAACTGCTTCACCCGACAGAAGATGTCTCGAACTATTTGTATTGGCGGTGGGAGACTCTCAACCATACCATGAACCAATTGGTTTCTCCAGAACTATAAGCTTGAAACGGTCTCACGGAAGACATAGCGCCATTCCCAGCTATCACCTGGTTTGCCCCATGTTGACTCCAAATTCTGCATGACCCATTCAAGTGGGCTCGATGGATGGATAAATTGTGGCCATACCTCAGTGTTTAGCAGGAGACGCCATATACACCTCGTCCAATGGCAGTCACGCAAGATGTGCATAGTATTTTCGTCGCCTCTGCCACATATCTTGCATGACGGGTCGTTAACAATATGGCGGGAGCAGAGAAAAGACTGCGTCAGTAAAGAATTGTGGCAAATCTGCCACAGTAGCAGGTTATATCGACAGGGTCCGCGCATGGCCCAGATGTTGCTCCATTTCGTGGTTTCACCATCCGCATGGTGCTCAAGACTCATCCCGTATGCACTATAGCTACATCAAACATGCCAGATGCCTTGGTTCTCCAGCGGTACACCGGTGTTGACGTCGGGCTTGGAGTAGGCAGGACTTCAAGACCCGCTTTCAGAATCGGCAAAGAACTCTCAATGCTGCGCCATACAAAAGAGGCATTGTGTCGTCTGCGCTCATGGAGGATATCGCCATATTTATGTCTTAAGACACTAGCCCACAAAAGATCGGGTTGAGTAACCAATTTCCAGGCCAACTTCGCGAGCATTGCTTGGTTCATGTTGCGTAATTTTTTGACACCGAGACCCCCTCGTCCTAAGCCTTGCAGATCAAATCCCATGAGCACCAATGTAGCTTTCGTTTTTGCTGCGTCTCTCCCCAAAAGAAGTTACGAATCACCCGTGCAATATCATCCAGTAGGCTGCTAGGTAACTTAACCGTTTGCATAAGATAAGTGGGGATAGATGTAAGAACGCTACGTACAAGGATCCAGCGTGCTCCTTGAGAAAGGCATCTTGTTTGCCACCCTCCCAGCTTAGCACACACCTTGTCAAGGATACTTTGGTATAAGCGTCGACTACTTCTGTCATGTATAAGAGGCACTCCCAAATAAACCCCAAAGTTGACAGTTTTCTGAAGTCCCAAATGAGTGAAGGCTCGCATATCAAAGGATGAACTGATATTCTTTGACAGAAGGATTTGTGACTTTCGTACACTTACCGTCTGTCCTGAGATCCTGCAGAAGTCTCTAATGATGTTTTCGATAGATCGGGCCTGCTCGTTTGACGCCATAGCAAACAGTAGAAGGTCATCAGCAAAGAATAAGTGCGATAAATGAGGTCCTGTCCTCGACATACGAAGCGGTTTCCACTGGCCTGCATCAACTGCTTGCTGAATCTTCCTGCACAATACTTCCATGCATAGTAAGAACAAATGGGGGGCAAGGGGATCCCCCTGCCGTATGCCTCGCTGTGGGCTAAAAGGCTCCAAGCACTTTCCATTCCAAATAATAGAGAATGTGGCGGATGTGATCGTAAACATTATAATCTCAATCATCTGCATACTGAACCCCACTTTTCCCAGCAAGAATCGTATGAAAGGCCACTGGACCTTGTCATACGCCTTTTCCAAGTCAAGTTTAAGTGTCATATAGCCCTTCCTCCCCTGCTTAAATCGCATGGTATGTATAGCTTCTTGGGCAATGATTATGTTGTCCGCAGCCTGCCTCCCTCGTATGAAAGCACTTTGAGTGGGAGAGATTATTTTGCCAATGATCGGTTTGAGCCTGTTTGCAATGATCTTGCTAATGATTTTGACAACCACATTTGTGAGGGCAATGGGCCTGAATTGTGATGCATTCTCTGGTGGGGAGACTTTAGGGATAAGTGTGAGTAAAGTACTATTAAGATTAGCAGGGAACTGGCCATATCGGAAGGCATCCATGACAAATGAAGTAAATGATGGTCCTACATACTGCCAATTCTTCTGGTAAAAGAAGGGTGAAAGACCATCTGGTCCAGGGGCTTTAAATGGTCCCATCTGAAACAACGCTTCTTCAACTTCAAAAGATGAGACTGGGCGGTTAAGCCATGCAGAGTCAGCTTCATCGAATGACTGTATGTCAACCTCCTCGTAATCTGCAGCTATGCCACGGTCAGGATTATCAAATAGACGCTGATAATGGGATTGGACAATGTCTTCCAATCGCTGCGGGCAGTATGTCCATGCACCATCCTCATCCTGGAGCTGACCAATTGTTTGCATTCGACGGTGTTTAGATAGAGATTGGTGAAAAAATCTTGTATTCTGCTCTCCACTTGCAACCCACTGAAGGTTATTTTTCTGCTGCCAGAAGATTTCCTCCTGAGCTAAGATCTCGCTGTATTCCTCTCGGAGCTCCTTATCTAGTTTCGCCAGATACCTTGAAGGTCTTTGCGCTAAGGCCTTTTGAATAACTTCAAGTCTAGCTAAGCATCGCTTTCTTCGTTTCGGGAGATCCCCAAAAATGTCTTTGGCCCATGCCTCCATACTTGCAGTGAAATCATGTACTGTTTTAACAAAATCTCCGCTCTCTTCCCTCCAAGCATTACGCATGAAGTCATCAAATAATTTATGTTCCATCCAGCAGGCTTGAAATTTAAAACGGTGTTGTTTGGTGGGTTGGCCAGTCACGCCGTCAACACAAAGTAAGAGAGGACAATGATCTGAAGCTGTCTTCGGGAGGTGGTGAAGCATCGCTGATTCGAAGCAGGTCATCCATAAATCATTGGCCCATGCTTGATCTATTCGTTGCTCGATAAGGTTGCGCCCCTCACTGCCATTAGACCATGTGAATCGTGGACCTGAGAAGTCCAATTCCGCTAGTTCACATAAGTCTACCATTTGTTGCATACGATCGCGTTCAGAGCCTCTCACAATTCGACCACCTCGTTTATCTTCTTGTCGTAGAACCTGGTTGAAATCACCAATTAATACCCATGGGATATGAATGAGCCGAGAGATATCTTCCAGATATGAATAGAGAGTCTCCCGAATAAGAGCTTGTGGTGAAGCATACACTAAAGATACCATCCACTCCACCGAAGAACCAACTATAATACCAACGTTGATCAGCTGTGCAGTATATGAGAGTACCGTAATCTTTAGGCTAGTATCATCCCACATACACCATAAACCACCAGCAAATCCACGAGCCTCAACTGCCGCAAAATGGTTAAAGTGCGTCCGCATGATAATGTTCCGTGCTCTCCCACTTGGGACTTGTGTCTCCATCAAAAGCAACATATTTGGCGCATGATCGCGCACAAGCCTAACAATTTCCCGGATCTTGGGTTTGGACCCCGCACCGCGGCAATTCCATGATAATATACGCATTAATTACACATGTCAATAACCTCCTGCACCGTGTTCAGGTTGGAGGTTCGTTGATCCGTCAAAGCAATACTTTCATCTGATACAGTAGCAACATTGTGTGCTTCTTCCCCAATCTCCATAAGACTGACATTGTCAGGTGGATGACATTTGATATTGTCACTTTTCGGTTGCACAGAGACATCGCTAACTGTAGATATCACCGGGGGCGCCGATGTCTTCTTTGTCCAGGGTGTGTCCACCGTTATAAGTGGTGGCACATTTGTGACGTCAAACAAGGCAGGGACAAAAGATGTATTCGTCGGAGGAGGCCTTTGGAGCATCACTGGCCGTTTGTGTTTTGGGCCGGAGCCAATGTCTTTTGAGGTGGTCAGGGGTTGTTGTGTTCTTGTGCTAGCCACGCGCACCCTAGGAGGGTCTTTCACTGCTATCCCTTTCCCCTTCCTCTCCTTAACCTTGGACATTTGGTCCCTTGTAGTGGCATGAAAGCGAACGGTTGGTCCTGTGTCTGTGATGGTTTGCAGCTTGTCTGCCAATGACACTTCAGTTATCTGCTGAAGCTCGGGTTCATCATCCATACGCAGGGGGCCAAATCGTGACCCTTCCGCAGTTTTCTCTGTTATCCGGTTGTTAGTACGCGTTGCACTAGTATTCTCCTGCGTGTGTCCATCGCCACCAAATAGTGGTTCTCCGTTAGAAGCATCACACATCATCGATGGGGGTCTGTGACGTGCATTCGGTCTCGCCAACATCCACGGTCCGAAAGGATCAGATGGGGGTGCTGTAGTAGTATTAGCAGAAATTTCAGAAGGGCCACCAGAATCAGATGGTTGTATATTAAGGGAGCAAGCCTCTTGTCTATGACCATATTTCCCGCAAGAGAAACACACTTGATGTAGGTTCTCGTATTCCACTGTGATATACTTATCGTCAAGTATTACGCCAGATTGTAGTGGTTTTGTAAGATCCACTTCAATGCAAATACGGACGTACCGGCCCCAAACCGGTTTCATCGTATGCATGTTAATACGAACTGCCTTTCCCAGCTCATTCCCAATGCGCAGCAAGATGTCTTCAGAGAAATATTCTAAGGGGAGACGGGGCAATCTAACCCAGATACATGTCGATGTGATGCCTCCTTCAGATGGTTGAAACCCCGGCTTGAATTTTGCCACTGTTAGGTAGTGGCCTTGGATTATCCAAGGACCATTCTCAAGTACATGGGCATAGTCGGACGCAGAGTAGAACCTGACAACGAAGAATCCGTCTTCAAGGTCTATGATATCAATCCGGTGTGTAAGGGACCACAAATCAGAAATCCGTTGAGAGAGTACTCTATAGGATATATTCCTTCCCAGCAATTTCACCACCAATGCATGGCGCCATGGTCGCCAGAGATTCATCCGTTCATCCAAGGTAGTATTAATAACCAGCCGTCCTTGCATATGAGTTGTCTGTGGAGTCGTGGTGGGCAGCGAAAAAAATTCAGCAAATTCATCATCGATACCTTCTTCTCCTTCACCGGTATAGATATCACCTTGATCAAAGAACGTTTCTTGATTTGATCGACGCAGCATCTCTGCCCATGTTGGACGCCCAGAATCCGGATGCGGCGATGGCGGGTGAAGGTCAGATGTAGCAGGCCGTTTGTATTTCTTTACGCTCCTTTGGATCTGATCAATCTCTTCGCTGCTGTGTTCCATAGGGAGGTTGTCCATTGCTAAAAGGCGGCGCAGCCGCCGTCCGGCAGGAGTTGGAAATTTGATAACGCTTCCGGATTTCACGGAGAGAAATTTAAAGTTTGTGTATTTAAAGTTTAAACCGCATTTATTGATAAGTGTTGGTTAATTCAGTCAACTTAGCCCATCGAATTAACTTGGTTGAACTTGGTCAAACCGGGTCAAGCAAGATTCGGATCCTCATTGGGTTAAGTTCCTTAACTTTATTTTATTTATAACATGCATAAACATAAGGCATAAATAAATAAATAAACAAATAACTGCATGCAATAACCGGAAATTAAACTTACCACTTGATTATTATTATTTTGAATTTCTTTAAAATAATAATAATAATAACAAGAATTTATTATTACTATTTTCCTTAATAAACTTTAAATAATAACAATAATAATCAAATTATTATCATTATTATTTACTTTATTTTCCTTTAAAAGAACTTTAAAATAATAATAATAATAATAATTACTTATTATTATTACTATTTTCCTTTAATAATAATAACAATAATAATTAAATTATCATCATTATTATTATTTTCTTTAAAAGGAGACTTTAAAATAATAATAATAGCAAAAATTTGTTATTATTACTATTTTCCTTAAAATGAAATTTAAATAATAATAATAATAATTATTATTATTATTTACTTAATCCAAAATAATTACAATATACACATAAATAACAAAAGAAAAAACTGAAATTAAAAGGAAAGGGAAAAGGAGCCACGGGTCGGGTCGGGTCGAAACCCGCCCAGCCCATTCTGATTTTCCAGATTTTCCTCTTTTTTTTGTTAAATACTGTAGTGGGCCGAAGCCCTATACTGAACCGAATTAGGGCCGGAACTGAAAGCAGATAGCCCAGCCCACCTGAAATCCCCTTTTTTTTATTTGGAAACTGATTTGGGCCGAAGCCCTTTTACTGAAACAAGACCGGACTGGTCAGAACCGGATCCGGTCCAATACCGAAAGCTGCCAAGAGCAAAAAATGCCTCTGAATTGCTGGAGCAGGAATCGAACCCCTGCCCCCACTGTACTAGGCGCTGGCCACTTGGCCAGCAATGTTTTTGTTTCAAATCAAGGATCACTTATATTTATATTAAAACAAACCAGATTCCAGAAAACCAAAAACAGCCGAATTTTTCGCAAAAGGTATTGAACCTGGGATTGTTCGTTCGCGAAAGACAGGCGCTGGCCACCAGGCTAGCACCAGTTTTGGTTAAATCGCAGAGAGCTGTTTTCTTTATACCGAAAAACAGAAGCTTTTCTTAACCAAAAATTTTCCGAAAAACGTTTTGACCCCCAAATATTCCGTTTGTCCAGCATGAACATATTAACATAATGATTCGATTAGGCCTGCTCTGATACCACTTGTTAGATTTAATTTAATAAATCCTTGAATAGGACCATTTAATCGAATCAATGGACAAAGTAACAAAATGCGGAAAATATACCTTGCTCCATTTCTGTTGTTAATCTGAACACGTACGATGCAACTGCTCCGGCTGATGAAGAATCTGACGTGATCCAAGAATTCACGACCTCCCACCAATTGCTGATACATCCCTTGACTGGTTTCAACAATTCACTGTTTTACCCGATAGAGAGGCTAAGCAAATTCACTGCTTTACCCGATGGAGAGGCTAAGCAGTGTGAGCTTTATAGAAAACTTGACACACCTTCCCTCTAATATACTGTAATGGCGCTATACTGTATGCGTCTGTTTTGATCTGATGATCTGAGGAGGTGAAGCCTCCTCCTTTATATAGAGGGGATGGAAGGATCTGATAGGCTAGGATTTAAATTTAAACTTAAATTCAAATTTAAATCTGAATTCAAATTTAAATCTGAATTTAAAACCCAACCTTATCTTCCTTAACATTTAATTATTGTGCCAATAATTATCTACTAGCCACACGTGGGTTGTCACCCCTCGGGGACCAGATGTCATAACTTTATGGTCGTTGCACTTTGAGCCCATCTATCGCGGTCTCTTACCATATGACTGTCTACATATTCGGAGTTTCTATTTAGACCACACTATACATGCACGAGTATACCCGATGATCACTTAACGTGTGGATGTTTTACGTAACAATTAATATTATTACGTGACATATGTGACATATAATATTATCATACATAGCGTCCACCTTATGATTAATTCGTATAAACTTTATCAACGTGTTGCGCATCACACGTATCTCGAATTAATCCCAACACAAATATTTTCCTATCTTTTGGAACGTAATTACCATTCATTCATATGAGATTTTGATAGGGGCGGCACGAGGGGGGAAGTACAAATTCACAAGAGCAACAAATTTTGCGGCAACAGAGTTTGCTTGATTAACAGAATTTACCTTGATTAAGAACATGAAAGACCAAATTTTGAGTGAATTATTTTCATTTTAAGAAAATAAAATGGTCTAGCTTATTGTTTGAATGAAGAGCTTTTAGTCAATATACTTTTTTTTAGGCGTAAGTCAATTTATTTTAAATTTTACTATTTTCATCTCTTTCTAATCGTCAGTCTATAATTTTTACACAAATCGAGAAAGCTCAAGATTAATTTAGCTATTTGAATATAAAACTAGAATATCGCTTGATTATTATTAATGTGGTGGTTGAACTTGTTGGATGATTACTAAAGTATAAGAATAAATAACAATTTGATTAATCTGAATATTGAAGAGATAAATAATTAAGAATAATATATATATATATATGTATATATATATAATATTAATTTAAACTGTTGATTAAATGTGTATCAGATTCGAAAACGACTTGATAAGTCTATGGACATGGTATGAGGAATTAGCCATAAATTCAAACCAAGGTATTTTTAGAGCCGAGTAAATATTATTTTAATAATGACGCTTCATGCATCAACTAAGACGAAGAGAATTAATTATACAGTATTTGTTCATAAAGGATTTATAGTTCACTACTATTTTTCTACCACGTTGGGCAACTTACAACTGATGCTAGACTACGTGAATTTCTTGCCTTCCATTTGAAACCTAGAGGGTCACAAACAACAGTATGAAGTGTTGCTGCCTTCAATTGATTGGGTTGCTAGTTATTTTATGGATAAATTATAATCCATAGAGTTATTATTATAAGTTTTAAATTTATAAAAATAAAAAATTAAGGGTTTGGTTTAGTCAATCAGTCAAGTTATTTTATATTTAATAGACAAGGTCCAAGACCAAAAAAACGTAACATCACTTTATAACGTAAAAATGTCGTTCCTTTTGGTTTTAACCACCAAATGTTAGCCAAAATAAATAACAAAAGCATAAAAGTTACATCCGGCCATTATCGCTTAGTCGTTGCCTTCGAATCGGAAGCCTGCTGTAGAGAAGAATACTTGCGGAAATGGAGCCTTCCAGCCTATGCCTATCTGAATGCTGTATAGCTATGATTGATGAAATATCACAGACTCTTTATTTATAGACTAGGTCAGGGACCTCTTTTCTTATTTAACTAACAATTAATTCCTTCCATCAAGGAAACATAATAATTGTCAATCAATCAGAATCAAATCTGATAATTAATGCAGTTAATAATTGCAATGTATCTAGCCAATATAACATACAAATACGTTATACATGTGATCTACATTAGTGATTTACAAATAAATCACAAGATTCTAGCCATCAATTATAATAATTATAATTGATTCTAACACCAAAATCAAGAGAGAAAATAGGGAGAGAGATTTTCTTCCAAAAGCAAATCCGTGAAAAAATGCAATAGAAGCTAGTGAAGGAGGCTATCACGATTTTGCATTTATGTTTGGATTCTCATCTCAGTAGTTCGTGTTTGTGAATACATCTAGAAGGATCACCCTTGAGATCTTCGGTGAATCAGAATCGGCATGAAAGTTTGGTGAAAGTTGTTACTTTTTTAGGATAAATTTACGTGTTTTTTAGACTTGAGTTCCATCATTTTCTTCTATTAAAATTTTATGAAATTCGTATCAAGTTTTGAATACAAATTTTCTTACTCAAAATCAAATCCAATCTATATAGTGTATCAATTCTATTCGACTCCATTACACCTACATTATAAAGATTTGGTATGCTTACTTTAAAAAACCATGAATATGGTGTCATCACATTCAAGTAATAGCAAATACTATTGGTCCACAGATATCCGTGTGTATGATTTCAAAAGGTTGAGAACTTCTTTTGGCACCCTTAATGGTCTTATTGGTTTGCTTGCCCTTTATGCATCCCACAAAAGTACCTATATCAGTGAAGTCTAGAGTTTGCAAAACTCCTTCATTCACCAATCTTTTCATTCTTTCGATTGAGATATGTCCCAATCTTTTGTGCCAAAGACTTGATGAGTTCTCATTGATAATACAACGCTTTGTACTAGTTTTTGTTAAAAGAGTATGATCATAAATGGGATTTAACTCAAGTTGAAACAGAAAACCATTCAATTTCGCTAAACCAATAGATGTGAATAGAAATCATATCCAATAATCGAAAGTCTTGAAAGAGAAACTAAATTTCTGGAAAAAGAAGGTACATAAAAAGTGTTTTCTAAATCAAGTTGAAAACCAGTTTTTAAAATGAGCCTATAAGATCCCACTCCTTCAACACTAGAGCGCATCCGGTTTCCAGAATAGATGCATTGCTCACTTTCATTTGGCTTCCTCAGGTTTAGAAAGCCCTGCATGGTTTTCGCAATGTGAATTGTAGAACCACAATCAATCCACCAAGTATTATCAGAAACCTCAGTAAAATTAGATTCATGACCCCATGGTCCGAAATTGGGGTTCAAATTGGCAGTCAAATAGCTATCTTGACGGACAATCCCTATCTTTTAGGGTCACTACAGGCGATGGAGTAACCAAAGATTGTTAGAATCGATTATATTAATTATACTTAATTGCTATAATCTCTTGATTTATTTATAAATCACTAATGTGGATCACATGTATAATGTATCTTATATTGGCTAGATACATTGCAATTATTGACTGCACTAATTATCAGATTTGATTCTGATTGATTGACAATTATTATGTTTCCTTGATAGAAGGAATTAATTGTCAGTCAAATAAAGAAAGGGGTCCCTGGCCTAGCCTATAGATAGAGGGCCTGTGATATTCCATCAATCATAGCTATATAGCATTCAGATAGGCATAGGCTGGAAGACTCCATTTTTCACATGAATTCTTTCTGCAACAGGCTTCCGATTCGATGGCGACGACTAAACGATAATGGTCGGAGGTAACTTTTATGTTTCCGCTATTCATTTTGGCCTTACATTTGTTATCAGTACCACCTCTGACCATATCGTTTGTATATGAGAAAACAAACTTCCGTACCCTTTTATTCAATTTAATCATTCAAAGGTTACGAATTTATTGTTTTCGAGGCCTTTTATATTGTTGAACGAGTATGTGCTGACATATAGATCAATTTGGTTCGATGCACGCATAGGTCATGATGCCTGAAATCAAATTAATTATAAATTATTGGATTCAGTTGAATCAAGGTTTATGGCCTTGAATCTTCCAGTATGCACGTGTTATGTATGATCATTGTGGGTTGGTTGCCTTAAGTAATATGGATTTATACGGTTGACTTTTCCTTGTTTTTGGCCTAGAGATAAGCATTTTAAAGTTTTCAGAAAACTTTTGGTTCCTCGCCTTATGGACCAGTTATGTATTTAGCATAAGGTTAATCAACAAAATATTGTGAATCAGAATTACATTAAATTTGGTGTAATCAGTTTCTACTCTTATATTTGCTTTTGAGGTTGCCGCTGTTTAAGAACAGAAAGAAAAAGAATGACGATGACGGCGACAGGGTAAAGGAAATCTGGGGAAGAATATTTTTTTAAAAAATGAATATTGCATTTTCTTTTGCGAAAACCAAGAAAAACAAACAAGAGATGATGATCAAACCAGATGGGATCCTGCAAGGCCAAATGTGAAGCCAAAAATGAGGCCGCGAATCCGGTGGTGCCACGTGTCCCATCTTGTTTATTTAAAAAATTTTTTTATAGATGGCCATCTATAAAAAGTTGGGACACGTGGTGCCATCGGATTCGTGGCCTCATTTTTAGCCTCACATTTGGCCTTGCAGGATCCTATGCGCAAATACATTCCTGTGGTATTTGTGTTATTGTATATGTGCGAACTGCATATCGAAGATTGTTTTACATATATTGTGATGCTACTGTTTTTGGTAAAACATGTTTATTGTGCTGTATAAGTACTCATGGGATTGAATCTCAGTTTTATGAACAGTACATGAGATACAGTCATGGCCGGAGTGCCTTGAATAAATTTTTATATGTATTGAGAAAATTTGTGACAAATATAAAGGTGAATTATTGAAAGTGTGATAAATACACCGTGCGCGTAATTTCTGTCTAGAAAGTCGGTACTTAAGCGGGACCGTTGTGACCCCACCGTATGACCTGGGATTTTACGTGGAATGGTAATACCTGTCTAGGAAATTGATTCATGATCTTTCCTGGGATATTGCCGAATCGGTTCTTTTCACATTTTCATTATGATTTCATCTTTTGTTGATGTCATATAAAGGCTTTTTAAAGTTGATGACATATAAAGAATTATTTTCTTAATTTTAAGACTAGCCACAACATCTTAAAATTATATGGTATAAAGAAAATAAAATGTCATCAGACCTATAGTTTTGATTAATAAGATAATCAATCTGGCCCACAGGGAATTGGTTATTTTATTGATCAAGAAAATTAAACATAAACATTTCCTATGCCCACAGGTGTGGAAATATTTTGGTTGTTTAATTTTCATACCGTTTTAAGCATATGCTATGCATGAGTGCAACCTCTACCTACAGGAAGGTTTAAAATATACTATTTGAATTAACTTGATTAATTTATTCTGGTTATACATGTTCATAGCATGATATGCGATTCTTGGATATGCAGTTGTTCCCACTACTGATTTATTTGATTTTGCTAGTACTCCAATCTGACCGGTGACAAGTATATTGAATGGAAGGATATTATCCTTTTGACATTAGGGTGTATGGACTTAGACCTGGCACTCCATGAGGAGAAACCACCAAATCTCATGGAATCAAGTACGCCATTTGAGAGGTCTAGTTATGAGCGCTAGGAGCGATCTAATCGCCTCAGCATGATGCTCATCAAGTCTCGTATAAGTCTAAGCATTAGGGGTTCTATCCCTAATTTTGATAATGTCAAAGCTTACATGAAAGCCATTGATGATCAATTTGTAATCTCTGACAAGGCGGTACCCAGCACCCTTATGAAAAGACTTTCAAATATGACCCATGACAGAAGCCGTGGTGTGCGCGAGCACATCATGGAGATGAGGGACATTGTTGCTAAATTAAGCTCCCTAAAGGTTGAAATCTCGGAGTCATTCATGGTGCATTTCATACTCAATTCTCTCCTTCGGAGTACACTCCAATCAAGATCTCATACAACACACATAATGAAAACTGGTCGATTAAAAAACTTCTGACCATGTGTGTTCAAGAGGAGCAAAGGTTGAAGAATGAGTCCATTGAGTCTGTGCATCTTGCGACTCATTTTAAGAGAAATGCAAAGAAGGGCAAGTGTGTTCCAATGAAGAAAACCGGCAATAAAGACAAATGTCAGTTTTGCATGAAAAATGGACACTGGAAGAAAGATTGCCTGAAGTATAAAGAATGGCTGGAGAAGAAAGGTAATTTGTCCTTTGTGTGTCATGAATCTAACTTTACTGAGGTTTCTGATAATACATGGTGGATTGATTGTGGTTCTACAATTCACATTGCGAAAATCATGCAGGGCTTTCTAAACCTGAGGAAGCCAAATGAAAGTGAGCAATGCATCTATTCTGGAAACCGGATGCACTCTACTGTTGAAGGAGTGGGATCTTATAGGCTCATTTTGAAAACTAGTTTTCAACTTGATTTGGAAAACACCTTTTATGTACCTTCTTTTTCTGGGAATTTAGTTTCTCTTTCAAGACTTTCGATTATTGGATATGATTTCTATTCACATCTTTTTGTAATGAATGTTTTGAAAGAGAATATAGTTATTGGTTCAGCGAAATTGAATGGTTTTCTGTTTTAACTTGAGTTAGATCCCGTTTACGAGCATACTCTTTTAACAGAAACTGGTACAAAGCATTGTAACAATGAGAACTCATCAAGTCTTTGGCACAAAAGGTTGGGACATAATGAAAAGATTGGTGAATGAAGGAGTTTTACAAACTCTAGACTTTACTGATTTAGGTACTTGTGTGGGATGCATAAAAGGCAAGCAAACCAACAAGACCATTAAGGGTGCCAAAAGAAGTTCTCAACCTCTTGAAATCATACACACAGATATCTGTGGACCTTTTTATACACCTTGCTTGAATGGTCAGAAATACTTTATTTCAGTTATCGACGACTATTCAAGGTTCATGTATCTCTATCTTCTATTTGAAAAATCTGAAGCACTGGATGCGTTCAAAATCTTCAAATTAGAAGTAGGGAAACAAAAGGAGAAGATAACTAAAATTGTCCGATCCGATAGAGGTGGTGAATATTATGGACGTTACACAGAAAAAGGACAAATGATTGGACCATTTGCCGAATTCCTTCAAAAGGAGGGTATTGTTGCTCAATACACCATGTCTGGCACACCACAACAAAATGGTGTTGCTGAAAGAAGAAATCGGACTCTTATGGACATGGTCAGGAGCATGATTAGCACAACGAATTTGCCTATATCCTTTTGGAGTGAAGCTCTAAAAACTGATGTGTATGTTTTAAATAGGGTTCCATCTAAGGTCGTTCCTAAAACACCTTTCGAGTTGTGGAATGGTTGGAAACCAAGTTTAAAACATTTACACATATGGGGTTGTCCAGTTGAAGTTAGGGTATACAACCCAAGCATAAAGAAACTGGATGAACGAACGAAAAGTGGTTATTTTATTGGATATGCAGTTAACTCCAAAGGATATAGATTTTATTGTCCCTCACATGCTCCAAAAGTGGTTGAAGCTAGAAATGCTAAATTTCTAGAGGATCATGAAGTCAGTGGGAGTGATTCGAATCGTGAATTCAATTTTGAGGAAATAAGGGACACACATGTTGTGCCTTTATATGTAGACAATTTGGTTGTTATTCATCATAATGAAGAGCCACCAATTGTGCAACCTCAAATTGAAGAATCACATCAAGAACAAACTGAACCCACTAATCCCACATCTACTAAACCAGAGGGAGTACGAAGATCCTCAAGAACTAAAAGGCCAGCAATTTCTAGCGATTATGTTGTATATCTTCAAGAGTCCAACTATGACATTGGACTAAATCATGACACTATCTCGTTTTCACAAGCCATGAGTTGTGACAAATCGTCACTATGGTACGATGCCATGAAAGAGGAGATAGAATCAATTGCTAAAAACAATGTCTGGGAACTTGTTCCTTTACCAAACAGAGCCTCTATGGTGGGATGCAAATGGGTATTTAAGACCAAAAGAGACTCGTTTGGTAACATTGAACGATATAAAGCCAGACTTGTAGCTAAAGGTTTCACTCAAAAAGAAGGCATTGATTACCATGAAACCTTTTCTCCAGTCTCAAAGAAGGATTCATTTAAGATAATCATGGCATTAGTAGCTCATTTTGATCTCGAGCTACATCAAATGGATGTAAAAACTGCGTTTTTGAATGGGGTTCTTGATGAAAAGGTATACATGCGTCAACCTGAAGGCTTTGTCAATTCTGATAATGATCAACTGGTTTGCAAATTGAATAAATCCATATATGGGCTTAAACAGGCTTCACGTCAATAGAACATCAGGTTTCATGAGGTAATCTCTTCATTCGGTTTCGTAGAGAACATTGTTGATCAATGTATATACCTCAAGACGAGTGGGAGCAAATACATTTTCTTAGTCCTATATGTGGATGATATTCTACTGGGAAGCAGTGATCTTGGGTTATTGTATGAGACTAAGCGATTTCTCGCTTTGAACTTTGATATGAAGGATATGGGTGAAGCCTTTTATGTCCTTGGCATAGAGATTTACAGAGATAGAACAAGTAAAATACTTTGGTCTTTCTCATAAGGCCTACATCATCAAAGTACTTGAGAAATTTGCTATGCAGAATTGTGCGTCTATTGCATCACCTATTGTCATTGGAGGATGAGTTTATTGCATGTTATGAAGCTACGTCACAGGCCTTATGGATGAGAAATTTCATCAGTGGTCTTAAGATTGTCGATATTGTTGATAGACCCATAAAGATTTTCTGCGACAATTCAGCTGCTGTGTTCTTTGCGAAAAATAATAAAAGAGGGAGTCGCAGTAAACATATCGACATAAAGTATTTGAAGGTAAGAGATCATGTTAAACAAGGAGAAATAAAGATTGAACCACATTAGTACGGAGTCAATGGTTGCTGATCCTATGACTAAAAGATTACCAATTAAAGTTTTCAGGGATCATGCTGCTGATATGGGACTTCTTAGTTCTCCTTGATTTGTTAAACTTTGATCTTATTTTGTCTAGA
The DNA here is from genome assembly GCA_036186865.1 of Eustoma russellianum. Lineage (NCBI taxonomy): Eukaryota > Viridiplantae > Streptophyta > Magnoliopsida > Gentianales > Gentianaceae > Eustoma > Eustoma russellianum. Next base: position 5,819,565 of record AP025063.1, read on the forward strand.
CATTTGTTGGCTTTGAATATGCGCATTTAAAGTTGTAGGATCTTTTTAATCCATGGACGTTGACCCATTTTGAGATGATTTATAGTAAATCATTCATTTTGTTCGATTGAGTGTATGATGCATTGTAATTCTTGGAAGGGAGTGCTTGACATCAAATCATGACCGCCTTGATTTGTGTGTTGTATTTTTAGTCTAAGTTTGGTAGTCAATAGATCCAAGTGACAATAAATTATAGCCATATTGTTTTGTCACTTATGATGTGTTATCTAGTATTCGACATGTGATCCAAGTGGGAGAATGTTAGAATCAATTATATTAATTATAATTGATTGCTATAATCTCGTGATTTATTTATAAATCACTAATGTGGATCACATGTATAATGCATCTTATATTGGCTAGATACGTTGCAATTATTGACTGCATTAATTATCAGATTTGATTCTGATTGATTGGCAATTATTATGTTTCCTTGATGGAAGGAATTAATTGTCAGTCAAATAAGGAAAGGGGTCCATGGCCTAGCATATAAATAGAGGGCTTGTGATATTCCATCAATCATAGCTATACAGCATTCAGATAGACATAGGCTGGAAGACTCCATTTTCCACAGGAATTCTTTCTGCAACAGGCTTCCGATTCGAAGGCGACGACTAAACGATAATGGCCGGAGGTAACTTTATGCTTCCGCGATTTATTTTGGCCTAACAAAGATTTCATTAACATTGTCTTATCAAATTGGGGTTTCGGGCAGACGTTTTCGAGTCGAATAAAATTTTAAGCTCAAAGTGTGTCAAGATGTTCACACAGAATGGCAACGGCATGCTTTGCTATTAGTAATTAAAGCAGCCCGCCGAGATCTTTTGGATCACGAGAGCATTATTTATGAAGGCTCGAGTTCGAAATTAATGTTGTTGCGTTTTGTTCAAGGGCACATGAACTTGAGGCTGCATATGTTACAACAACAACTATACCCAGCATATTTTAACGAAATCAAAAGTTATTGATAAGGTCTGAGGAGGGTGAGAGGCTGCAGAATGCTAAACACACTATATACATAGGAGAAATATGGGATACTATTGATGATTATTGTAAACATTACTTTCCAAGGAATGTTGATTTATTCAAGCTCATAGTATTAAATTGGAGATTGGATACTTTCAGTTAATTCAAGTATTTACTGGATTTGCATGCTTATAATTTCCTTTTGTTACATTAGATAACTTGAGTTTTTATTTTCTATTTTTGTCTGTAGAAGTTTTATGTTGCTCATTTAAGAAGTAGCAGTTTAATTGAATAAAATTGTATAGGAAGAAAAACCAAAGCAACAAAAGTGTTATTTGGTCGCTATACGAGATTTATATATATTGTATTTTTTGTTGATTTTTCATTTTTAAATGAGTCAATAACACAATCATCTTTGACTTTGGAATATGATAGAATAAAGCAAAATGACTCATTAAATTGGTTGCGCTTTTTATATTGTGGAATAGCAGTTGATCGATACAGCTTGACACATTTTTTAATATGTGTCATCGGAAAACAATATCTGTGTGTTTCTAACGTATGAATATGGTTGAGTACATCTGACCTCTTATACTTGTCATAGACATGAGACTCTAAAGTAATGGGGTAATGTTGTTGTTATTGATGCTGCGTATTCGTAAATCATAATGTTTGAACTAACAATTCATAAATCATAATGTTTGAACTAACAATTTCTTTGTGGGAGGAGTTTTCATTTCTAATGCAATCAAAAACACTTTCTTTTTTACTTTGTAATATGATAAATGAATTAAAATAACTCAGTAAATTGGTTGCGATTTTGATATTGTGAAGCAGCAGTTGATCGACACATCTTGACGTAATTTCATTATGGGTCATCAAGAAACAAGTGTGTGAAAAGGTCCACAGATATCCGTGTGTATGATTTCAAGAGGTTGAGAACTTCTTTTGGCATCCTTAATGGTCTTGTTGGTTTGCTTGCTTTTTATGCATCCCACAAAAGTACCTAAATCAGTGAAGTCTAGAGTTTGCAAAACTCCTTCATTCACCAATCTTTTCATTCTCTCGATTGAGATATGTCCCAATCTTTTGTGCCAAAGACTTGATGAGTTCTCATTGATAATACAACGCTTTGTACCAGTTTCTGTTAAAAGAGTATGCTCATAAATGGGATCTAACTCAAGTTGAAACAGAAAACCATTCAATTTCGCAGAACCAATAACTTTATTCTCTTTCAAAACATTCATTACAAAAAGATGTGAATAGAAATCATATCCAATAATCGAAAGTCTTGAAAGAGAAACTAAATTTATGGAAAAAGAAGGTACATATAAAGTGTTTTCTAAATCAAGTTGAAAACCAGTTTTCAAAATGTGCCTATAAGATCCCACTCCTTCAACACTAGAGCGCATCCGGTTTCCAGAATAGATGCATTGCTCACTTTCATTTGGCTTCCTCAGGTTTAGAAAGCCTGCACGGTTTTCGCAATGTGAATTGTATAACCACAATTAATCCATCAAGTATTATCAGAAACCTCAGTAAAATTAGATTCATGACACACAAAGGACAAATTATCTTTCTTCTCCAGCCATCCTTTATACTTCAGGCAATCTTTTTTCCAATGTCCATTTTCCTTGCAAAACCGACATTTGTCTTTATTACAGGTTTTCTTCATTGGAACACCTTTGTCATTCTTTGCATTTCTCTTAAAATGAGTCGCAAGATGCACAGACTCAATGGACTCATTCTTCAACATCTGCTTCTCTTGAACACAAATGGTCAGAAGTTCATTAATTGACTAGTTTTCTTTATGTGTGTTATATGAAATCCTAAATGGAGTGAACTCCGAAGGGAGAGAGTTGAGTATAAAATGCACCAGGAATGACTCCGAGATTTCAACCTTTAGGGAGCTCAATTTAGCAGCAATGTCTCTCATCTTCATGATGTGCTCGCGCACACCACGGCTTCTGTCATGGGTCATATTTGAAAGCCTCTTCATAAGAGTGCTGGCTACCGCCTTGTAAGAGCTTACAAATTGATCATCAATGGCTTTCATGTAAGCTTTGACATTATCAAGATTAGGGATAAAACTCCTAATGTTTGGACTTATACGAGACTTGATGAGCATTATGCTGAGGCGATTAGATCGCTCCCAACGCTCGTAACAAGACCTCTCAGATGGCGTACTTGATTCCGTGAGATTTGGTGGTTTTTCCTCACGGAGTGCCAGGTCTAAGTCCATACACCCTAACGTCAAAAGGATGATATCTTTCCATTTAGTAAAATTGTCACCAATCAGCATTGGAGTTTTAGCAGAATCAAATAAAGCAATAGTGGGAATAACTGCATAAACAAAGAAACACATATCATGCTATGAACATATATAACTAGAATGAATTAATCAATTTAACCCAAATAGTATATTCTTAACCTTCCTGTGGGTAAAGGTTGCATTCATGCATAGAATATACTTAAACAATATGAAAATTAAACAACCGAAATATTTCTGTACCTGTAGGCATAGGAAATGGTTATGTTTAATTTTCTTGATCAATAAAATAGCCACTTCCCTGTGGGGCAGAGCGATTACCTTATTAATCAATCATATGTATGATGACATTTTATTTTTTTTTATACCATACAATTTTAAGATGGTGTGGCTACTCTTAAAATTAAGAAAATAATCCTTAATATGTCATCAACATATAGTTATTCTTTAAAAAACTTTTTATATGACATCAACAAAAGATGAAATCATAATAAAAATGTGAAGTGAACCGATTCACCAATACACATGAAAGATCATGAATCAATTTCCTAGACAGTATTACCATTCCACGTAAAATCTCAGGCTGTACGGTGGGGTCACAGACGGTCCCGCTTAAGTACCGACTTTTTAGACAGAAATTACGTGCACTGTGTATTTATCACATCTTCAATAATTCAACTTTTGCATTTGACATAAATTTTCTCAAATGAATACATAATCAGACTCATGATAAATAAAGTTAATTGATAAACATACGAATACCAATAAGTATGGTCATGTAAAAAGGATAGGTAAAAAATATACTGACCATAAATATATGGAATATTTTTTTTCTTGCGGCTGTATGAAATCAAACAAATAAAAGAGGCAGCAAGATATTAAAAGTTGACAACTGAAAAACTTTGCACCGAAAAAAAAAACTTCCAAATCTAACCATAGATTGCCACCGCATTATGTAGCAAACAACCAAACTTCACATTTGTAATGTTACACAACATGCCATAATATTTAACTTTTATCGAATGATAATTTCTAAAAACTTCAGCGGCAATTACCAAAAAAATCTGAACATATATTTAGCATTTATGTCATGATTTCAAAACCCATACACCTTTCCTAACGGAAAATTGTGAAAGCCAAATTTCAGTGCTAAATTTATTGTTTCCACCCACATGTTGTAAAAGCATCTGGACTTTCATCTTAAAAAAAATGTGTGATTTTTTTTTTGAAGAAAACTTCATGCTAGATAAAGACAACTGTACACTGAGTAAAGGAACTGAATTTACACAAACCTTTAATTCTTGGACAACAACTCAAATTCATTAATTGCATAAACTACTGTGAAGGCTCTAATTTTATGCAACAATTTTACAAAATCAAATTTTTATTGTTTTTAGTTCCGAGAAGTTCCATGTGGTTCAGAGACTCCCACCACCAACTGTATATATTTCCCTACATCATCTATTTCATAAAGTTTGAAACTTTATGGAGCGATAAAAGAATGCACAAGCAAAGAAAAGAGATTTGGAGAGGGGACTATATGATATGGGTATGCATCGAGTCAAATTTCTTAAACTTCAACCGTATGCAACAGTGGGCATTTAGTGTATCGGATCCACTGTTGACATAAGCAAATCATACCTTAATTGTAGAATATTGACTTTCCATACTAGTGACGATACTGTAAAGAAATTAGGCAATCACCATTATTGTAATTAGGCAATCATCATTATTGTACATTCTTTATTCCATACTTAGCAATACTTGTAAAGGATAAATAGGAGGTTTTGATGTATATCGAATATGAATGAAAACTGAATTTTTCCAATGTGTCTAGCTTAACATGGTATCAGAGCTAGTACAATCCCGGAAAAAGGGTTATTTTTAGGCATAGGCTCAGAAACAATTCATCACTGCCTGTGATTTTTGGGCTTAGGCTCAGAAACAATTCATCACTGCCCTTAAACTGTCCAGCCAATATCCGGCGGACTCTTACCTTTCCCGGCCATTAATCCCGTCAATCGATTGCTGACCATATTTCAGCCATCCAGATTGAAATACCTTCTGTTTGCTCAGACAACGTTGGTTGTCTTCACTGCCATATCCTTCACAAAGGCCTCCCAAGTCCTGCAAATAACCCAGAACCATGTCAGAAAATCCAGAATTATCACAAACCTCAAAACCAGAAACAGCTCATATACCAAACCCGGGGGATCTGGCAATTCAAGTCACTCAGATCCTCAAGGACAGCCTCAATCCGCCACCACCACCACAAGTCCCGCTACCAGATAACCTAAACATTGCTGTCAAATTAACGGGCAGTAACTTTGAGCTATAGTCAATGGTGATTTACATAGCTATCTTGGACAGAGGACGGAGCTCCCATCTCACGGGGACTCTTCCTACGCCTTCAAAGACAGATCCTCGGTTCCCACGATGGGAACAAGACGACAACTCCGTATTTACATGGATTTTGCAGAACGTTGATCCAAGCATGATCAACAACGTTTCGCGCTACCCCACTGCCAAAGCTCTGTGGGACGAGCTAGCACTAACCTACGGCTCAGGGGGTAATTCACTGCAAGTGTTTGACTTACATAGAAAGGCCAACAATGTCAGACAGGGAGACAATTCGCTTGAAGTGTGTTGGAACACACTCCAAGATCTGTGGGTCTCGATTGATACACTGGACCTAAATCCAATGAAATGTCCTGAGGACATCAGTGCCTATAACCAAAAAATGCAGGAGTTTCTGGTTATACCAGTTCCTCACAGCCATCAGTGACCGATATGAAGCTGAGAAGAAGGAATTGTTGAAGAGAACGCCTCTCCCCCCTGTAGAGGCGGCATTCTCTGAAATTAAACGGGCTAAAGCAAGAACAGGCCTTATCAAACATGGCCCCTCAGAGGTAACCTCATCACAGGGAATCGGACAAGGCCTGGCTATACGGACACCGCAGGGACGAGGGCGTGGAAAAGGCCACAGCACCAGAGGACAACAACCACAGCGCTCAGCGTCAAAGGTTGACAAAAGCCACCTTCTCTGCGATCATTGTGGGAAATGGGGCCACAAAAAGGAAAATTGCTTCCAACTTTTGGGTTACCCAGATTGGTGGGAGGGGAAACAGGTATCCACCGGAGGAACAGGGGGAAAATGGCCGCAGTTAGAGCAATCGAAGGAGAAGGAGCAGACATCGCAGAAACAGAAGCACAGAAAGGCAACCAGGAAGAAGGTAGCAGCGGCGCAGGTAAAAGGGGGTTAGGAAAAAACCCTAACCCCCAACCCTTATATATCCCCAATATTACATCTTCAGTCCCTCCATTATTTACTTCCCCACCCCCTGCACTTCTGTCTAATGCTAATTCGGTTCAACTTCAAAACCCGCCTGCCCACTTAAGTCCTAAACTACCAGAAACTCCACTACAGCCCCCAGATATTATGTCTAATTCTAAATCCGACCCACAACATATTCACACACCCAAATGGACCCCCAGAAGTCCCATATTTACCAAATCAGGACCCAACCACCTAAAACCCATTGGATTTTTGATTGCGGGGCCACTGATACAATGACATTTGACCCACGTGACTTTACCAAGCTTACACCACCCTATAAGAGTCATGTCGAAACAGCCAGTGGGGAGATTATCCCTGTACGAGGCAGTGGTCCCATTACCATTAGTCCTAATGTCACTATACAGAAATGTCTTTTTGTTCCATCACTTTCTACCAAATTGTTATCGATTAGTCAACTCACAAAAGAATTGGATTGTGTGGTTCTTATATATCCGTCTTTTTGTGTGTTGCAGGACATTCATACTCAAGAGATCATTGGACGTGGCACTAAGCATGATGGTCTATATTATGTAGATGCGGTGGTGCAACAGGGTAAGTCTAATCTTGCCACCGGTACGGTTTCGCGCCAGCTATGGTTATGGCATCGTCGGTTAGGACACTCATTATTTAGTTATCTTCAGAAACTTTTTCCGCATTTATTTTCTCATGCTTTGAATAATTTTACCTGTGGCACGTGCCTCCAGGCCAAACAGTCACGAGCGACTTACCGCTCGTATAATACCAGGACAGATCATATTTTCTCTCTAGTACATTCAGATGTATGGGGACTTGCCCCTCATCCCACTTCTTTGGGTTTTCAATACTTTGTTATTTTTGTTGATGACCACTCTTGCATGACTTGGCTTTATATTTTAAAACATAAGTCTGACGTCGCACACAAATTCGCTGAGTTCTTCAATATAGTCAAAACACAATACAAAACAACTATTCAGATACTCCGATCAGATAATGGGGGGAATATTTTGATGGGGCACTCAAAGATTTCTTCCGTACCAACAGTATCATACATCAAACCACGTGTCCCGATACTCCTGAACAAAACGGTGTGGCCGAAAGAAAAAACTGCACCCTTCTTGAAATGACACGCGCAATGATGTTAGAGTCCTGTGTCCCTCGGGGTGTTTGGCCAGAGGCCGTGTCAACCGCTACTTACCTCAGTAATCGCCTTCCTACCACAGTTCTCCACCATAAAACACCACTTGAGGTCCTCTCCTCCCAAACGACTATTCCATCACTCCTCACCCTACCACCCAAAATATTTGGGTGCACGGTCTTTGTCCACATACCTAAAAATCACTGCACTAAACTGGACCCCTGTGCCGAGAAATGTGTCTTTGTTGGCTATGCTTCCACTCAAAAGGGATATCGGTGCTATAACCCTCGCACTCACCGAGTCCATACCACCATGAATTGTGTCTTGTTGGAAACCGAATTCTTCTTTCACACCCCATCCGGTCTCAGGGGAAGATAACTAGTGATGACGATCCTTTCGATTGGGTGACTAATCCATGCTGGTTACAAAATGAGCCAACACGGCAAGTAGATGGCTCCGACTGCGCTATAACTCCTTATGATAATATGACCATCATCCAGTCACCCGGCCAGGAGACTCCTCTGGTGAATGTACCAGCACATGAAGATGAAGGTATACATACTAACCCTACAAATTCAATTCTCAGTGAGTATGCTAATGATAGCAATAACGTGCTCACCTGTACCCCGATTGATAATCACAATGCAAGAACTAATCCTTCTACTGACAGTTTAGAACCCGAGTTGGACCATATTAGTATTATGACAGGAGAACAGGGGAGGGTCCTACCACCAAGACGAAACCGATGGGTCCCACCTAAAAGGTATTCTCCAACTAAAATTGCTCGAGACTCAAAATACACGGTGAATATACAGAAGAAAAATCTGTGTCAAACGGCAAAGAGTTTTTTGACCACTATCTGTGCTGAGGAATTACCTAGAAATGTGGAGGAAGCTTGGAGTCAACATTGTTGGAAGGAAGCTATGTTAACAGAAATGAAGGCACTTAAGAGGAGCGAAACATGGGAGCCATGCATATTACTGCCAGGAAAACACTCTGTAAGGTGCAAACGGGTGTTCACCATAAAATACAAAGCTGACGGAAGTGTTGAAAGATATAAAGCGAGACTTGTAGCAAAAGGATTTACACAGACCTATGGGGTAGACTATTCTGAGACCTTCTCGCCTGTTGTCAGGATCGACACCATCAGGGTACTATTCTCTATTGCAGCCAACAAAAATTGGCCGCTACATCAATTTGATGTAAAAAATGCATTTCTACATGGTGACTTGAAGGAAGAGGTCTACATGGAACCACCTCCAGGCTTCTCTGATGAATTTAAACCAGGACAGGTATGCAGGTTAAAGAAAGCCCTATACAGACTCAAGCAGTCGTCTCGAGCGTGGTTTGGCCATTTCACAACGGTTATGAAAAGGATGGATATGAACAAAGCAATGCTGACCACACGCTTTTTATCAAAAAAAGGAAAGTCTCGTTACATGTCTTATTATATATGTTGATGATATGATTATCACTGGAAATGACACTAATGAAATCATACGTCTCAGGAAACACTTGTTCACCCAGTTTGAGATGAAGGACCTTGGCGGACTCAAGTACTTCTTAGGAATAGAGGTGCTGAGATCAAAGACTGTGATCTATATCTGTCAAAGGAAGTATATTCTCGACTTGTTGGCCGAGGTTGGACTACTGGATGGAAAGCCTGCAGATACTCCGATGGTTCAAAATCACAAGTTGGAGTTTATACAAGGAGCGGATGCTGCGGATCGGGAAAGATATCAACGACTAGTAGGCAAATTGATATATCTATCACACAGGAGACTTGACATTGCTTATGTTGTGGGGGTCGTCAGCCAGTTTATGCATAATCCACAAAGCCATCATTATGACGCAGTAATTCGGATTATAAGGTACCTAAAAGGAACTCCCGGAGTAGGGCTGCTCTTCAGAAGGAATGGTCATCTTAATGTTGAGGCATACACTGATGCAGATTGGGCAGGTAACCAGGTTGATCGACGGTCTACGTCTGGGTACATCACTCTAGTAGGAGGCAATGTTGTCACTTGGAAAAGTAAGAAACAGAAAGTGGTAGCATTGTCCAGTGCTGAAGCAGAATTTCGAGGCATCGTAAAAGGTTTCACTGAAGTACTTTGGATCCAGAAGTTGCTTGGCGAACTCGGCTTTCAAATACAGGGTCCTATATGCCTAAAATGTGACAATAAGGCGTCTATCAGTATATCAGAAAATCCGGCTCAACATGATCGAACCAAGCATGTTGAAGTAGATAGACATTTTATCAGAGAAAAGTTGGATGAATGGATTATTGCTCTCCCTCATGTGCGCTCAGAAGACCAGCTTGCGGATATCCTAACTAAGACAGTAAATGGACGAATATTTGAAGATGCGTTGTGCAAGTTGAACGTTTGCGATCCCACAGTTCAACTTGAGGGGGAGTGTTGACATAAGCAAATCATACCTTAATTGTAGAATATTGACTTTCCATACTAGTGACGATACTGTAAAGAAATTAGGCAATCACCATTATTGTAATTAGGCAATCATCATTATCGTAGATTCTCTATTCCATACTTAGCAATACTTGTAAAGGATAAATAGGAGGTTTTGATGTATATCGAATATGAATGAAAACCGAATTTTCCCAATGTGCCTAGCTTAACATCCACATTGTGTAATTTTGACAAAGCAATTTTGGCAGAATAACAATACAGGCAATTGGATATGAAAGCCTCGAAAACTATAATCTCGTAGCCTTTGAACGATTGAATTGCATTAAAGGATACGGAAGAAAGTTTTCTGAATACAAACGATATGGTCAGAGGTGGCTCTGATACCAAATGTTAGTCCAAAATAAGTAACGGAAGCATAAAAGTTACCTCCGGCTATTATCGCTTAGTCGTTGCCTTCGAACCGGAAGCCTGCTGCAGAGAAGAATCCTTGCGGAAATAGAGTCTTCCAACCTATGCATATCTGAATGCTGTATAGCTTTGATTGATGGAATATCACAGACCTTTTATTTATAGGCTAGGCCAGGGACCCCTTTCCTTGTTTGACTGACAATTAATTCCTTCTATCAAGGAAACATAATAATTGCCAATCAATCAGAATCAAATCTGATAATTAATACAGTCAATAATTGCAACATATCTAGCCAATATAACGTACAAGTACGTTATACATGTGATCCACATTAGTGATTTACAAATAAATCACAAGATTCTAGCCATCAATTATAATAATTATAATTGATTCTAACACCAAAATCAAGAGAGAAAATAGGGAGAGAGATTTTCTTCCAAAAGCAAATCCGTGAGAAAATGCAATAGAAGCTGTGAAGGATGTGCATTTGTGTTCGGATTCTCATCCCAGCAGTTCGTGTTTGTGAATACATCTAGAAGGATCACGCTTGAGATCTTCGGTGAATCAGAATTGGCACGAAAGCTTGGTGAAAGTTCTAACATTTTTTTAGAATAAATTTACGTGTTTTTTAGACTTGAGTTCCATCATTTTCTTCTATTAAAATTTTATGAAATTCGTATCAAGTTTTAAATACAAATTTTCTTACTCAAAATCAAATCCAATCTATATAGTTTATCAATTCTATTCGACTCCATTACACCTACGTTATAAAGATTTGGTATGCTTACTTTAAAAAACCATGAATATGGTGTTATCACATTCAAGTAATAGCAAATACTATTGGCAGACCAAATCTGGTCTTGACCATATAAACATTTATCTCCAAGAGGTCTTCGACGTCGTCTGTTGCAGTTCGGATTTCTTTACCGTTTGGACTTTTTTACCGTTTTCTTGGCTAACCGAACAACTCTCCTACAAGTCAGCTCCTCATCTAACATGACCACTTCTGATGAGGCCAAGATCCTCACCCGGTGGATTAGAGGTGATCCTTGTGGTTTGTCGTTAGATCTCCGTCTAAATTCGTTAATGGAACCTGAGAAGGAAGAGAAACGTTAGAGGCCCAGGGCGCTGCTCTGGGAAAACCCTCCGACACTCAAGTCAGTTATGGGTGTTTTTGTATGCATTTTGTGCTGGAATAAAGGTTTAGAATAAACCTGGTTCAGGATCTCTCTGAGAATAAGGCTGTTTAGAAGTCAGCCGAGATGGTGTTCTTGGAAGATCCCTCACTGAAAGATCTTCCTCTTTTGGAAGTATGGAGTTTTTTCCTTAGAGAAGAAGGCTTCGAAAGTTGTAGTTGAAATTGGATTCAAGTTGGATCCCTTTCCTCGTCTGGAAAGGGGTATATTTATACACAAGGTTGAGGAGGTCTGTCCCATTGCCCGATGATGGGATTGTTGCGTGTCTGAGATGGCTATCTTGTCCACTGTAGGAGCGCAGTCTGATGGAACAAGTGCCTGCGACTGCAGCTGTGTCAGTGGCTGAATTTACGATACATAGGTCGGCCAGGAATGATGGTTCTGTACTTAACCAAGCGATGCTTGACACCTGAAAAGCATTTGCAGAGTTGTCTTGGTGGGTCCTAGACGGCAGTTTATAAATATCTGGTCTGAACTTGCCAAGTCTTTTCTTTTGGGGGCGAAAAACCTTAGGTCGCCGAGGCCGAGGCTAGAGCTCGGCCACCAATAATATAATACTGCGAATAATCAGAGGCCGAGCAGACTCTGCGTCTTAAGCACTGCTGAAACGATATTTGTATAATTATTAGCTGAAGCCGTTTTGAGGTGGTTGATTTGATCATCCAGTACATTGTTGAGCTGAGATGCCATTAGAGCTTCTGCTTTAGGTGTATGGCCGAAGTGAACGTCTTGGTCACATAACGTCTTGCTGAGCAGAGGTGAAACACTTGTTCTAAGCAGAGGTGCAGTGTGTCAAGCTGATCTCAGAAGACTGGTTTCACTTAACCATTTTTGGTCATATTGAATAAATGCCGACCTGACTCAGGCATGCGGTTGAGCTGACCAAGAGTTATGCTTGTTTGATGAATTTGCCTTAACCATTGAGGATAGTGGCCGAGGCTGAGGCCTTCTAGCCGAGGCTATCTAGTCAAGTAGCTGAACCTGAACTACGTTGATTGTTTGACTGACGGATATTTTTGTCTTTTTTGACCGGATTAATTTTGGCTCATCAACCCTCAAGTGGGATACATGTCACGAGGGGTTGGGATCTCCTCACCCCAACTTTCCTCACCCCCTTTGTGACCACGCGACACGTGGCAGCAACATGGTGGTAAGGCTAGATGAGGGTGACCTTCATCTAGCCTCACCACCTCCCCTTGCTACCACGTGTCGCGCGGTCACGCGTCACCGCACCCCTTGCGGTGAGGTGATCCTATCCCTGTCACTAGGTGGTTTTCTCACCCCTGCTTGGAGATAAGAGGATCCGACCTACATCTGTTGCACTACTTCCTTTTTCTTTTTCTTTTTTCTCTGTTTTTCCTTTCTCCTTGTTTATTCTTTTTTCGTTCTTTTCTTGACCAAAGTGAACTATTTCGACAAAAAAGGGATGATTTTCCGCTGCAGAATTTATGTTAGCCCGAGCATACATCGTACTCTCCAGCAGGGAAGTCATTCTTATACTACTAGGCCTCTTTGAATTGGTTTAAAAAAAATTAAATTACACATGCAGAGAGTTCTAATTGTAATGTGTGACAACTCCGAAATATTTTCCTAAATAGAAAGATAATTCGGTCATTCTTTTATTTTCATAAAGTCCAATCATAGATTAACAAATACATGAGAGATATCTTATGTGTGTTACTGTATAAGTTTTCACCCAAACTAGGAGGCTGTTGAACTCCTAATTTGCATCCTCTATAATGTTTTTTGGGGCAGGATCGGTTGAGACTCTCAGGACCGACCAGAAGATGGTATTTTGCTCGAGAAGATTAACAAATACATTGAACAATTTATGATGTAAATAGGCCATCATATGTTATCCCCAAAAGCAACTTCAAACAGCAGTAGTGAACTCTTTTTGACCTGATTTGCTTTCTTCTAAGCGTCACCACTCACAAAATGTTACTATCTGGAAGTTGGATAGGATCGTCTCACCGCAATGATGCATGGTGACGCGTGACCGCGCAACACGTGGCAGCAAGAGAAGGTGGTTGAGGCTAGATGCAGGTGACCTTCATCTAGTCTCACCACAATCCTTTACTTCACGTGCCGCGTGGTCAAAAAAGGATGAGGAAAGTAGGGGTGAGAAGATTCAACTCTCTGGAAGTGGTGTGATATTATGCCTCTACCGTTCTTTACTTGTGGCCCAAGCCATAGCACTAACTTTAGGTCCTTGCAGCTGCAAAATCTTGACCATACAAAAACGAGTGAATCAGAAACTCATTGTGGATCCATCATAACCATCCACGTTGCAAGAATCAATTGGCTTGGAGAGGTAAAGACCTAGTTCAAGTCTCCAACCGACAAATTGCAGTATATTCTCAGTAGGGTTGTAGGCTATCGAATATTGAGTTTTGAAGTTTAAAATTAATTTAGATAAACAAATAGTTTAGTTCGATTTATTTAATTTGACGAGTTTAAAAATTTGTTTCAGTTTAGTTCGAAAATATATAATTTATCAGACAAGCCAAACAATTTACGAAAAGTTTAGATCGTTTACTGAATTAATCTAATTAGATGTTCAAACTCGACTCTTTTAATTAAAATTAACGAACAAACTTAAACTAAATACGAGCAAAACTCAAACAGTTTACAACGTATTTAATTCATTTAATACCCCTAATTCTTTGTCCTTGATGAAGTCAACCACCCGAGATGCCGCGCAAGATACGATAATTGCCCCCATGAAATTTATCATAATAGCCCTGTTAAATCGGTAATCCATCTTTGTTAATTTCATAATATAATATACTATTCTTGTTTCCGTTTTACCAATTTAATGCATTATTCTTAAATGGAGAAAGAATTTATCAGAGTAGTAAGATAATAATAAACAAAAATAAAACTGGAAATGGACGTAAACTTTAAGTATATATAAGTTAATACATGATGTTATTTTATAAATTGAGTTTACGAAATAAGATTACAAAATTTGATGGGAAAGAGTATATAGAATTTTTTGCGTTCCTGTATATCAAAAAGGCAATTAATAAAGACATAGACATCTTGCAAATGTACAAAAATGATCATAAAATAAAAAAATCAACGGTAATAAATTACATGCTGTCTTTATTAATTTACGAAGTGTCTTTATTAATTTTCATCAACTTGCTCTGGCTGTCGGTCTTTGGAATTTTTTTTGTTACGAGCTCAATTTACTTTATTTAATAATGTAGTCCGCATTTCACTACATCTTCCTCAACGGGACAGAAAAAAGTTTTTATAAAAGAAACCACTTTTATCGCATGTGTGGAAAAAAAAACCTAAAACTATGTACGGCGGAAGGGCTGACCATGAAGAAGAAGAAATTATCATTATCTAAAAACGATAACATAACAAATGCGACTGTCAGAGCATCACACAAGGAGAGGTGATGAAAACACTTAGGAAGATGAGAAGAGCTAAGACAGTTGGCTTGGATAACGTACCTATTGAGGCGTGGAAGTACTTGGAAGAAGAGGGGTTTAATGTCTAACTACTCTGTTCAAACTTATATTCAAAACAGGAAAATGCCAGATGAGTAGATAAAAAATGTCGTGGTCCCACTATATAAGAACAAAGGAGACGCACAGTGTTGTAGGAATTGCAGGAGGATTAAGTTGCTAAGTCATATTATGAAGTTATGGGAGATAGTAATCGACACTAGAATTAGGGGTGAAACTCAGGTTACAGTGAACCAATTTGGTTTCAATTAGGACGGTTAACTACGAAAGCAATACACATCCTAAGAGGATTGGTGGAGAAGTATAGGGAGAAGAAGCGCGATCTACATATGGTCTTCATCGATCTTGAAAAAAGCATATGATAGTGTGCCACGTAGACTGATTTGAGATAGTCTGGATACAAGAGGGGTTCCTATAAAATATATAGACATAATTAGGGATATGTATGCTAGGACGAAAACAATTGTTCCTACGCTTATGGGGAATACAGACTTCTTCCCGGTGGAAGTAGACATCCATCAAAGGTCTGCTTTGGGTCTGTTTCTTTTCGCAGACTCTCTATCCCTTGAGACATAGGTATTGTCTGCCTACCACTTACCCTCCCCAAATCCTAACGATAGCTTTTGCTGTCGTTGGGATATACTGGATACGGATGATGACGATGATGATGAGTTGTCTTCGGCGAGGTGTTAAAGTCGATCCAGGAGGTAGTTCCATAGTGTATGCTTTTTATTAGTAGCAGAGAGTAGACATACCTACAAATGAGACTAGAGCAGTAGAGAGGTGTTTTAGAGAGAAAATTTCTAAGGATTAGTCTTTTTAAGACCGAGTATCTGTACTGCCACTTCAACGGCGCAACCGACTACGAGAATAGACAGCTCACCATCGAGGATCAAGTGGTACCACATGTAAGTAAGTTCCAGTACCTAGGATCATTTGTACAGTAGGATGGAGACATAGATAGTGATGTAGCACACCGAGTTCATGCAACATGGTGTAGGTGGAGGGCGACCTCACGGGTGCTGTGTGACAAGAATTTTCTGACTAAATTAAAGGTAAACTTTTATAGGGTGACATTGCGGACGAAAATGTTATATGGAACAGGCTGCTTGACCATCAAGAATCACAGTCACAGAAGATGGAAGTGACAGAAATGAGAATGATGAGGTGGATGTGTGGACATACAAAGCTAAACCGGATTAGAAATGAGATATAAAAGAAAATGTTAGGGATGACTATTATACCAGATGACGTAAGGGGGAACAATGAAATGGTTTGGACATGTCAAGAGGAGACAGACAATGACGTCTGGCAGAGCAGCTGAAAGCTTTATTGTAGAGGGGAAGAGGAGTAAAGACATGCTCAAACTGACTTGGAATTAGCAGATTAGACATGGCCTACTAGATTCGCACCTCTTTGATGACATGGTACAGAATATGAGTTCGTGGAGGTAGATGATTAATGCTAATGAGGTTTAGACAAGATATAGCGACACCTTAGAATACATTTAGGGGCTTAGATACTCTCTACACTTTAGGTTTACTTTGCACTTTTTTTGTCTTTGTCTTTCATTATTTGTGTATATACATGGTTATGACTAATATCGGAAGCTTTCTATTTGTATTTAATAAATTCCTTCACTAACACGGTAGCACTCCATAATTCTATTAGTGTGTCATTTATGCAGGTACATGTAGAGACATGGGTCTCACTAGAAGCAAAATATCCCTATTAGTGTGTCATCTATGCAGGTACATATAAAAAAAAAGGGTCTCACTAAAATCAAACTCTCTATCCTTTGAGATGAAGGTATTTTTTTCTGCCTCTCACCTTTCCAAAATAATAAAGATAATTTTTGGTGTCGTTGGATATACTAGATATGTTTATTCTCGTATTAAAAAACTAAAAACTAAAAATCAGTTCTTAGTTGGCGTGTTGGCAATATAAATACCACCGGTCCTCCCTTCCTCTTTTCCCCCAAATTTAACTATCTACGAGAAATCCCCTTCTCTCTCTCATTTCATCTCTTTTTCCCTCAATATGTTTTCCTTCGCATCATAGTAAGCAAATTAGCTTCCTGGTTTTAAGAGAAACCATGAAGAAATCTGGGTTGTTCGCCGCCTCCATGGCCGCAGCTTCTACATCTGCTTACTCTGTTTCTTCTTCTTCCTCTTCCACTAAATTTCCCTTCTCCAAAAAGGTCCAAGTCTTTTTTCTTAACTTCATATATATTATGATTCCATAGTTTTCTGAATTCAGGGGATTCGGAGGCAGGGGCGTTCACAAGGGGGGGCATGGGGGGCAGCCGCCCCCCCAACTCGGAGAAAAAATTTAGTTGGTAGGTAGATGCAGTTGTATTTTTGATTATCTAAATTTAAGGTATCTGTTTTTTAATCCCAAAACTATCTCATGATATGTGATATATGTGTGTTACTAGGTAATTGACATCATTGCTACGGAAATGGATACACACTTCACCGAAGCCAGCACATTTACTTAGATGTGTGATGTGCCTTGATCCTTCCAATTCTTTTGCAAATTTTGATCATAGTCAATTGCTACACCTTGTTGAGTTATATCCAGACGATTTCACTACCAATGATCGAATTGAGCTCAACCATGAACTTAAAAGTTACATTGGTGATATGAAATCAAATGAAGTATTCTCTCATAATACTAATCTTGGAGTTCTTGCAAAGAAGATGGTGGAGTTGAATTATCACAATTATTTTCCTTTAATATATCGGCTCATCGAGTTAGAACTGATCTTACCTATCGGAACAACGAGTGTGGAAAGAAGTTTTTCTTCGATGAATATAATAAAGACTGACTAGCGCAACCGATTAGGAGACGACTTACTATCGGACTGTTTACTGTGTTACTTCGAGAAGGAAGTTTTTGGAACCATTTCAAATGAAAACATTATGCCACCGATAATCCCTCCTGCTGCTCGTCCTTCATTTCGTAAATAAAAGGTATGTCGAGCGTTAAATTAATAACTTTTGTTGGATATTGCTGCTTGTTAATGTTGCTTATGAATAACTTTTGTTGGATATTGTTGATGGTTGCTTATTATTGTTGCATTTTGATTAGTGGACGTGTTGGTTTAGATTTTATGTTATAATATTTGCATATATCTATATTGTAAGGGAGTTTTTGCCGGATTTTCGATGGAATGTATATTGAGTCCGAAAAAGTGGACGGTGATTTCATAGTGTGAATTTTGCCCCCCCCAAAAAATTAGCCCTGCGTCCGCCACTGTTCGGAGGGGTTTGTTGAAGATTTGTGATTATCAATCTAATTATTGGCTTCTTTGTTTCAGGAAGGGGATTCTTACAAGGAAGAAGAGAATTCCAGGGCAAGGAAATCGGATTTTTCGGACAAATTTGCTCCGAGATTTGACGGACTGAGATTCATTGAGACGCTGGTCACTGCTCATAGATGAATGATTTCAAAATTTGATTTGTTTGTTTCGTTTGAAGTTTGTTCACTTCTAAGTAGAGATGGCAATTTCAGACACGACACGAAACACGATCCGAACCTGACACGAATTTTCGTGGGTATAGGTATAACCTTGACGGGTTTCATGTACAAATCGGGTAATACATGAAAGATACCCGCCAATGGCGGGTCGTGTCCGGATATACCCGCCGGTACCCGTATATACCCGTTTATACACGGAATTAAAAATATGTATTTTAAATAAAATTTATAATTATTAAAATAACAAACAAATTTTTCCACAAAAAAGACTAACGCGCTACAAAGTAACCCTGTTCGATTCCCCCCTTTCTCCATTTTCAAATCTCATTTCTTTAATCTATTATTGCAAAGTCAAGTGATTTGAGTTTAGAGGACCTCACTCATTTTAATATTTAACATTGGGTTGCGTACTTATTGTTGTTTCATACATTGTATAAATAGTCATTTAAGTACATGAAACCTGAAAAATTTATGAAACCTGAAAATACCTTAAAAGTATATGAAATGACATGTACATGACTTGAAATACTTGTACTTGTCAAGTTTGTGAGTATACCCGATACACGACACGAAACCTGACATATACGGGTTTAGGTATCTACATACATACACGCGAAGCAAATGGGTAAGGTATGAGTATGACACTTTGATACACAAAACCCAAAAAACACGAAACACGAAAAACGATACACGACCTGTTTGACAGCCTTACTTCTAAGGAAGTATTTGTCTTTTTATTTCTCATTGTTTTCTGAGAGGAGGGAGAGAAAAGTTGAGTGATCTTTTTTCAAGTCTTTTAACGAATTAAAGTCTGCTGTATTTTCTGACTCTGTCATTTTCTCTTGTAGATTTACGTAATGTTGTAACGCATTAATACGAACCATTCTCTCGTGATTATATGACATATTCTTTTAATATTAATTTTCTTCTATCTTTTTTTTTTTTTTTTTTTTTTT